>OZ029919.1:11695701-12073956 GCA_964023275.1 Norana najaformis | reverse complement strand
TCAAGAGAGGCAGAAACCTAGACAGAGACATTGATAGAAAATCATGCAGACAGACATACACACGGTGAGATACATATAAGTCTTCGATTGTCCGAAATAAACCGACAGTGAGGCAGAGAAAGTAACGCAAACCGATAGACGGTGAAACCGAGAGGAGAAACAGACAGACAGACAGACAGACAGGCAGGCAGGCAGGCAGACAGACAGACATACATACAGGCAGGCAGGCAGGCAGGCAGGCAGACAGAGAATTAAGACCCTACTATCCTCCAAGCCTCCTGAAACCAGACACATAATGTGGTGTAATGTAGTTTGTAACTTTGTAAGCGCATCAGAAACTTAGTGGAACCGGCTCGTTATTCAAACAGCAGTCTTGCGCCGCAAATTCTCTCTTTCAATCCCGCTGAACTCTCTTTCAATCCCGCTGAACTCTCTTTCAATCCCGCTGAACTCTCTTTCAATCCCGCTGAACTCTCTTTCAATCCCGCTGAACTCTTTCAATCCCGCTGAACTCTCTTTCAATCCCGCTGAGCGTCAACGCCAGGGGAAAACAAAACATCAATATTTACTGGATTGGGAACGGGGACTAAAAGATGAAAATGAAAATTAATTAAAGACCTGGAAACGGATAGATGCTGACGTTCGAGTCGATGCTAATAATCCGATCAGTCAGGAAACGAACGAAATTGTTCACATTTTGATCTTGTCAAGAAGCAGCTTTACAATCATAATATGGCACTCGACAAGATTCATTTAATTGCGACGATATGGGCAAGAAAACAATTCATGCTCATGAGTAGGGAGATACAGACAGAAAGACAGACAGACAGACAGACAGACAGAAACAAAAAGGAGCAGACAGACGAAAAGGTACAGAACAGGTACACAAACAGACCAAGACACAATTAAACTTGCGACATGGAGGAAAACCGACTGACAGCTAAGCAGACAGAGATGTAGAGACCGGGACAGAGAAACAGAGGGACTAATAGACAGACAGAGAAGCAGAAATATTGAGAAGCAGAAAGATAGACACAGGGAGTGACAAACATAGATATAGAGACCGATAGACAGGCAGATAATGACACAGATTGACAGGCAGGGCACAGAGACAGAGAGAAGAGAATGAGAATGAGTGATAAAGAGGAGACATGCAATCCTGTATTGGAAGGAAACCGGACCATGGTAAGCTCTGGAAAAGACCTCACATCCATCTAGTTCAGACTTCCGCTGAAACAAATTTAGTTAACTATACACAGCAGACAATCCTGGGGCTAAAATATTGCTGATAACAACGCAACAATAACTGTCTGGTAGCAGAGAACACGGACCAACATCAAGACATAACTGAAATCAGGCAAAGATGTCTGAATATCGGTCGAAATGAACGTTTCCTTACAACTGGTCCGGCAGTCTGTGTGTTGAAACCTTGAGGCTTTGCATCTGCTGAAAGGAAGATCACGTGCACGATCCCACGATCTATGCAGTTAGTCTGCCTGAGAGCAGCCTTCTTTAATATATTAACTCTAATAGAATATTTATATAAAATTAATGCAATTTTTCACGCACCTGAATATCTTCATATACTTATCTAACGTTACAATAAAGGTCCGAGACCATACAAAAATGTGTGCAAATTGTAATAGATATACACTGTGTCCGGAAAAATTCCAAGGCTTTACGGTAAATATGAAAATAATTAGTAAACATTAATCGATTTTTAAAATTCCAAAAACAGTTTAATCCTGAAATATATAATTACCAACAAAATTCTTTGTAATTTATTAACGGCCCCCGTTTAAAATTACGTCACAGTGACGTATTTGAATTTTATATTTTGTAAAGAAAGTTGCTAGAAAAATGGCGTTCAGCGAGGAAGACAAAATTGTTATAAAATTTTTACGCCAAAACAACAATTATAGTGCAAATAATATTTCAGGATTAAACTGTTTTTGGAATTTTAAAAATCGATTAATGTTTACTAATTATTTTCATATTTACCGTAAAGCCTTGGAATTTTTCCGGACACAGTGTATGTGCATATTAATAGAACATTTGTATAAAATTGATGCGTTTAAATATCCTACAATATATATACAGGCTAGACCTTGGATAAATTGTGGCGTTCGGTTACAGAGGTTGTTTAGTATATCACGCGCAAAACTGTTTTATTACAAGTACTGTTTACTAAACGGAATATTTATTAGTGTATTTAAAAAGTAGGAACAATTGCATGACATCACAAGAGAGTAAGTGCAGGCTTATAATCGAGAGCATTTGATATGGCATCTGACTGCTTCTTTGTCATGCCAAGCCACACTTCAAAATAACGCTGGGCAATCTTATACTTAACTATGACTAACTCAGGTTTACTATACCTGCCTGACTTTTTCATCTGGACTTGGAGCCGAATCTGACCATGCTTGCCCTGCGATTTTGTTTTTAACTGGACGCCTATGCATAAGCAGGTTTCCATGACTTAGCTCTTTTTGGCGCTGAAGAATCAGAAGATTATAATGGACTTTAATGCTCATGTTGCAGCCAAGCTTGTTGAAATGAAGAAGCATATCCTCTACTAGTCGTGCATAATTGTCTGCCTTCTTGTTGCCAAGAAAATTTTTAGTTACAAGAACAAAGGAAGACCAGGCACAAGATTCGATTTCATTCATTGATGGTATGAAAAGTGGGTCATTCATAAGTTGCCTGATCTGTGGACCATCGAAGATTCCAGCCTTCAATTTTTCCATTGTAATTCCTGGTAACTTGTGTACTATGTATTCGAAGCATGAACCTTCTTTATTCAAAGCCCTGACAAATTGTTTCATCAGGCCTAGCTTTATATGTAGTGGTGGCAGTATGATCCTATCTCGTGCCACCAAAGATTCCTTGATTACATTTTGAGCTCCAACCACCATGTCTTTCCTCGAAGGCCAATCTTTTCTTGTCCAATGTTCATGCTTGGCTCTACTGTCCCAAAGACACAAAAAGCAGGGATACTTTGTGTAGCCACTTTGTTGACCAAGGAGGAAATTTACCATCTTCAAGTCTACACAAATTACCCATTGATGTTCTTTGTATTTTATCTTTTCCAGTACTAAAGAGATGGCATTGTACTCTTCTTTCATCCTGGTGGAGTGACCGATTGGAATAGAACCAAATTTGTTGCCGTTATTTAAAAGCACACATTTCAGACTACGTTTTGAACTGTCGATAAAAAGACGCCACTCATCTGGGCTGTAATCCGACAGACCAATTTTCTTCAATAAGTTGCTGATGTCATTACAGAATACTAGGTTGTTGTCTTCGGTAAAGAATGGCAGCAAATCCTTTTCTCTGTTTCTATAAATTGTAATTTTCGTTCCAGGCTGAAGTGCATTCTTTTCCTTTAGTCTGGACGCAAGCAATTCAGAGGACTCTTTGGAAAGATTTAAGTCCCTGATCAGATCACTCAACTCTTTTTGGTCAAAACGTTCACTGTGTGAAGTTGATTGGAAATCACTGTCACTGCCCCCACTTTCTTCACTTTCGTCATCTTGTCCGATATTGGACATGCAAGTCTCATCGTCTGAGAGCTGAGGTAGTTCGCGAAAAGGTGGAACTGGTACAATATCCGAATGCGGAACAGGTCTCCTGGCTGAAGGTATATCAGGGTAAGACAACTTGTGACGATTATTTCGATTGATGCCTATGATATTAACCATACAAAAGTAACAGTCGTCGAAGTGGTTTATCTGTTCCCTCCAAACCATCGGTACACCAAATTTCAGGCAGCTTCTCTTTCCAATTGTCCAGTGGTGCAATTGTTCAATACAAGTTTTGCATACTGTATGAGGAGCCCATTGCTTATCTTGATCTCCAAGTTTGACACCAAAATAACCTACATATGCTCTTTTTACAAACTCAGAAATCGGTTTCCTGTTTGCTTTTAGTGTGTATTCCCCACAAATGTAGCAGAATATGTCTGGATGGTTAATGCAGCTCCGTCTGGAAGTAGCCATAACCTTAAGGATGTTCGCATCTGAGGAATTAAATGACTAACCTAAAAAATAGTAAGAACATGTAGTTATTTGATGCTCACATTCACAGATTGTTCTTGCGACCAACTCTTAATATGCCCTAAGACGACTGCGGCTGCTCTAGCTTTCAGGAGGCGGTTTATATAGGCTATAAATGCTGACTTCAGCATAATCTATTTACATAGTTCGAAACCATGAAACGCTGTATAAGCACAAATAAATTCTAAATGAGGCCATGAATTTAGTGCTGAGTAAGCTGTAGGCTACGGAATAGTTATTTCGTTGAATCAGCAATATCTCAGCACGTGGCAAGATATGCTGATTTTACATTATAAGGATGTAGGCATTATATGAATCAGGAAGAATTATAATTAGCCATAAATAAAGCTTATTATGACATTTTAGTTTTGCCAAAGACATCGTTTAAAGAGTGGACTGGGTTTTCTTTACAAAATCGACGATATCTCAGAAACTAGACCTGATGCACTCAATCCAATGACATTTTCTGAATCAGCGCCCAAAATTACCCCAAGAACAGGTCTAAAACCGAAGGCAACAAGAAAAAAAAATTTTTCTGTTGGCCAGTGTTATGCGTACGATCAGATCTAATCTCAGCACTTAAATATAGCGCCGTTATAAAATTTTACAAGGCATCGATCTGTGATAAACTCTGTAGCTAGGGAGAATTATACATTCGGGCAATCGCTGCACTAAAACTGAGTAACATTTCAAGAAATTAAGAACAATGACCGAGATCAAGAAATAAGGTTTAGCTATTTTCTGCAGTGAGGAGCTGGGCCTCCAATTATCATTACCCTTAGACACTGCAGCCCAGGTTCAGATTTACCGTAAGGAATCGTCTTTGCATGCATACGTAATTGAATATACCATGATTAGCCACCAGCACACACTGAGCTTGGCACTCTTGCTCGAACCACGAATACGTATTAAATAAAGTAACATAAAGAGAACAAACAATGAATTTGCACAATGGCAGTCATGTTCGGTGTTTAAACGCAAAAAGGCCAATTGTATCACATACAAGTATGTGTACATGTCGGCATATATAGCACTATTTATTTTTATACAGATCTGTATATATTACAAGGTGTGTATATACATAAAGAAAAGATCAATGATTCTATTGCATGACTGGTTGCAAAATTACACGTTTGAGGATGATGTATCGTTTTTGCAGACTGTATTTGATGCTCTGGGCTTTGACGGGGCTCATATCCATTTCACAGACCAGTCTCATCTACATCATGCAGCCCAAGGCGTCACCGAGTCCGGACAACCCGCCCGCACAGTCGGGGCCGTCGGCCCTGTCCGGTCCAGGGGTCGGGCCAGCGGTGGGTCTCGGATTGAACTCGAGTCCGGGAGGTAAGCCGAGTAAGCCGAGTTTTCGCTGTGCTATAACCCTTCCGCGCAGCTGTTCGTGTTCGAAAAGCGAGGGCGCATTGAGCATCAACTGCTCGCACGTCCAACTAGCGACCGTTCCGCGCCAGTGGGTCGACGAAGGTCCTTCCGTTTTCAAGACACTGAACCTCGAGCGGAACAACATCCGCGAGATCAACGACGGGGACTTCTTCGGCGTCAAGATCGAGCGTTTGCTGCTGGCCAACAATTCTCTGTCAGAGCTCAAGTTTCTGTCCTTCTGGGGCCTCGAGTACAGCCTCGAGACACTCGACCTCAGCTACAACAACTTTCGCAGGGTTCCGTCTGAGGCGCTACGTCTTCTGAGGAACCTGCGCTCTCTGAGCCTGACCGGAAATCAGATTTCCTCGCTGCATGACTTTGATTTCGGGTATATGAGAAAACTGGAAGTCCTCGCACTCGACAAAAACCCGATTTCGTCGGTGAGCAGACAAGCCCTGGTGGGCACCCAGCTCTCCCTGCTGATCTTTGACTCTATCCGCCTCAAGGACCAACTGCAGGACCTGACGACCGATGAGATGAAGTATGTCAAAGGTCTGTCTCTGTCGCACAACAAGATCCGCTCGATTCCAGCCGAATGGTTCCGCAACGTCAAGTACCTGCGCTATCTGAACCTCGGCAACAACCTGCTCGCCACCATTTCTTCGGCGGCTTTCGTGGGACTTGAGGAGTCGCTTCGAACCCTCGAGCTGCACCACAACCACCTGAACCAGATCCCGATGGACGCCGTGCGACGCCTTGTCAACCTCGAGACCCTCGATCTCAGCCACAATCGCATTAGACGCATCTACCGACGCGCGTTCAATGCCTCTGGCTCCCTCCAGAGTCTCGACGTCAGCCACAATCGCATCCACAAGCTGAGCAAGAGAGCTTTCGTCGGTCTCGACAGCGTCCAGAAGATCGACCTGCGCTACAACCACCTGATCACCCTCGACGACCGCACGTTTCCCTGGAGCCATCCGAAGGGTCGATTCGTCTACCTGTCCAACAACCCGTGGCTGTGCAACTGCATCCTCAAGTGGGTCAAGGACGAGTTACAGCGGCAGACGGACCTGGCGACGATCTTCGCCGACGACCTCGTCTGCGATCGACCGCAGATCTTGCACGGCTGGTCTCTGATGGAGGTCCCTGAAATCGACCTTAACTGCGACCATGACTACTACTACTACTACGAAGAGAAGGAGGCGACGACTGAGGACGACACCGATGAGGACACAGGAGGAGGACAACAGAGGGAAACACAGGAACACGATGATGAGGACGAAGAAGAAGACAGCGGCGTCAAAGAAGACGATCTGGAACAGCCGTACAGCGTCCAAGAAAAACTATTACATAGAAATAACACCAGAAAGTTGAAATAGCAAAATCGTTGCTTCACCACATCACGTCTATCTACTATCACCTAATTTGATTCTATACCTGGTTAGCTGCACTGGTTAAAGCTTACATCAATGCGCCTCTGTGCGTGAAGATGCCGGTTTGCATACCGATAGTGGCTACATTTAAGAGATTTTAATCCGGGACTAGCACGGTCCGTACATGGGGATCTTACATGGCATGGCACCTATTCAAATGGGTAGCGGTGGTGAAGGATTTCACCCGATCAATTCATTGAAATATGAGCAGGTTCGAGGCATACGGTCGAATTAGAAACTCATGTACCCTTACATTTATACCTATGACATACATACCTATAATCGACCCACGTATTCGCCACCTCGATCACTACGAGTAAATTTACTTTCAATAAAGTAATAAACATTCCAGAACAACGCTGTCCTAATTTTTTCAGCCCTGATGCATTATGTGCACCTCGTGTAAATAATAATAATAATAATAATAATAATAATAATAATAATAATATTTGGCAATAAATCAACTGTCCAACACATTATGTTAGCTCTGATTAAATTCCTTTTGCGGATCGTAGTTGTGTCGCTGCTTGCTATCGCTGAACAAATTACACTGAAAACAACACTGAACCCTTGCAGGAAATTTCATGTTGGAGACATTTCTGAGAAGGTTTCATCCACTGGTCCATGAAAACTGTATTCTGTAAACATTAGTTTATACATAATAATTTCCCGTGACAAAATAATTTTCTTCATTTCTGTCACTTTCGTCATCGTTTCATTCTGCCTGAGCTTACACTTAGGTGGATGTTAATATATCATACAAGTTGCAGTGGGTTGAAGCCAGCTTGAAATCAGGATGCTATACACAAAATGCTTTAATGACAAGAATTTCTTTGTTTATGTGCTTTGGATATTTTTGTATTCGGCTGAATTATTATCAAACAGAACAAATTGCGTGCGATTGGTCTCTTTTATTGACTGATTGTCTACATGTAGGCAAGAGATCCTGTGCTTGGATTTAACGGTAACGACACGAAATTATTTCTCTGACAGTTTTCTGAGCCAAGGACTGCGGATTACGGCCGGCCTACTATCATTTTCTTTGGTGATATGGACACAGCAATGCTTCGCGAACTGTTTCTCGTTGTGTATATATATGTTATGTTCTGAGTATTGTATAGCGCCTTTTTGACAGTGAAACGAACTGACTGACATTTTACCTAAAGCCAATTGTCGGCGATCTGAAATCTGAAGAGAACAGTTTGAGACAGAAACTTAGAATCGACGTGCAAGAATGGTGAAAAGGATAAAATAATCTGAACAGCGATTACGTTAGTTTAACTGGACGAGGTTGTGATAATAAACATTTAGATTTAGATTTGTATTAAAGATATTAAATACAGACTAGTCTAAACAACTCTAAAACTATTTTTATAATATATTATATATGGATAATGACAAATTATATACATAGAATTTGTTCAGTATTAATTATAGAGATCAATGTGGCTTAGTTTAAGAAGATGATGGTGTACTTTTATGCTTTATAATGATCTGATTGGATTTAATAGTAACTGATTGTCATTGAGACGCCTGCGAACAATCTCGAACTAGAAAAGAGCAAAAATGATTCTTTTAGACAACGAATTTCCGCAAATGAACATCCGCTTTAATTACAAAAATTATTTGTGCTAACTGACCAATTTGTTTTGCTTTGATTTGATTTTTATAGCGATGTGAGACATATTGCTTTTGTGTTAACCTGTCATTGATACCAATGTCACGAGGCTGGCTGGGATAGAAAGTGGGTTAGAACTCTGTTGCGTCAAGGAAATTTTTTAACCATGCTACACAATTATTTGAATTCAGTTTCAACCTGAGGAATTTATGGTGCTTTGACCTCACACTTGCCTTTACTAATCTTCTCTTATATTACCTTACCTTACTTGCCACACTTCACCATATCTTACTTTACCTTACCTTTTCTAGCATTACATTGCCTAACCTTTCACACGTTTCCTGCCTATGCAGCATCTCTTGTAGATCAATTCTATGACTCGTTCTCCTTTGTTATAATACAGCTGAACATGTAAAACTGCAATCATTTCCAAATGCCATCAACTTCTTTACTCTTAGAACTCACAACAGACGAATGGCTTCTGTCCTCCCAATATCCATCATCATCTGCCATCCAACTCAGCGAATGTAATATAGTAACAAAGGGGCGTCGATCGGTGGAGATAGGAGGAATGTGCTGCCTGCTTCTGTGCTAGACTATGGGACCCAATGTTCAAAGTTCATTAGGTCCACTTTTTCTAGCAGGCCCATAAAAATAGTAGTCTAAAATATTATTCTATACATATATAATAATTTTCCGTTGCAATCAATTTCCATCATTTCTATCACCTCATCGGGTCACAGTTATCTCGTTATCTTACCAACGTTACCTACTTAGAGCGGCCAAATTCATTCCCTCTCGTCTAAGGTATCATCTGATTCTTTTTAAGAGGCACTGCACACTCAAAGTAACGGATTCGGGTTAGACTACACGCGTGACTGAGAATATCTGCGTGAGAAGCGCAAAATTTTGTCTACGGAGAGAAATCTTAGCAAAGACGCGGGTATTGCGTTTCGCGCCAGAGGTCTCTGGTAAGTTACGTTCGTAATAAAATCCTTTTTATAAGAAAGCGACCCGGACTTGTGGCGTTTTGACCTTTTGCCAAAATTAAAATTCAAAAGTGCACAGTAAATCAATTTAAACATTAATTTCAGTTATAGCCTATGTATGTATTTGAGTAAGGCTATATTTACCGAATTATCATATAATGTTTAATAAAATTCATAAACAACAATTTTAAAATAGAATTCTCTGATGAAGCCTTTTTGAAGCCTTTGGTTTTGGGCAGCCTCATCGCCTACTTTAGCCTATTGATCCATTATCCATGCTCTGTAAGGAAGTATCACTGATGCTTTGTGTTGGTAATCACAATTAGGTATTGAAATGTATTTATCTTTGTCTAATTTATATTTGCTTAACTTAACAATGTGTTTGGGCTCAAGTGTTGACCATTGGATGCGGGAAGCACCGTAGATATGTCTTGTTTAACAGCTATGTACGGAAATTATTATTATTATATTACAGGAGAGTTTAACAGCTATGTACGGAAATTATTATTATTTTATTACAGGAGAGTTTAACAGCTATGTACGGAAATTATTATTATTTTATTACAGGAGAGTTGAGAACATCCTAGACGTCCATTTAGTCAGCCTCGAAGAATAGTCTGGCGATACAGCTTCAAGAAAGGCGCGTCCTTTGGAAAAGCCAAGATACAAAGCTACTCGTTCTTCGGAAACTTGTTCTCCGCAAAGATTCTGCCATAGACGCAGAATTTGACGCTTACATATCCTGTTCAAATCATCTGATGATTAAATGGCCTTCTGGAATCAGAAACCAACTGCGTGGCCAAAACTAGCTTCTGTTGTCCGCACAATCCTGGCCATTTCAGCAACAGAAACATAATCCGAATGGATATTTGCTTTGGGAAAGAAGCCAACAACTGGGTCGCTGAACGCAGTCAAGTACTGACACCGATGATGAACTGTTCTTTATCCATATATTAAACAAATAATTAGCTGACGGATAAAGGTATAGTTTTTAGTCTGTGACAAATTCATTTGTTCTAATAGCATGCTGTCAATAATAATGTTCAGCGATGATTTTTTCGCTTCAAGATGCGCGGACAGTGCGGGATGAAAATTTATCAAGTGGGGAGAGTGAAGCGATGGGGATGAATGTTGAGGGGATGGTGATGGGGTGGAAAAGGTGTCTGCTGGGACAGAATGGGGTTAAAACTAAAAACGCGAGGTGGGATTGGCGACACATTTCGTATCCCCTTGTCACCCTCCAGTCCAAGTCATGTTCTTTCGATGTCCAGTGCACTCGTTGACAAGAGCATCTGAATGGAAGCAGTTGCTTTACATCAACGCAGCTTATAAACGAACGAACCCAAAGGTCATTCAAGCGTTTCAAAGGGCATCCATCTAACTCAATCCCTCCATCTGATTCCCTGCCAGTATGTCTCAGTCTCACTTTATGTCTTCTAGTCCCTTTGTATAACCGCTTGTCTCTTGGTCTGCGCTTTTCTCTGTGCTGTGTCTTTTACTCGTGGTATAGTTGTAATCTCTCCCAGAACACCAGTATTTATGCCGGCGACTGTTTTATGACCGTTCCGAAGATGTTTGGTCATAGTATTTCTTCAGACGATTATGTATATATATATATGCATAAATATAAATGCATATGTCTATATATGAGTGCCTGCAACACAATGCCAGTAGCGGTTGACGAAATAGTCTACAGCAATCGATACTAGAATAAGTTTTCAATCCCTTATGAACGAATAATGTCGGTGAAGTGGCCATTTTGTTAGGTCGCTGGAGGTCAAGAGAGGCTCTTAAGAAATACATAGGTTTAGAAATATTCTGTTCCGTTCTGCTGTGCGTATGTATGTAGGTATGTATGTAGGATTGTAGGTATGTACGTAGGTATGTATGTATTGAAACACGTATAAAGCGCATTTTAAGAACCTCACAAAGGCGCTGCAGCATGACTAACAGTTCTAAAAATATGCATCTTAAGATAAACGGAGAATGTTTCTTGAGCTTTTTAGGAGAAAGCGAAATTTCAGAGCAAGATTGTTCCCGAAGGACGGCCTAATAAACGAGGAAGCACTGTGTGCCAGAGCCGTCGGACGGATAGTGCGGGTTGTATAATTCGGTGTTGTCTGGCTCGTGACAGGAATTAGAAGCTCTGTGGTGTATTCTGGGGCCAAGCCGACTATCGAAGCCTGCCCTGTAAAGAGAACCTTGAATTTAATTCTCTCATCAACCAGAAGCCAGTTACCTGCGGTTCAGATGAAAGGTTCATAATGAATTATACGGTGGCATAGATTACTGATGCTTCTTCTTTCACTTTGCTCTGAGTTCAAGGTTCGAATCCGTCACTTGGAATTGCCAAGAAAAGTAAGCAGCAAGACAATGTTTGTCTCGTTGTTGGATTGTAAATGTTAATGTATACTTTTTATATAGCGACCGTATGGCCTCGATCCTGCTCATTTTTCAATGAATTTATCAGATGAGATCCTTCACCACCGCTGCCTGTTTGAATAGATTCCATGCCATTTAAGATCCCCATGTACGGACCGTGCAACCCCGGGATTAAAATCTCTTAAATGTTGCCACTATCGGTATGCGAAACGACATCTTCTTACCCAGAGGCCCCTTGACGTACGCTTTAACCAATGTAGCTAAGAAGGCCAGCTGTGTTTACCACGCTTCTCAGCAACTCGTGTCGACATATTGAACTAAACTTGCGATCACCTTCTATTCAACTATAAAATGAAATACCAGCGAGGCGATACAGTGTTCGAATGATATGGCGTTGAATGTGTGTGTGTAAATATAAATACTGCATATAAGTCATTACATCGTCACTTGTTTACTCCATAGCGTAATTATCCCATTAGATGTTAAAACGTAGCCTAATTATGCCATTATTTAATCACGTCGCCATACGGCTTTTATTTTGCCCTCATACATCCGATAACTGCTAGGGTTAATTCTTGGCTGTACAACATTCTGCAATATTAATCGCCGCCTTCCACGGACGGACCGATGCGATACAGGCAGATCAAAGATTGATCAGCAGGAAGGTGGCAGATGTAGGGCGCGAACAGAGAGGGGTGGGGGTCGGTAGAATGGCGCCGTTTCATTCCTCCCACTAGACACGTTTTGCACCGCGGAATGTCCACATACATCGCTTTTCTACTCAGATCTAGATAATTGCATGCCATGTAAATGCATTCAAAATATATGTAGCGCCACAATTATGCGGCTGTCTTGGGTCCGGTGAATATATTGCGAGGTGGCAGTGTCGCTTCTGTCCATTACATTTACATTTACATCGTCTTTGATACGAAGGCGTCGTTAAATAGGCTTAGTGTCCCTTCGGAGCCTGCAGCCTGTTCGCGTGAAAGCGTTGATCCAAAAGATTGGAAAATGCAAAGCTAGCAAACACTCAGAGTGTGGCACACACTCTCGCACTCCCATATACACACTATCAAAACCTGTTAAGGGTTTGAGCCTTACTCTGAATTTAGAGTCACTAGGCTATTGTTAGAATGGAAAATGCCACGCTCGAAAACACGGTAACGCCCATCAATGGGACTTCCTCGTATTATGATTATTTCTGCATCTATTAAGCGTCACTGTCTATTGACTAAGCATCAGTCGGTTACTCAGCGCAGTTGTAACAGAAGGACTTGCTCAAGGTCTTTACACAGTAACCGCCCCAGGGAGGCTCGAACCAGTACGTTCAGCGTTACAAGCCGAGCGCTCTATCTATTCGGTTACCGTGCTCCCCATATTTGGAAGTAGCTGCTGCTTTGCAAGAATTCCATGAACAAGTTTAATTCCAGCCTCGGTATATCCGAGTTTAGGTAGAGCATGTATTTAGCGGAGCCAAGTTTGTTCTAGCTTTAAGCGTTGGTCAACTTATAAAGTTCAAAATAAGCAGAAGCCAAGTTTTCTACCAACACATGAACCAACTATGTTGCTAGCAGACTTTTTACTATCAAATTTTACTATATATATATATATATAATATTTAGGTATAATAAATTGCTTGCTAATATTGAGAAGTCCATTCTATAGATGTTTGGATGTCGCACAATTTGAATTTGAAGCTGACTTGTAAGATCCACTCAGTTTCTTGTAAATTTATGCTGACTGCTTCTTTATTACGCTGTGCTATCTAAAATGATCAGCTTCGTTACTTATAATAAAAATGTTCTCTTCTTAACAGTTTACTGTCAGCAGGCCAACTGATATATAGTAGTATCCTTTGCTTCAATTTCCTTGGCGAACAAGGAAATAATTCTAATTCACCCACAACGCATTTTGTGCAATCCTCTTTTCTTTATTGGCTTTAGTGTTCCAATGTTGAATTCTACCGTTTCTAAAGGCCTTCAAGAGTACAGACTCGGTTGAAATGCGCACTTAACGTTTCCTCTCTACTTCTTTCTTCGTGATGATTTATCGTATTTCTGTCTATTCTTCTTTTACACTTCCTTCCGCCTTCAGCGTAAGTCTTCTGCTAAATGCCTGATCGGATGACCTTATGTTACTTAAAGGCCATGCACAGTCACTCTCTTTAGATGAATTATTTAAACACTTATTTAGAAGATAATACATAGAAACTACGATAATACGAAACGACAGAATAAAGGGAATCATAGAGGACCGGTTCAGAACAACAAACGGCATTTCTCATTCGACTGACCAGATGTCCAGCAGAAACAGACAAACAGACAGACAGACAGACGCACAGACAGAAGAGAGAGTGTTTGTCGGGGAGTTCATCACATTAAGCATTTTTATGAAATGTTCCTATTGAAATGAGGCCAAAAATTATAACCTATTAACATTAGAAACCTACTATACCACTTCGAACAATAACAATATAAATGTAGTCTTTGCAGTATAATTGCAGTTATTACAAGCAAATATTCTAATGACTACGAACTGTCTAATTTTCCCTCACTGGGAGTGGAATTTCGTTACTTACTTCCTGTCACTGGTGTTTGTACATACAGCTTGTGCAGGTGAAATGCATATCATTAACAGCATTTACATATGTCTTATAAAACCAGCGTTCACACATCTGACACCTTATTCATTCCTTTCCCCCATTCTGATCTAAAATACCAACAGCCACATTCAGCACAAAAGTTGCTTCGATCATTTATGTTGTCAATACTCTGCTTCTGGTTTTTCTTCTTCTTTGTCGCGAATTCATTCTCTCATAACTAACAATGAAACTCTAGTTTCTATTCTCAATAGTTCTATTTACAAAGTCTATTTATAGCTTGATATTTACAAAGACTCTTCCTTGGCCATATGTAACACTGAAAAAACACAAGAAAAATCACAAAAACAAACTCTCACAAAAACGCAAAGCACAATCATACGGACGCAGTAAAAGACTCTGTCATCCGGAGTTATTTCAACTTCGTTCGTCTTCTCCATCAGCGGAATACCCCACTCCAAAGGGACTTAACTGGGTTAGGATTCCATCCGTAGCCGCAACAAGCGAAGACATGTTCGACAATAGTTCCCGTGTCACTAGTCGACTAGTACCAAACCTCCGATTCAACACCAATCCACCAGTGTCTCCAGTACCACCATTATCACAAGTACCACAAGTATCACCAGTACCGGGAAGACGAAGGCGAAGGGAAGCTAAGTACTTCTCTGCTTCGCAGGCTTCCTCCACTTCAGTCACGGCCTCGCTTCTCCAGTCCGTCCAACATCTATAGAACATCATTCGAATTCACCAAATTCTTCTTCAACTCGATCTGTCACCCAGCGACTGACTTCAGACCCTCCACCCAGTCGGCCTCCTTCTTTGTCGTCGTTCACAACAGCCGCTCCTACCTTCCCCCAGCAAGATCAGGTGTCCCGTGCACCAGGTAAGGTCTAAATATATAGCGCACTTTGTGGCAATCTTTCTAGGATTTTCCATTTCTTTTGTTCTCTTTACGCCCAAAATTCACTTGACTGATCATGCCTTAGCTTCACTTGTGTCACATTTCTTCCCATTGGTCAGATTGGCGCGAGACACCATCAGACACCAACGGGCGTTGAGCCCATGGTTTATGATGATGATGATGACGACGACGACTACGACGACGACGATGATGATGACGACGACGATCATAATGATGATGAAGACGACGATCATGATGATGATGATGACGATCATGATGATGATGATGACGATTGACCAGCATTAATGGCTGACGAAACTACTACTTCCCCATAATCAACGGGTAGTTGAACATTTGACATCGTTGTGATTCATTGCTGCAAGTACCTGGATGAAAACTTTGATACAGCTGATGGTGCATAGGCATATTCTGGTATCGAATGTGTGTCGATCGGATGAATACCACAGACCCCTCCGCGGTCGACCTCCTTCTTTAAATCCACGGCTGATCGCTGTCGAATGAGTAGCTCAATGCACAGCTTAAGAGCAGCATTTCACTGGCATTAGTTGAAACAAATATGAAGCCTAACACGTGATGCTTGACATATGAACAGAATCTTAACTTAAAACTTGAATTGCAGCATCGGATTTATGGGTCTTTTACCGGGCATTCTGACTTAACTCACCGCTTTTGGATTTCGTCAGATAAATTTTTAATCCGAACATTTCACAACAACAGCACATGACCACTTCATTCCAAAGCACATCCAGGAATTAAGTGATCTAAGTGTTCGTGAGTAAATAAGTAATCACAGCTATGACTGTCGAACTTCCCTACAAGAACTCGACAGAAGAACAGACATAAAAGCCATTCAGAAACAGAGGCACTTAGAAATACGGAAATAGAGGAAACACACACTCCATCCATCTCTCTCCCTCTCGTACTCTTCATATATATATATATATATATATATATATATATATATATATATATATATATATATATATATATATATATATATATATATATATATATATATATATATATATATATATATATATATATATTTACGTGCAAAGTACATGCATATATATATGTATATATATATATAGGTCCTAATTGCGTGCATAATCCGACGGCTGAAGCGCTGTATGTCTCTGTAAATGGCTATGGTCTGTCTTCTGTGGTTAATTATTAACGTCGGTGGCAAGCGACTGTTTGCCGTGGCAATGTGAGCCGAGTAGCAGACAACTTACAGTCGGAGATCTATCTTGCCTCCATTGAATCTCTGCTACAATTACGAGTATCTTTCAGTCTGCATAATTTATGATAAAGTATTAGCTTGAAAGGTGTGCCTCAAAAACTGCGAAGTTCATCGGACTCACATAAATTTCACAGTGAAATAGCATATTCCTTCAGGGTCACACACATAGGCTTCATAGCTGAGGCAGTGAACACGCAAGTCACATCAGACCAGCCTCTCGTAAACTTACCAAAGGCGATATATAAACGTCCTCTTACGTTACGTTAAAGTTACATTAAAGTTACATTGAAATTACACTACAACTTAGTAAAGGCGCGATATAAACAGTGAATTATTCTTCAGCACACACAGACATGCAGAGGGCCTACATACATACATACATACATGCATACATACATACATACAGACAGACAGACAGAAAAACATGCTTATTAACATACATGGATACATACATGGATACATACATACGTACGGTCTAATTGCCTATATTTATATATATATATATACGTAGGCCTGTACATGGTTTGTAGGCCTACTTGCGCGGGTGTTCATCTGCGCGAAATGTCACTGGTGATTTTAATCATCTGTCGTTAAAGGGTGAATCCAGGGAGAATGGGGAGAGAATGAGGCGAGAGGGGAAATATGAATCAAGCGGTGAAATAGAGACCTGCCAATCTCGGACGATGTGTTATGGCAGGCAGACCATTTATAGCGACTGAGACTTTTATCCCGCAAAAGGTTACGGACACAGTGCACTTAATTTCGCAAGACGTCAGGAAGAGGCCAAATGGGCTGGAGAGAGGGAGGGAAGAATGGAGGAAGAGAGGGAGGGAAGAATGGAGGAAGAGAGGGAGGGAAGAATAGAGGGAGAGAGGGAGGGAAGAATAGAGGGAGAGAGGGAGGGGAAAAGAGGGAGAGAGGGAGCGAGGGAAGAATAGAGGGAGAAAGGGAGGGAAGAATAGAGGGAGAGAGGAAGGGAAGAATAAAGGGAGAGAGGAAGGGAAGAATAGAGGACGAGAGGGAGGGAAGAATAGAGGGAGAGAGGGAGGGAAGAATAGAGGGAGAAAGGGAGGGAAGAATAGAGGGAGAGAGGAAGGGAAGAATAAAGGGAGAGATGAAGGGAAGAATAGAGGACGAGAGGGAGGGAAGAATAGAGGGAGAGAGGGAGGGAAGAATAGAGGGAGAGAGGGAGGGAGGGATGAATAGAGGGAGAGAGGGAGGGAAGAATAGAGGGAGAGAGGGAGGGAAAAGGGGGGAGAGAAGGAGGGAGGGAGGGAGGGAAGAATAGAGGGAGTGAGGGAGGGTGGCAGTGAAAGACAAACTCGGAGAGGACAGGCTAGACGAAAAGGCTGCGCGGGAAAGCGGAGACTTAATGACGTAATTGTATGATTGCGTATTTATGATTACAGATGCCTGATTTCATTAGACCTATTATGGTTTATAGGTACATGACCGAGGTGGGGGATGAGGAACAAGAGGGAGAATAGACAATGAGGCGGAAGAGAGGCCGAGAAAGAAGGAGCAGGATAATGAAGACAGTCAGGACGAGGAGAAGGAGGAGTTTTAGAATGTCGCCAGATGTTTATTCAAAACGGTGTTTAGCAAAAGCAACAGCTTCTGCTATTTGTTCATCAGCTCTCTCTCGCTCTCCCTCCCTCCCTCTCTCTCTCTCTCTCTGTCTCTCTCTCTCTCTTTCTCTTTCTCTCTCTCTCTCTGACATTACTTCTGCGTTTGCCCTCAAATCAGCTTTGATCCCCATTGCTCTTTACTGCTCCTGCTGCTTCTTGTTTTAACCTCTGCAATAACTACTCCTATCCCCGGCACTACTCATTTATTGGGGTCCAGTTATACTTCCCCACGCTTCCTACTCGGGCAGCCGTAGTGAAGGATCTCACCCGATTAATTCATTGAAACATGAGCAGAGTCGAAGCCATACGGTGGCTATAGAAAACCGTGTACATTTAAATTTTTATTTTACAGTTGCTCTTTTACCTACGGTCTCTGCCTGTCCGTCCTTTTGCTTCGTTGAGGATCCATCGATTGTCTAACTATTTGCTGCAATTATTGTGGACTCACATCATGACACGCACACCGGTTAAATGGTGGAGGAAGGCTGGAGCCCAGCTGCCTTTCGGAAGTTTAAGTCTATGCATGGACCACTGCATAATGAAACACCATTTGCCCAGAGCCTCGTCATTGTTTGTAGTTGATGCCACTCGAGCAATTGTCTCTCCCAGTTCAATAATGAAGCATCAGCAGCGAAGATGAAAGACGACAACAGAAGCCCCAGGAAAAGCGCCAGCTCTTGTGCTTACCGACATCAGAGAGTCCTATGAGAATAATAAATACTGTCTTCATCATCACAGACAATAAATGTCATGAAAACTACGACTGTTGTTGATGATGATTACGATAGTGTTGTTATTCTTGTGGCTGATAACTATGATGACAACGATGATGCTGACAATGTCCATCGTGATAAATATGCTCACGAGGATCGTCACGATCATTCTCCTGATCCTATTCATCATTACAATCATTATCTTTGGTCTTCTTCTTGGTTTTGTCCTCCTCCCCTCCTCCTCCTCCTCTACTTCTTGCATTTCTCCTCTTTTCCTCCTCTCCTTCTCCTCCACTTCCTCCTCTTCCTCTTTCCTCCTCCCATCCTCCCTTTTCCTCCTTTTCCTCCTTCTCCCGTTCTTCTCCCGTTCTTCTCATCCTCCTCCTGTTCCTCCTGCTCCTCTTCTTCCTCTTGTCCTTCACTTTCTTAGCGTGTACATCGTCTCTGAGAGTTCGATGCCAGGACAGACGAGAGAGAAAGAGCATCTGCAGTAATCAGACGCCGCAGCCGTGTAGCACCAACGCCAGAAGCACCAGGAGCTGCATCAGTTTGAGTATCAGATGCAGTTTCTTCTGGCAGAACCGAATAACAACCTGCATCGCTGCAGCAGCAGCAGCAGCAGCAACATTAGCATCTCGAACGCATTTGCTTTTATCCCAGTGACGAACTCGTCTAAGAGTCATCTCGGCTTAATATGCGCTTTTGCAATGACAAATAAAGTCCAAAGTGTTCGGCTCTTCAGATTGATTGGCCAGTCGCCATTAATCCATTCGCCAAGCGATGAACCCCGACCATTCGTCCGTCCGTCTCCTTTTCCCTCTCACGTTCCGACAAGTCGGCCGGGCTGGCCATCCATCCATCCGTCCATCCATCCATCCATCCATCCATCCATCCATTGCGTTGGCCGCGGAGCCTTGAGGGGCCACTCATTGCCAGCGGATTTAACTGGATTGCGGCCAGAAGGTCCATCGTCCGAAGGCAACATAATCGGATTTCCAGTTGGTCCTGCGTTTCCGATATGCACTTAATTCCTCGCTGCGTCGTAACGAATCAGTGCCCTCTACTCCCACTCGGCCTCTCTTCCTCTTCCTTCTCCTTTTAATCTGTACCTCCTCCTCCTCCTCCTCCTCCTCCTACTCCTCCTACTTCTCCTGCTTCTCCTGCTCCTCCTACTGTTACTCCTCCTTGTCGTAATACTCTTAATATTCCTCCTACTTCTCCTCGTTCTCCATCTGCGTTTCATCCTCTTTTCCCGCCTTAGATTATCTTCCACTAATTCTTCTCTTCTTTCTCTCTACTCCTCCCCATCTTGCCGCCCTATCCTCATTCTATTCCCTCCTCTTCCTCCGTCACGTCCTCTGTCCCACGCTCTTTTATTTTCTCTCTGCGACGTGTCCCGTTCACAGCCCGGTCATATTGTTTTAGTGGCAGAGGCAGGAGGAACCGGTGATTGAAGGTTTCAATATTCTTTTCAGGCAAATTAAACGACAACTAATTCAGTTGCGGACCTAATTTCGAAGTCATTAGTTGAATTCGCGAGAAGATCGAAGCAGATCTCGCGCCGTCGAGCGTCTGTGTTTGCGGCCGACGCACGATCGAGCTCACCCAAGCGCTGAAGGGTTATCCCTGAAGCATCTCTGCTTATTACACAGTAAGCATTATAAGATGAACTGGAAGACCTTTGATGATTATAATTATGGTTCGACAACATCAAATCGTGGACTGAATTATAGCTCGACTAGTCACTGAATGACTAGGGACAGAAGCCAATAATAGTAATCGGTGTGAGGACTGTTGAATACAAGACAAGACATTATTACTATATTTAACTGGTTATGATGACGGCGGTGGTAGTGATGATGATGATGATGATGGTGAAATCTTGTTCTACTAAAATTCGCTGAGTCCTATCTACTGCATGCAGACCTCTGTATTGTTAGAAAGAAGAGGAAGAAATGTCGAGATAGTCTTTGCTATGAACTGATTGAAGAAGCGTCGATGATCGCGAATATTGGCCTTGAAAGGTTATTTTACACAGTGGGTTGAGATGGCTCAGCTATATCAAAAATTCCGCCGATAATACCGCAATGTTTCTATAGACGCTGAAATGTGAAGGCCGCATGGGGTGCCGAGTGCAAGCCTCTTAGAAGGTGGACATGCACAGTCGGATGAGAAAGTAAATGAAAGTAAAATGAGAAAGTAAATGAGTAGTGTTTACGCTAATGCCGGGGTTAGGAGTTGAATGCAGTTGCAAATGAATTATCACATAGGCCTATTGCAACTAGTAAATTTGTTAGCTGATGGAGAGTCAGTTAAGAATGCCTACTGACGCAGAGAGATGAGCTGAGGCTGACTGTCACTGCAAATGGTTAACTTAATATTGTAGCTAATTCGTTAGATGATCCAAAGGCAGTTTCCAGAAGAAGCGCTATTTGTAGGTCCCTACTTCATAATTTTCAACCTATGGAAGCCTACATATGGCTGCCAAGGCTCCCGCTGCTAAATGTCTCTTTAAAGCAATCTTGAACAACCCAAGTCATGTCTTACATCAGCTACTCCCACCAGTTAAAACCCTCAGTTATTCCCTACGGCCCCACACCCATGATCGTATTGTTCCTCCTGCTGACAATTTAACGCGTAAATGTTTTATTATTAGGATGTTGTAAGTCTTATGCATATTAACTTTTCTTGTGTTCTTAGATACTTTTAAAACGATGTGCGATTAGCTAGTGGTTAATAAAGAATATACTTACTTACTTACTAAACATACTAAAATATTGGACTATTATCTTTAATTAATAAAAATTATGTCCCATTGCTTATCACTGCCATTCAACTCGCATTGCATGCGGTTTCTTCGTGTCTCCCTGTGAGCCCGACGATCCAATGCCGCGATTAAAGCGAGAAAATGAGTTAGCCCACCAGTGGCCTATACAGGCAATGACTGGGTGGCGTAGAATTCGCCATAATTGTTAACTTACAGGGCCTACATCATACTTAAATTGTCACCGTTGAGAAAACAGCGCTTTCAGCTTCAGCTCGCCTAAAAATTTCCAGGTTCCAGGACCGCATTTGATGGCCTTGTTTTGCATATTCGTCCTCGATGACGAAGAAAAATAATTTCCTGCAATTATGACGTCACAGTTAAAAGTCCCGGATGAAGATCGAATCAGTTGCTGTTAGATGCGCAACTCTCGCGTCGCCAGACGAAGCAACAACCGAAACATTCGTGGAAAGGTGAGTAGAAGAAAATGGCCTTCATCACCGTTTGCTGAATTTGAAGATAGCTTTGGGACCCTGTTTCCTGCTGTCATGTCTGGACTCTGCTTGAGACCATTGGTCCGCAACTGCAGGGAGGTCCGAGCCCAAATCTGAAACATAGGGGCCTCTCAGAGCCTGGTAGATTATCAACAGACCCCAAATGGCCCATTTGAGTAATCTGCGGGGCCTGAAATTTGAAGTTATGTCTTTGAATGCTTCTTACTTACTTTCGGTTGACTGCTGATGGCTAAATGGTAGTAACTAATTTTCTACGTAGACCTAATTTATTTTCAACCGGAATTTCATTGGCGCGATCCTTTAAATCCATCGGGTCATTTGGCAGAGCCGCATACACGACAACAGCTTCATTTCAAAGACGGGAAGCCTTTCTTTACGAGTTCCAATTTCGCACGATGTCCCAGCATGGACACCGAGCAACCATGGGATGCAATGGCTTTACCATCTTACAAAATGGCCACCCGTGTATTGCAGCTGGCCGGACCAAGAACCGAATAGGAATGCAATATAATAGAGAAGTTATAAATATATAATATGTATTCATGAGATACAAACTACACGCGCCGAACTCTTGCACACTACGATAAAAAATTACGGAAATATACCCATTACGGAAAAAGAAGCAAATTATACCAAAAATGAAATACTTTGTAAACTAATTATAATCAGCTTTATCAATATTAATGAGTTTCAATCAAAACATGCCACTGAATCGTATTTTGATTGACATCATTTGAAGCACATGCAAAATTGCATAGAGATGAATTATTTATCAAAGCGAACAAACATCTGTTTACATAGATATATAAACTGTTGTTTACATAGATATATAAACTGTTGTTTACATAGATATATAAACTGTTGTTTACATAAACATATAAACTGTTGTTTGCATAGATATATAAACTGTTGTTTACATAGATATATAAACTGTTGTTTACATAGATATATAAACTGTTGTTTACATAGACATATAAACTGTTGTTTGCATAGATATATAAACCACTGCGAGGCCTCGAAATCAATAAGTTGGCTAATCCTCTCTCAGCCTCCTTAGAGACTTACCTACTAACGGGTCTACATACCAAGACTGACGGACAAACTAATAGGTATAGGCCCTATGCACCTAAGGCAGGTGGTATTCAGTATTTTCGAAATAACATGGCTCTGCTAACTATGGTCTACAAGACGAGTATTTTTAAAACAAATTTCCTGTTTTTCTTGTCATTTTCTCGAACAGGAAAGAGAGGGACATCAGGAGAACCACGAATAGACCAGACGTTACTTCCGATCATCCATTAGCTTCTTACATACATACATACATACATACACACACATAGATACACACATACACACATACATACATTAGCTTCTTAGTCTTGTCGAACGTCAACGACCGAACAGAACCAGAGAAACCCAACGCCGCCAACGTCGTCGACGCACAGAAACAGCTGAACTGCCGCACTTTTAAGGTAACTCCGGTCCGACAGATCTATTGGCCATCGAATAACAGTGACATACATACATATATACATAGGCCTGTAGACGAACATCCATGCATACACACACAACATATACACATACATACACACATACATACATATATACATGCATACCGCGCCTCCGATTCGCATTTCGGTCTCACTTTTTAAAGTTTTTATCCATCAGCATCAGCTACTATGGTTACTAGTCACTGTGTGATGTACAGTAAATAAATAGGCCAGCGAGACTTTATACTGCGCCTTCTAGAGGTCAAGAAACGCTGATCCAGTGGCGTAGCTAGGTACTTTGGCGCCCAGACGAATTTGGGCGTTGATAGCAGCATCAGTCTGAGTACTTCACCGAAGTTTATGGAAGCGGCATCTTCATTTTCAGTTCCCTAAACTGAGCTCCGCTTTGTTTCGATCTAATCATTTTACAAATTTTCGTAATAATAATAATACATACATACATACACACACATACATACATACACACACATACATACACATACATACATACATACATACATACATGCATGCATTTTACATGTGGGTATGCATTATATCTGTCCAGGAAATATTTCTGCTATGTAGATTCTATTGCCTCTGCTTAAAAGGGTTAAATTGCCTATTTGAATTTCTGTCTGCTAAGACATACATTGCTATTTGTGCGAATCTGTCTCCATTTCTATACATCCAGCTGGACTGGTGTGCTTCTGTGTCGCTGTTCTTTCAGGCACAACATCCTCATAGGAACTGGCACAAACATTGCCATCACTAATGTCAACAAGTGCATTTTAAAGACGAAATGTCTCCCCGGAATACGATAGAAAGTCGATTAAGCTTAAGTGCTTTCCACGGATTAGCAGAAAGATTAAAAATTCCATAAATGTATTCTAAGAGACCTCTAGTTCGTGTGAGTACAAGCCCCGCATAAAATATGCATACGCCTACGATTCCTCGCTCAGCCGATGGACACATGGTGTGCTAACAAATGCCTTACTTACTTACTTACATGCCTGTACAACTGTAAATAGAAGCGAAGCTGAGCATTTTGCTTAGATCCCGATAGAACAAGCTAGATCTTTAAAACACGCTCTTATAAACAACAGTGTATGGTGGGCCGTTGCTAAGATTTGTTTCCGAGCGTGTAAGAACCCGCTGGTCTCGCTATATGTCTTAAAAACCGAGGTCAGTGGCGCCATTCCAGTCCCTCTGGTACGGGAGCAAAGAAATGTGACGGTCTTTGATAAATTGGCCATTCAGACGACTTTAATAGGCGCAATGAAGTTAAACAACGTTGAGTCCGTTTGGCACTTAGGTCGATGACCTTTCGTGGAATTTCACGCCACATGGTGCCCACTCAACCCTCAATATATTCTGGAACGGTAAATAAGTACCAACGCAAGTTGCGAGGTTAAGAGGGTTTCTGGACTGCCGTTGTCATGTTTGCAACTCAGCCGAATGATGCCTCGAAATCAGGCCTATAAGGAACTTCTATGGAGGCCAGTAAACAAACGTGCTGCCTTCACGGTGCTATGTTTGACAGACTGGTGCTGATCTGCAAGCAGCTAATGAAATCACTGTCGCTGAGATCGCAACCCAAAGAAAGCTTGCAAAATACATCACCATACTATGTCTGCTAACTGCTCTGTTTACTTGGCCTTTGAAAGCCTCCGTACAGTAAATCAAAACCGCAGAGATATCAATATGTGTCGCAGACATCCTCTCTTGCGCGAGCAATGAGCAACTGCGCAATGCAACTGCGGCAATGCCTTAGTAGATGTCAAATGGAAGTTTTGGACCGCCTAATGTTTCCCGCCCAACAACAATTAGGCCTTAGAAGCCGACACCGACCCTGTCGCACCCCAGCCATAGTTTCTAGAGTGGAGCATCAACTCTGGCCGAGTTACCTCATGGAGCCGTGGTTTGGGGACACATAATGTTTCCCGCCCAACAACAACTTGGCTGTGGAAGCCGTTACAGCTCCCCATCGCGCTTCCCGGCCACATTTCTGGAACCGTTTGGGTACATGTCCACTCCCCGAGGCTGGCAGTGGGTTGCTGATCTGCGGCCCAACCGCCAGGTTTGACGCCCTGGCCAAGCCCTCCCCCACGATGAAGCAAGATAAAATCATCGCGAAGCTTCGAAATTGTCGGCGACCGTACAGCCGTGAATGGCAAAGCCGCAGACCGGTCCACAGCCGACGCGACCCCCTATGAACATCGCGAGTGTGGACGGTTTCTGACTCAAAGTCGCGGTATTGCTGGAGGACCACGGTCAGCTGTGCAGCAGCCGGTGCCGGGAGGTCCTCATACTGTCACTCCCTCATCACCGTTCATCCGTTCTGCCATTCCGAGCGGTTCTTGTTCATGTCACTTTCAGCTGCCAGAGACATCTCCAGATTTTGAAGAGCAGATCGACCGCTATGCTATCCTTTACCATGGAGAACTCAGCCCTAATTGTTTGTAAAGCTCTGGAATTTAAAGTGCTATGCAAATATTTGAAAGCGTGAAACTTCGGTATTTGTTGGCTCTGCAGTAGGCTACTGACCGTGTGCCTGTAGGCCATATATGTTACACGTATAAGAATCCCGCGCAACTATGCCAAACTCTTAAATCGTCGAACCCAATGCGATGTCTGACGAGTGAAGATCTGTAAAATCGCCTGCAATTCTTCCACTGATTTCCCAGGACCTGATCCGTCCAGCCAGCCTAACCCTCCATACGCGAACAGGTGCTGGACACTCACACTGTATCCAAGTCCCAGCCCTCTGACCAGCCGTTGCCCATTCGCCGCTGATGCTGGGAAACAACGCCGGGTTCAAAGCCATGCAAGGTTGTTAGAGCTGCAGAATGTGCTAGCTGACACAGTAACCTCCGTTTTGCTGGACAGGTTTAAAATGTGGCCGTCACGGCTCATAACCTTGTGGCTATCAACTTGACTCTTCGTAGACGCGTCTTGTCTCTCCATAGGCTCCCGCAGGCCAGCCAGGCCCAGCATGTTTGTTAGTGCATACCGCAGAAACGCCGGCCCCATCAGCCGGCTTTATTCGAAAGCTGATGTCAGCATCAAGATTGGCGTCTGAGGCGCCGAATCTGAAAGCATCGCGAATAGCAGTTGGTGTTGCAGATCCCCCAGGGGGAGGGCGAAGCCTTTGCCCGCTCTGAGGTCGGTAAACCCAAGCAGCCTCGTCGCGTCTTCGTCCACACTCGGCTGCCAGGAACCAGTCACCGTCCCGCCACTCAGCGGCAGGTTGTCTATGCTTACTGAAGAAAGTAGTTTCCCTAGTATCTCCCGGACCTACACAAGATGATATCCGAGGCGGTTGATGAGAGCAAGACCATCTTGATTTATTGAACCCAGTCATGTTTGGCCTTCTTAGTCCGTTAGATTTGTTATTATTACTTTTACCCGAGGTAGAAAGGATCAGGATTCAAAAAAAGGTTTGTTGTGCATTGTTCCGAAATGGCCTATTCTCGCTGTTATCCGACTCTGTGAATTATTATTATTATTGTTCTTATTGTTGTTATTTTTATTGCTGCTGTTGATAATGATGATGTTCCTGTTGTTGTTGTTGTTGTTCTTACTATATTCGTCATTCTTGCCGCTACTTTTAAGGAGGGAAGAAAAGAAGGATCAGCTTTCATCCTTTGAATGTTGAGAAGGGATCGACGCGACAGCATTAGTTGTTGATCGCAATGTTTGTCTCACTGTAGCTGAACAGTTGTTTCCACTGTTTCTGTCTTCAGCCGAACAGAAGAGAGAACTTTTTGCTCAGCTGACGATTCGTCTTTCATTCGCAGAAACATGGTCTACAATTACACGATTCCTCGCGGCCCAGTGGCTGCGATGTTCAGCAGCCCAGGCCCCATCTACCTTCTGCCGACCCTAACAGGACGCAAGTTCCACGACCCTCGCAGCGTCCACAACCGCGGCCCCGCCTACCCCTTCGGAGTGCGCCACAAACAGTTCAAAGACGACAGCAGCCCTGGACCCTGTTACTACCCGCACCCGAAGATGCTGCGCGATGGAAGGGAGGGCATTCCCAAATACTCGATGCTGTCGAGGCATCCGGACATCGAGCAATATCAGTCGCCAGGTCCAGCCGCTTATAAACCAACGATGAGGTCGGCCGTTGAACGTCCACCGGAGTATTCGTTCGGAGTGAAGCACATGGAGTTCAGAAAGGACAACATTCCAGGTGAGACAAAGTGTCACCAACACACACCACTCCCGCCACCATTCCCACCACCATCATTATCACCACCACTACTGCCACCATCACCATCACCACCACCTGATGCAATAGGCTAAGAAGGATGTATGAGCAAAGGATCAGAAGCTTTTCCTTTCCAAGAAGGAGAGGAGAGAGAGAGAGTGTGGGAGAAGGTGGCAGAAAAGGAGGATGAGCACGATAATGAAATGAAGAAAAATACAAGAAGAGGAAAAGAACAGGAAAAAAGCAAGAGGTGGAGGAGGAGGAGGAGGAGGAGAAGGAGGAAGAGGAGGAATATACTTAGAAAAATTGCAACAGTATAAATAGAAACATAGAAGCACTAAAGATATAGACGATAACCAGAAAATGGAAAGGTAAATCAGTCAGCGAGAGACAGACAGCGACAGACAGAAAGAAAGACAGACACAGAGAGACATAGACACAGTGTGTCGAATATAATGACACAAATGAAGATTAGGCCTACTGTTGTCGAGTCTGTTATGGCGCAGGCTGTATTGGCCTCTAGACAAAAATGCCTAAAATGAAAGGAACGAAAATTAATCTAAGAATTTAGACCAAAATGTGTCTGTCTTTACGCTGTATGGACTTAAATCATCGGAATGAAATTCTACATATAATTTTATTATGACTCATTCAGAGAAATTTAGCTGACTACACTAGTTTTCTAGTGATTCGAATAAGAGTCGAGCTTAAATTTGACTTGAAAGCGATGCAGCTGAAGCTGTTTCACAGTGGTTAGTTGTTGGTTAAATTCAGCTCCGAATCAGTACACCCTGCCACCAATGCTCGGTCGAACTGTTGACAGTTCCAAGTGGAGCGCTCCGAGATACTCCATCGCTGAAAGATGCGGCGATCTCGATAATATCAATCACGTAAGAGAATTAATAATCTGCACTTTGACTCCAATAAATAGGAGAAATTTCGATTGTATTCCGTGTGCATCGGAAACGGCTGTGCAACCACACGACCTCCGCGCACTGCTATTAAAAGTGGCACCTAATAAATGAGCAATTAACTTACCATACGGTGCATTAGGCTTACTTTACCTTAATTCAGTATGAAGAGAAAATGACAAGTTAGTAAGCAAGAACATCAGGGTGGGACGGGTGCTACTGTAGATGATCAAACGAGATTTCTTCTTACATTACTTTATTATACGTGTAACATGTAATGCTATTTTAAAATTTGCTTTTGTCGTACATAGTTTACCAGCAGCGTTTGATTAGTTCAGATAGTTGTTCATTTAAAAGCCTTGCTTCGACCGACCACGTGTAGACTATGCATTTCTCAGCAGCTGTACTGAATGCAGCAAAGTCTATGCAGGGCTGCAGGCGCTACATAAAGTTTATAATCTCATTCAGAACTGTCGTCATCAGTTGTGTCCACTTGACCGCAAATGACCGGCGCTTGTCTCAAATGCTGCTGCATGAGCGCCAGACTAGACAGAATTTTCTGGTTTAGTCACATATTTGTTTTGCGGGACCGACTGCGCTGTTTTGAAGCTTAAGTCTGTTGCTGTCTCTACCGTCCTACTAATTCTTCAAGTTTCAATTATCTGTAATCATCATTGAATCTTCAATCATGATTAAATCTGTAATCATCCTCGAATCTTGACTGCACCTTTGATCAAGAGAAAATAGTTTAAGTAGCGCTATATGATCACCCATCAGATCATAACTGTGAATGCGTGCAGAGTCCGGGACCAGGAACCTATCTGACGGTGAGTACCAACCATTACAAGCAACGTCCGCCGCAGTACACGATGGCTGCGAGGGTCTTCATTCCAGGGGACCGGACGATCAAGCCAGGACCAGGAGCTCACTATCCTGAACTGGTCAGTCTCACTTTTTATCCATCAGCATCAGCTACTGTGGTTACTAGTCACTGTGTGATGTATAGTAAATTAATAGGCCAGCGATACTTTATACTGCGCCTTCTAGAGGTCAAGAAACGCTGATCCAGTGGCGTAGCTAGGAACTTTGGCGCCCAGACGAATTTGGGCGTTGATAGCAGCATCAGTCTGAGTACTTCACCGAAGTTTATGGAAGCGGCATCTTCATTTTCAGTTCCCTAAACTGAGCTCCGCTTTGTTTCGATCTAATCATTTTGATAGAGCCAAACGATATGCACAGAGTGAACAAAAATACTAAAATCAGACAATACACCTCACAAATATTTCACGACTGTGTGATTCAGCGGCACAGTCAATGCCGTCGCCTCGCTGAACTTTCTTTAATGCCGGTCTTGGCCCTTAGGGAAAAGTCAGCGAGGCGACTACTTAGGGCCTCGTGTCCTGTAGAAGAATCCGACGCTTTTGGCCTAAAAACTATAACAGGCGTAAAATTGTTCGTTGACATGGAGAGAGAGAGAGAGAGAGAGAGAGAGAGAGAGAGAGAGAGAGAGAGATTCTTTTTAAGCGAGAACGGGATGACGTTTCGATTTGGCCTGCGTAATATTTTATCCTGCAAAACATAGAGGGAGAGGGGTAGGGAATTTGGGAGAGAGTGATTAGAGAGTAGAGAGAGGACTCTCTTGACTTGGTGCGGGGCTTTGAGAGAGAGAGAAAGAGACAGAGAGAGAGAGAGAGAGAGACAGAGACAGAGACAGAGACAGAGACAGAGACAGAGACAGAGAGAGACAGACAGACAGACGGGGTTAGTTCAACGTTGAATTTGAAACTCGATAGGTTAATGTGCACAATAGGCCTACTGAATCTGGAGTTTTCATTGGTACAGTCTTTCGATCTCGGGACATAACATAGGCTGTCATTGTCTTTTATTTGATCACCACCATAACGCTGAGTGCAGATGACGAAGATATGTCTTTAAAATTTTCATTTTGCCTCCCTCTTTGTCGCCCCTTGGACAGTGTCGCCCTGGGCGGTCGCAGCCCCCCAGATAGCCACTTCGCTAACTATTCTGCTCAAACAAACAGACTTCATCCTGAAATAAAATGTTTTTGGTGAACTTTGATATTAAGATTCAGTGTGTTGCAAAACGTGCCTGATCGTCGTTCTGTTACAGGGTCTTTCCTTTTTAGAAGTGGGAACTTGAAACCAAAACAAACTAAAATATTCAGCAGATGGCGGCATCGATAGTCGATGACTACGAAGTAGATTCGATGTAACGTTACACTCGATACAACAAAATCAATACAACTGAAACACAGTGATGTACTGCAGTGGTATCATTGTATTGGCTGATGTAACATTTGCAGCTTATAATACACTGCGATTTCATGTAAATAGTAGCTTAACGTGTTTTTGTTCTTCTATAATTGCAATTTAACTTTCTAATGTCAAAGACCTTTCCACCTTTTTGCTCTTCTTTACAGGTCAAGGCCAACCGCCCGGAACCTCCCCATTTCTCGTTCGGCATCCGCCACAGCCAGTATGAAGGCACCATGACCAGTGTCCCGGTCGACGATGTCTCCAGCCTCTGTCAGTAAAGATTCCCTTTGACCTCCCTCGATCCCTGAAAGAATGAACCGTTAGGACAGAGAATGATAACATCATGTTGTCTCTTTTCACACATTCAGTTTATTTTATAAATAGCCTCAAGTCATATTATGTTCTCTATCTGTATAGTTAATTGTGATCATGTTACACGTTCTGCTTATAGCACACTTCCGACTGTTAAGTATGATGTCAGCCATGTTGGACAATGCTGTATATAACGCATATTTAAATGCACTATTTGTCTTTCAATTATGCTGCTAATGCATATTCTGCGTGAGCATAATCATGTATCCATGAAAGCGACAGACTTTGTACGCACAGTGGGCTATTAAAACAATATTCATGCATGGTTCGTTTTCGAGGAAAATACAATATTCACAACAACTATAAAAGTAGGCCCTAATGGTCGGTCGGTTTAACCGCTGCTGAACCGATTTCGCGATATTCACAAAAACCGAAGTCAACACTCAAGCCGGTATTCGGAAAATCGAAAAATACAGAAATCGAAGAAAAAAGTGAAAAACCGAAAAATAATGCAAATATTAAAACAATAATTGCTCTTACGGATATTATTTCCAGTTCACTAAACATTTCTCAACAGTGTTGATGCTGACTGCTATTTTTCTCACGCCACTGGAAAATCAAGGACGTTTTATATGTAACTTAACAAAAAAATCAGTAATGTCCTATCGCTATGCTAAAGTAAAAAACATAGTCTGTCTGCTGTATTCGACACAATCGACCACAGTATTCTCCTTCAACGACTACACTTATCTTTTGGCATGTCATGTGAAAAAATATGGCTCCTGTCGCCCTGACGACACTGATGTTCAGCACCTAAGGGCCGTCTCAATGAACTGCGTGAATGACGTTGCTGACTGGATGAAATGCAATCGGTTCCAGCTGAATTCGTCCAAGTCAGAATTTCTCTGATGTTCATCTTCACGTAGGGTTGACAAATTAGACACTGGCCTTTTCTTCATTGGTGAATGCGCTGTCGAGCCAGCGACTGAGGTTCGTGATCTTGGTCTCCTACTTGAAAGAGATATCTCGATGTCATCACACATTACAGGACTTGTAAGGACCAGCTTCGCCATCCTGAGACAGCTGAGGTCTGTCTCTCGGTCCCTCACAAAAGACGTAACTCGCCTACTTGTACAAAGTCTGGTACTAAGTCGAATCGACTACTGCAACGTTGCTTTCGCTGGCTTGCCACAGTGCAGAACCATTCGGCTTCAGGCAGTCATCAACGCCGCTGCTCGTCTGGCCGATCGGACTAGAAAGTCCGACCACATCACACCCGTGCTTCAGGACCAACTTCAGTGGCTAAGGATCGACGAGCGTGCAAAGTTCAAACTTTGCCTTCTTGTCACAAATGTCTGAACAACTGCGCACCACGCTATCTTGCAGACAGCATCAGGCCACTATCTGATGACCCCAACCGACAGCGACTGCGATCATCAAAGTCCGCCAATGTATTTGTACCGGCAACTAAGACTAGAATGGGTGATCGGGCCTTTCGGGTTGCTGGTCCGCGCGCCTGGAACAGTCTTCCGGCTACCATACTGGAGTCTTAAAAGGGTCAACCTCTTTAAAAAAAAACAGCTGAAATTGTATTTGATGCATAACTCTTAGTTCTTGGTCCGACTTGTAACTTTGTAAAGCACCCTAAAAGTAGCCTGCTACTTACGATGCTATATAAATTGTCGTCATTACATTACAATACATTACATAGAATACGTAGCGGAAGTTGTGATTTATGACTTGAATTATTATTTGCATTTTTGAAAGTCGTAATCGTAATCCCGAGATTTGTACAGCGCCCAACGAAAGCCACGTCACGGGGACCAGCCTATTCACAGGCGCTCAGTCAAAACAGAATCGATGGGCAAAAGTGTTCCTTCGCTAGTAGTCTCATTCTCTTGAACGGCATTTCATTGACATTTTCTTTAAATGAAGATAAACTAAATGCATCACTGTGGCCTTTCCCAATCGTATTTGACATGCCTATAGTACCCTGTAGTCTTTGTTGTGATCATCCAGTTCATCTTTCACTAACTCCATTATTTTACATTATCATCAGTATCTGATGCACGAGCACAAGGAAGCATCTCATAACAGACCATAAGCTTTGCTACTGCTTCATTGCCCCTGGGTGTTTTGATAAATGCAGGGCCAGCTGGGGCTAAAAGCGAGCATATAGAAAAACAAAACCAAAACTGAGCCAGATGTAAGCAATTAGGCCTAAATGAAATTCAGTCCTGACAATAGCGAAAATGCTATAGATCTGTGGAGTGGTCAAATTTTAAATATTAACACAGAAGCAATGATACTAGTTTAAGATAACAAAAAGTATTTTCCCCTCAAAAACCTTTTGTCAGGACGATTTCTCCATGGTAAAAACCTGTCTTTCCGTCGGCCGGCAAAACCTTGCCAACCCTGCGAATGAACCAAGCACCTGTCGAGCAACTACTGGTCATCGGTATTGTGCTATAGGTTAAAGACAACACTTCAGCAGTAAGTTGCTTCATTCCGTATGCGCCATGATGTAGGCCTACATAACAGACGTTTAATTGAGAACTAATACAGCTGTGAACACTTAAAATATAATTTTAATTTTTAATATAAAATTTGTTACTATAAAAGCAGAGTCGAATTATAAACGAGAAGCATAAAAACACAAAATACCAAAAACTGATACCGATATAGCGATACTTAGAAAAGCCTAAACCGAACCCGTGAAAAAATATCAAGAAAGAACCGAAACCGATACCAATTTTAAAAATCAATGTCGAACCAGCTCAGCTATACAGGCAACAGGTTCCACAACTCGATTACAAGAACTGTAACAGAATTGGACGCAATTAAAATAACGAAATTCAATAAAACGAGGCATTAAAGCAGTAAAACTATGACAAAGTTTCTACTAGTTCGCTTTCCTCATGGTGACGTGAGCCCAACATTCACTAGGTGGCGGCCATGTTGCCGGTTTTGATGCGTCTCATTCCCTATGGCAGATAAATTCGTAATTGGTGGAATTTCCTTAATAATTATGTGCAGACAGCTGTCTGAAGTCGCTTAGAATTTATGCATCTCGGATGGTAGTCAGATGCCTTCTATCCAAATGGACAGCGGTGGCAATAAATTAATTGAAAAGGATAGAGACCATACAGCCGCTATAGAAAACCGTGTGTAGGCTACATTTGGAAGAACATTCTGCAGACCCGGGCATTGTCTGCAGGCAATGCCACGGACACATTACACTTACAGCATCTACTGCAAGATTATACTGAGCTCAACCAAACTAGAGATGAGTCTTTAGTTTAGACCTGAATGACATCAAAGAATTGGCAGATATAGTCTGTAGTGAAAGCATTTTCATATGTTCTGAAGTAATTGACAGTAAGTTGCTATGCCATAGTTCCCATCTCTCTCACGATCTGTTCCGAAGGCATATGTATTTTTATGCCGCTCTGTAGGCTTTGTATATATGTGCGATTGTGTAGAGGCTGTGTGCAATATATGCGTATGTGCAAGACAAGTCAGTTTCAACAATGCCTTTCAAGTAGCTCAGGTGAATGCTAATTGTTAAGTGTATCACAGCTTTCTGAATAGCGTCTGTGGTTTATGGTTTATGTGGTTTATGGCTATATCATAAACAATATTATGCATAGGCTAGAGGGTAAGAGCTGCGCGGCATGATCTTGAAAAACGAATATCGCCAGACAGTAATAACCACAATGCAGAAGTATAGATACCATGTTGCGTAAGTGCGCTGTCTTAGTTACCTCCATATGGACAACTGTGGATCATCCTTTTGGGCCGTACATTGGGATAGGGTCTATGCAATGAAACTTTGCTTCTGAAGTACGCAGCCATATTAACTAAGCTGTCTCTCGGCTTGACTTTTGGATCTTGACCTGGAACCGAACCCTTTTTGCCGAGATTTTGTTTTGACTGAGCGCCTGTGAATAAGCTGGTCCCCGCAGCGCGGCTTTCGTTGGGCGCTGTAGAAATTACGATTACGATTACGATAACCCATGTAGTGAATGGTTAGGTCTAATAGAACACATCTGCTGCTGGGTTATTCGACCTCGAAGTCAACAAGTTGAAAGAAGGCACCCGTGGCATTTGTGGGAACAGTTTGGCTGCGTGTAAGACAGCAGGAATGCGAGTATAACGGATCTTTAATTAGAGGTTTAACTTAAACGTTGCATGTTACCCATTATCAATTCTCATGGGCGTACATCTGTGGCGAAATATGCACACATTTCGCCAGCACATATCTGACGATATCATGGCTGGTCTGGCCACGAGACTTCTGTTGCTACGACTTCACTACTGCTACAGCTTCTTTTTCAGAGCTACAAAACTTATCTTCTCCTTGGCAGTTATGATCTCATAACTCATCATTTCAACGTGATAAACTCAACTGATTCGGTCTGCATCAGGAAAGGATACAATTCAAAATTAGCAGTCTGTCGTGGCTTTTTGGGTCTGCCATTGTAATTGTAATTTGAAATTTGTATAGCGCCTCTTCAAGATAAACTCATCAGAGGCGCTCTCTGCGCTAACGATGTTAAATATCATTAAGAATGGAACATTCGTCCACAAGTAAACATTGGTCAGAATACTAGAAGAGTCACCTGTGGCAAGCTCGCGCACACACGCAAAGCCCAACCAACAGGTTCCCAACTAGAATTGAATGATGACAGCATGTTCGGAGTTTCTGAAGCACTTAGCAACGAGGATGGGGAGCGACCATGGGCGATGTGATCCGCCGCCAATGGCTCACGGTGCCATGGTGGTTGCCCGTTATACTTAAAGGTTGTAACAGATACGAGGCTATTCCCTGCGTTCCGCTTCATCGCCTTACGCTATGGTCTTACGACGAACAAGAACAGTCTTTGGTTGCAGATCGATTCATCGCTCGGAACCAGTGTCTTCGAATGAAATGAGCCAAATATCCTCGACTTCTTCTTGCATTCTTGTCTGCCTTCAGATCATGATTTAAACAATTCGTTTAAAGTCATGGATTAATGGATTACACTGTCATGTTTCACACGCACACACACACACACACGCACACACACACACACACACACATATATATATATATATATATATGAAACATGACAGTTCAACTGTTTATTTCGGTGCCGTGCAAATTGTTGCCAGCCATCTTTCCATCAAATGAAATGCGATTTAATATTAATTAATATTTAAAACAAAATCAGACGTTTGCATATTATATAACATGTAATTCCTCGATGGCATGGCATTCGCCCATAAATCTGAATATAAATACTAGCTCTGCATTGCAGCCATGACAGTTGGAACAATTCTATAGCCTAAATATCCTTATAATTATAACGTAGGCCTATACACTTTTCCGTGTCTTAAGACAGTCTGCAGCCAGAACATATGCGGGTATAATAATAGAATAGTAACAAAAGACCAGTTACGTTGACCTACAGTAAATCACAACTGTAGAGTAGGCCACTAGGTCACTGATTTTATTATCAAACAATCCACACCTGTAGGCCTATTCGTTTTGAGACCTTTGTCTATTGTAACGTATTCTAGTCACTGGCGCAACCAGCATAAGTGACTAATGCGCATGTCCCCAACATATGGGTAGCCTATTATTATTGGAGGACATATGACAAAATCGCTGACCAGAAACTGGCATGAAAGGGATTACACCCCCTCGGGCTTTACCTCTTCCGTGTCTTCCTTCAACCTTTAACCGATGTCGCACCTATGTATGTTCGAGCATACGACATTAAAGTTTTTATTTACTATTACTACTTTAATATGTTTAGTTTTACCACTTGGATTGGAAGCATAATGGTCTAGCGTGGCATTAAAATTATTAACTATTAATTTATAATTTAAAGTGTGCATTGCAGATACTCACAGCTTTATGATTTTGCGCCATTTAATTTTCTTACTTAGCCACTTGCTATAGGAAAGAAAACAAAGAAAGAACAGAACTACTCAACAGAGATTCATAGACGCAGACAATACAAGATTTCGACTAAACATGACAAAAGCACGACTTGACAAATGACCAAAGAGAATGAATGCCCTCAGGCCAGAGATAATTAATTAGCGCCCATCGACCCTAAACGGCTGGCGTCAGGAACTGATGATGATGATGATGATGGTGATGATGATGATGCTAGCTAAGCTGCTAGTAAACACATAGGCCTGTTTAAGAAATGCAGTTTTATGCATTTTTATGCAAGACGGGTATATTATGCTCTGCGTGTTCATATCGATCAGTTGTAACAGATGTTGCACAAGTGTCGCGCTTATAAAGGCTGTATGAGTCTAAGCGATTTCACATCGCATGAAATACAGGCTACACGACGTAAAGAACAGGTTACTCAGCTTGGGCTGTCCAAATATATATATATATGACACAATATATACGGCACTATATATATATATTAAAAGACGCAATATTATATATATATACTGCGCCATCGATCCTATAATGGCTAGACGTGAGCCACTGTCGGCCTTTGTCTCATGTTCTGTACAGATTCTTAGAACGCAAGTGATGAACAGCAGTATATACATTAGGCCGCCAACCGATATAGATGGTCTATAATGTCACTTTGTAGAGTGTAGAAAAATCTTTGGTCTCACCTCATGGGTGATTGCAATTGCTGGGTGATAATAATGGCAACTGAGTTACCCCAATTCGCGTGATGAATTCAAAGAATAAAATCAATCCTGCTCTTTACCACTCGTTTACTTATTATACGTAAAATGTTTTTCGGTGTTAATCGAATATGAACCGCATGTGAGCTGTAGAAAACTAATGTAGCGTCTTCTTACAAGCGCATAGGTACGGTATCCAAAGTGCAAAATCTGGATGTACGGGTACTCCTATGCCCTCTGAAAATTACGCCTATGCAAGATCCATCACTCATGGACATCTGTTAGGGATAAACGAGTCAGTCTGGTATCCATGTGTAATAATAATAATAATAATAATAATAATAATAATAATAATAATAATAATAATAATAATAATAATAATAATAATAATAATAATAATAATAATGTAGAGATTAGAGTGCTGTAGTTCGTAAGCAGTCGACGAGTCGAAAACAACGATTCAGATGCACTTGGAGCAGGGAGAAACAGTTAGTTCAGGAAGACATACAAGAAAAATTCGGTTTTTAAATGTTTCTTGAAAGTAGTGATGGATGTAGCATACCTTATGACAGAAGGAAGATATTTCCAAATTCGAGGTGCTGCCGAGATGAAAGATTTTAATGAAGTTGAAGTACGACAGCGATGATGAACTAAGGTACGGTTACCAGATGACCTCATGCTTCCTGAGGGCATATGTATTTGAAGAAGATCAGTTAGATATGAGGGAGTATACTGCGGTCTCTTGGACGAAATACGCAGCCGACAGGATTCTGAAAGCATGTCTTAGCTTAAAGGCTGCAGTCGTTTAAACTTTTATAAGTCGCTATCAGCTGCACTGTTATTTTGGGGCGATGTACGTGGTTATGTGTAGGCGAAATGCAGTCATCGGCGTCTTCATTTATTTGGCCTCAGCATATATAACAGCAGTGTTCAGGTCACTCCGTGGCACCACCCGCTCCCTCCTGAAAGGAGAGACGAGATTTGTCTGCGCCTGCAGAATTTGCAGAATAATGTCAATAACATCAGACTCAATAAAATTTTTCTATCGTACGTGTAAATAACTCAGCGGCAGAATCCAGGATTTAGACCTTTGTACCGCATATCAGATTTCCTACGTGGGTATAGCCCTGCAAACTCCCATGGGGTGGGCATACGCCGCTCAGCTTACGTTCCGCAGTTAATAAGCCACAGCTTCAAACAGACTGCGTTATCATTAGTAATGATGATGATGGTGATAAAGCGACGCAGAGCCACTCCCTTTAGACGTTACACAGCCACATCTACGGCATACACATATTTACATATATTCAATCAGCATCATTTATCCGCAAGTCTTGTTGTCATATCGTATATCCGTTATTACTGAGAACTAGAAAATATTCTAAATCCATGTTTCAGTAAAGCGATCCTTTAATTGCACCAGGTTGACCTTGGCGAAGAGTCATTGGACGCTTACTATATAAGGTCCCTATGATGATCGACGAACACATTTCACATGTGCAGTATGAAAGCTCAGTGAACTGAATCAGTAATGAAAATCCTACCATATTGAATCTGAATACGTCGTTACTTTCTTAGCCGATTTTTAGATAGCGTGCTAGACTGTTAACCCTGACGTCGAGAGTTTAAATTCCCGCCAGGACAAGAAATAACCCCGTATTTCAGGACTGTGCCTTAACTGAAGCGAACTGGCCTTAAAATGAGTACATCCACTGCACACTGTTGAAAGGTTTAGAGCAGTGGTTTTCAAACTTCTTTACTGCCCCCCCCCACTTTAAAATTCTTTTGTTACATCGTGACAAGATGAATCTGAATGAAGACTCTAGCCAACGCATGAACAATATAAATGTGATTTCGGGAATATAAACGATTTAATTGGGCGAACGCCGCGTGGCATTTCTGTGTTGCGAACCGCGGGCTAGGAACACTGGCGGTGCCAATTTTCCACTGGGAGGAGGACACAACAATCTTAAGTGCACGACACATTCCGTTAGCATACTTAAATGCAAAGTCACCTCCGTGAGCAAGGGTTGAGCTGAGGCATGGCCCCTGGCCTCTTCTGTAGAACATCCAGTGATTAGGAAGAAGACAAACGCTCGCCCTCATGAGCCGAGACTAAGAAAAAGGAGTCACTAACACTTCATATATTCGTAGCTGTCCCCAGCTGACTTAAGGGACAGTAAGCATGAGAAATTATCTCTTTCTTCTTCATATTATCGCCAATTTTACAAATACATTCTGTCGAAATTAACTATAGAGTAGCTCCAGATATTTAGGGAGAACCTTTAAACTTTAACGCGTAATGTAAAATGATAGTAAATTTTCATCAGTTGCGCAAGAGAACCATTTACACATACGTGTATCTGTAGTGCTAACTGTCCTATCTCTATCCCTCGCTCCATCTGCTGTCTAACCCACCAAGCTCTCGTTTATGTAAACTGAATATATATAACTCTAACTCTAGGCCTTAGGCTGAATGGTACTAAAATTACCAGCCATGTGCACGCATGAGCCCTAATGCAATCTGTCAGTTTGGCAGGAGGTTAGTCGTCGATAGGTTAGGTCTAATGACACTGGGCAATGTCCTTTTAGTGCACTTTAGAGTCCGATTATGTTAGTCACCGGTGGCTATATGCCTATATAGAGCATCAGCTAAACACAAATAGGCCTACTCAGTGACGGATTTAGCTATAGGCGGGGAGGGGGCGAATGCCCCTGCGCCCCTCTTGATTATGTGTCTGCGCCCCTCAGACCAGACCCATGCATGGTGGACTGCCAGAATGTGGGGACCCTTTAGAAATGCTCTTGCTCCCCCACGCAAACAATCCTAGAGCCGCCACTGGGCCCACTCGCATGAATAGGTCTATATATTTTTTACAGAAAGAGCTTAGGTAAATAACATGACGAGACTAAGACACACCCATGAGAAACATATTCTGTCTCGCAATTTTAGTCACGTGTTTACAATTCAAATGTCGAAGTGTAATCTTTGTTGATCTTCTGCCTCAGGCAACAGCAGGCCTGCTTTCGATGAATGTAAGATGGAGCCACCAGTCTACCCACAGGTGACAGACATCCGTACATAGCCTACATATCAATATGATTAGACCTACAGAGGTTGTCTAGTGTTCGACACTTCACTTCTCGATGGTAATATGCTTAAACTTTAAGTTTAAGTGAGGTAAGTTAGACGATGGTTTATTATGCGCCTCGATCAACATCCATTATCCTTAATTGTTCCTGGGGTGGAAGGATCGTTGAGAAACTGTCGCTGGCCATCAGCCACAAAACGAGTGCCTCCTTAATTAAAATCCACTGATTTTGCACACTTTCAAGAGGACACGTTATACGGCTGATCAGACTGTGGATGCTGCAGCACTGCGAGATCAACTTGTTGACTGTCTGCCATCGTGAACTTTTGTTCTGCTGCATTAATGCCGCCTTATATAAACATACATTCATGCATACATATATGTTTAATGCGGTATTATATATATATATATATATATATATATATATATATATATATATATATATATATATATATATATATATATATATATATATATATATCTGTGTGTGTGTGTGTGTGTATAAGTGTATAACACTCATCTAAGGTTACAAGACTAACAGAGGTGTTCGAGCCAATGACAACCCGCAGGAGTTGGTACTCGGGCCGAAGATTCAATTCTGTTTAGTCTAAGCTATAATTAAGGAAGGGTTACTTAACGGTGGCACACCTTGTCTGCCTGCCTACCTGTCAGTCTGTCTGTCTGTCAGTTTTCTATTCTGTCAGACAGCATGCCTGACTGTCGTCCATTATTGTGCTTCTCTGTCTGCCTAATAGTCTGTCTAGACTGTCTGGTTATCTAAATGTCTAATGCATAGTAGTCAATACTGCTCTGCCTGAATTCGCAGCACGGCTTGATATAGCGCCTGGGTATGAAACCGCACGCAGACTGGTTGCAATTAAATCTCCGCCTTATATTAAATGGGTATCAAACCTCTGAAGCTGTTGAAATCTTTCTCAAAAGTTTCTGAAGAAGTACGAACTTTTGTGAAGTAGGACCGTAGGCCTCAGGTAACCTGACTTCGCCGGCCATGGCAGCCATAAGATGTCGCTAAACACTGAATTTAAGGCCACATATGCAAAGTATGCACATATGCAAACTGGGACGTGGTGGTGTAATGGTATGATCTGTGCCTCGTAACCGGAGGGTCGCGGGTTCGAATCTGCCTCAAGCCACTGCGTAGCGACCTTGGACAAGTTGCTTACCCACAATTGTCTGTGAGGAAGGCAACGGGAAACCACCTCATTCATCCCGGGTGGCATAAAGCCAATGGACCTTCGGGCAGAGAACTCATCATCATCATCATGCAAAGTATAAAGTCGACCCTTTAACAGAAACGACTGAGGAAGATACATGCAAAATGCATAGAACGCATCATCGAGTTCAAAGTTTAAAGTCTAATAAAATTGTTGGAGAAGGCAGTGCTTCGTGGTTTCGCTCATCCTCTCAGTTGCCCCCCACCACACTTATCTTTTTATCCTTTTTTAAATTATGAATCCTGTCACTTATCATCTTGTTTTCATTTGAATCCTATCACTAATCGCCATGCTATCCTTTGAATTCTGTCACTTATTTTCCCCGTTTTGAATTCTCTCACTTATTTTCCCCGTTTGCTTTGAATTCACTCACTTATCATCTAATTCTTCTTTGAATTCTCTCACTTATTTTCCCCGTTTGCTTTGAATTCACTCACTTATCATCTAATTCTTCTTTGAATTCTCTCACTTATTTTCCCCGTTTGCTTTGAATTCACTCACTTATCATCTAATTCTTCTTTGAATTCTCTCACTTATTTTCCCCGTTTGCTTTGAATTCACTCACTTATCATCTAATTCTTCTTTGAATTCTCTCACTTATTTTCCCCGTTTGCTTTGAATTCACTCACTTATCATCTAATTCTTCTTTGAATTCTCTCACTTATTTTCCCCGTTTGCTTTGAATTCACTCACTTATCATCTAATTCTTCTTTGAATTCTCTCACTTATTTTCCCCGTTTGCTTTGAATTCACTCACTTATCATCTAATTCTTCTTTGAATTCTCTCACTTATTTTCCCCGTCTGCTTTGAATTCACTCACTTATCACCTAATTCTTCTTTGAATTCTCTCACTTATCCCTTGCCATGATAACTCTCACTTTATCTGATAACCCATTTCAGTGGAATCCTGTGACTCTTATTCTTAGTTTTAGATTACAGACTCATTAGATTGATGTTACAGAGAACAGAATTCCAACTAGAAATATAAAAGTTCCACATGGTTCATGTCATATAAGAACAGATGTTTAATCTCCAGTCTCTCATATGTTAGTCCAAATGATTTCCCAAAGGCCCAAACTGCGTTGCTTTAATATCCCCTTATCAACCAAACGTCCATTACACTGCAATTAATCGCCTACCTACAGTACAAGGTGGAATCATGGACGTTTAGATATCTGGACGTCTGTGGTCGGATCCAGGATTTCAGCATGGGGAGCCACATGGCGAGCAAGGAGCGCGAGCCTATACGGAAGCCTGGGGCAGAGCCTCCAGTAAGGCTCCAGACAAAGCCCCTGGTGGGAGTTCAGAGGGCAAAGCCCCCTGAAGCTGAGATATGTTTGTGCAAAATAGTAAAATACATCATTTTGGGCTAATCTTCTTTGCATTATGTTTAGGTGTGTACATTGCATTCTAGTTCCTATTTTGTAGCTCGACACGCGATGTGCTGCACAATCTAATGAAGGCTGACAATTAATACTCAACTAGTGACACTATTTAGAAGACCCGCCGAGAGAAATCCGGGCAGAATAGAAGGCTTCTATTATTAAACTGATTTTAAAAATATAGAGCAACACAACTGTTTGTTAATATCTACAGAGGCGTGTAAATAAGTGTAGGACCCCCATGCACTACTTCAAGTGCGTCCTACTAATACAGGTTTCAGTTCTTACAGGTTAGTTTTAGAAATTAATTGGAATAACTCGTAACGTTACCGGCAAATTATATTTTGCCCTTACTTCGCCAGTCCTCATCAAAGTTTAGGCCTATCCACTTCAGCTCTCACATCTGTCTAAGAAAATAGACCTACAGTGGCGATAGCAACACCGACTGCAGTCTTTCAGCCAGTCTGGAGACTTTCACCTGAAAGAGCCGTTGATGGCTCTGCATACAGCCCTTCTTTTGAACCAATTCGAAAATGGAATAAAGTACGACTGCTCTGTTTTGCTTTCTCAGTTCTATCGGCTCGTCTCTTTATACTCGTTCTTCAGCACCTGATTGGCAATTCCTCTGTTATATTACATCACTTCCAAAATAAGGGTATGATTTCCATGCAGACATTATATATATATATATATATATATATATATATATATATATATATATAGACATACATACACAAACTGCACTGTTTTATATACTGGGGCATATAAGTTCCAGTACATATATATATATATATTGACTGATACATATATTTATAAACAGGCTGTTTTGCATATACATATGCAATATGTAAAGTATATACTGGGACATTATATATATATATATATATATATATATATATATATATATATATATATATATATATATATATATATATATATATATATATATATATATATATATATATCCTAGTCTATAAGAGAGAATAGTCTAGCTAACAGAGGAATCAGTCATCACTTCATCACTCCAATACAGCCCATCTGCAATTCCTCTGTATACTGTTCAAAGGTTAACGGCCAGCGTCATTTAGCCTTGTGATCTACTTCAAAGACAGAAGTAAAAATGTCCTATATATATATATATATATATATATATATATATATATATGTATATATATATATATATATATATATATATATATATATATATATATATATATATATATATATATATATTTGTGTAATGCCACTCTGTACTATTATATTAAGGATCAAGATTGGAAACATTGGCTTAACCGGCTAGGTAATATAATGTACACATACATACATGATTGCAGTAAGGAAATAGCATATTGAGACAGAGACAGCAGCTGTAATAGTTTGTCCTTTGTAAACTAAATGAAACTGTAAGATCTGTAATTTGTGGTATTCTCCTTGCATCATTTTAAGGTTTTTGCAATGTATTCTAGCCCTAGTTTGGGTCTTCTATCCCAACGCAGCAGATGACGGAGGCCATGGTCTTCGGCTTCTGGATCGGCCCTTGCCCACCTACAAGGACCTGATGATAACCTAATCAACCAATTTCACTTCGCTGTTTATCCTGGGCAGCCAATAATTAAAACAAGAGTTACAAGAAAATCAGAGTGGCATATTTGCCTGCTTGCTCATTTACTTCAAAAAGCTGCTCAAAATGTGCAGAATTAAAAAACAGAGGCAAGCCAAGTGTTTTGTTTGATATGTAGGAAATTATTTCATTGAGCTGTGCTCAATTATAATTGATTGACTGTTCTCACGCCCTGTGCAAACAAGTTAAACTGTGCGGGTAATCAACTTAGTTTTTTAAACTGCCAAACACAGTAAACTTAGGAGTAGCAGGGCCTACTACAGGTTTGCCAGTGCTTATCGAAGTCTTACTGTGGCTGTTGATTTTGACGTCAATATTACGCCCTTACCTTAACCTAGTTGTGGTGTCAACGTTACCATGAACTATATACTAAACCACTGGCTATGAAAAGTAGCTTGGGAATGTTGCAGAAAATTATAGGTTAGAGAAAGAGCTCTTAAATGAATCCATTTCAGGATTTTCATCCAAGAGTGATATAAGGACAGGAGTGATATGGTAATGCTTGGGTATTCTTGGGAGTGTTGAAGAAAGTTATAGGTTAGAGAAAGAACTTTTAAATGAATGCGTTTGGGGATTTTCACCCAGTGGAGTGATTTACGGATAAGAGTGATATGGTGATGATCAGGTGTTCTGGAGACAGTTCGGGCAATTTTGGATGAGTTGAAGACACTTAATTTGAATGGATTCAATGTTAAGGAAAAGCGAATTACAGTAGTCAAGCTTGGAGTGGACAAAAGAGATAAACGGAAAATAGAAATGTACATGTTTTTCTATAAGCGGAAAATAGAAAAGTACGTTTTTCTATTGCAATCATAGATGGAATACTGCAAAGATCACTAATATGAATGAAAGGGGTGCACTGCACTAAGTGATCTGTGGCATCACCCTTACAGAGCAGGCTGGTGAACTTTCTCATCATTATAACCTAGATCTGGTGACAGATGTAAAACACACCGTACATGCACAACACATTGTATCTATTCACATGCATAAGGGCTGAAGGGCCTTGGTATGTGTGCCTAAAGGTTATCAACTCCCACACACCCATACAAACAGCACAGACACACCCTTCTGTTGTACCACCCAAGTGAGTGACACATACCAGTAATAGTTTCAAGGACCTGTCTTAGATATCAAACCAGAACAAAGCTGCTGCAGCAAGGCCCTATCTAATATTTGGCACTAAATACTCTGGCACAGCTAAGGAAGGAAAGCCTCACTCCTCATAATAAATGTCTATTAACAATAACAACCACACATATTATTAGACCGGCAAGGGTGACCTTGGCATTCCTAAACACAGAGCAAAAGAATTCCACATAAATTTAGGCATGCGAACCGACCACCCAAGTCACTGGATGTTATATTAGAATATTTCTGGCAACTACAAGCTTTGCATCATGAACTTGTCAAGCACAGTGGTCAAGTCTTTTCCATGCATAAAGGCCGGAGTTTCAACTGACCTTGACAAAACAGTATAATAGATACATATACACTGGTACGTATATGTACATATATCAGAGGCTTGCGTTCAGTGTTTAAAAAGAACTGCAAATTCACAAGTCTCCAGTTTCTGAGTGCAAGAAACCCTGTGTTGGATAATAAAGATAATCAAATAGAGTAATAAAAATAATACAGCCAACCATCAACCAAAGGCAACTGACACACAGCTTCCGTTCATGGAGGGTTGACAGCATAATTTTTGGTCAACAAGTTAGTTCTACTATCCCTTCAGAGTAGAGTGTGCAGGACAATCACTCTATGCCACATAGTGGAAGGCTTCATATGTTGCTTAACGCCATCAACTGAAGATTAGACAAATATAAGAAAATAAAAATGATACCAGTAATAAGTAAGAATGATAATGTAATTTATTACTGCTACTCTATTTTCCTCATACAAACGGCAACTCAGTGGCAAAGCAGAGACACAGAAAAGCAAGCTTTGTAAGCTGATGAGAACTGGTTGGGTCAATACATCTAGGGTGAAGTGACATTTTTTAACAGTCATACAGCACAATAAACGTTACTCTTTACAGCACAAAGAGTTGGTTTTGATGGACAGAATCACAGATTACACAGTACCATGCTATTCACAATGCACTCTATGTATTTGAGGACATAAACATCAGCATGGCATATCTGTCTGTGCAGACCAAAAAGAATTCTTTTCAGAGTTTTCATTTTTTTATTAGCTGTTACCAGCTGTTACAATGACTTTGCTTCGTTAACTGCTCATTAGCACTAGATAAGCATTTAAACAGAGTATACCAGTTCCTCACTGAAAATTACCCTTCAACCAGAAGACTTATAAAAAGGCAATTCTAGTCCTTTAAGCTAAATCTAGTACGAACACTGAACAAGATAACCATATATTCTATATACTGAGATAACGCAGAACTGTTACGTCATGGTATTATCGTAGGCTGTTGTTGTAACTCACAGAAAAGTAGTTCTAACATCCAGAACCAAGTAAAAAACTAGTAAAACGGTAAGGTGATCCAAGGAAATACAGACAATTAAGCATCAGTATTAACTGCAGGCAGTTACAACATCAGTGGGCTCTCCACAGTTACTTAGCTTTATTCCCAGGTTATAACTTCTACTACACCCAGTTTCATTTTTATTCTAAGTGTTAAGAATCAACCAGATGGTTATACAATAACAAGTGGGAATAAAATTAACACCATAGGGTAAGTCTGTATATCTAAAACCTTAGCTTGTATCTATTACATAAACAGGATGATTCCACATGCTAACTACTTACATAGGTGTGGATAACCATCAATGGCTCATAAGATATATAAAGATTGTTCCATAGCTGCTGTTTATATATATATATGTATACATATGAGATCACTGTTCTATGCATATATATATATATACATATATATGTATACATATATAATTTCACCCAAAGCTGCAGAATATCCCTGCTCGAGCAGACTTAACACCAACAACCAAAAACCATTCCTCAAGGCTTGCACGACTCAATCAGGAATTGCCAATTTCAACTGATGCACCGGGATTTAAAGTTTTAAACCCTGGACTCAGAGATGAAAGGCTATGTCTATTTCCATTCTCATCAGATTGGGCAATTTCTATATTCAAACGAGTATCACATTAGACATTTGGAACAAATGTTTCCACCTGATTACTGAACAGCTGTTTCGGTTGCTGCATACTGTAATAGCCTACAATGATTCAATAAATAAACATTCCACACAATATTCTTAACAAAACCATTTCAGACTTGAGGCAAAATACTGAAGAAACACTAATTTTAAACTGTACAAAGCCAGTTCCGTAATTACAGCATATTTCAATCACTGTAGGTTTTCATTCATGCACAACCGCAATTAAAGTCTTGTCCAGGTTCAAGTTTTACCTGGTCAAGCTGTGAAAAGAATTCATAAGGTTTCAAGTTGTATGGGCCATGTTGCCGACACTCCTTTAGACCTTACCTTACTTCAACCAATTACCACTGTTTTTAACACATGCAGGAGGAAAATGTGAACCCATTCTGTGTGAGAAAATGAAGAAGCTTCAGAGGTCATATACTAAAGGTGATACCCTTTCACACATGCACAGAAATAGCACGGAATTGGAGAAAGGCTGGCACTGTTACAATGACGCACTACAGGCCTCTCAAGTTATGCAATGAAGCAAATGAAAAAAAAATATAAAATCATCTGTTAATGTACAGATAAACCAAAAAGGTTCTCAAGCAAGAAAACTAGCTAATATTTTGCGTCACAGCACAACTTCAAGGAAAAAGCATAATTTCTTGAAAGCTCTTGTGGGCCACCACAAACCCTTTCGAAGGCCGCATGCGGACCACAGGTTGGTGACCACTGCCCTGTTTAAAGATTGCAAATCTGAACACATATCTAGCACATATCTAACGAATACACGAGAGAGAGAGAGAGAGAGAGAGAGAGAGAGAGAGACAGAGAGAGAGAGAGAGAGAGACAGAGAGAGAGAACAGGTCACAGAAACAACAGCAGAGTGAATGTTAGCTATCATCTCCGAAACTTAAATATCAATGACATCCATGTTGCTGAGCAAAAACGAAGTTAACCAAAAGTCAAATACTAAGAGCACATCCAGCTCCTTTCAGTCGAAGACTAAATAATGATCATAGACCTCAGGAAGATATACAGCGCTCTTACTATCTGACGTCTCATCTGGATATCTAGGATTACATGGAAAGTGGATGGAACTTAGACAAATGCCATTGCTGGTGAGGATATGAAGATCACAACCCTGACAAGGAGGGTCAATTACTCATCAGAAAATACTCCAAGAGGCAGCATCTGTCTATAAAGTAACTGTGCATAAGCTGAAGACATTTTGACCTGACCTCATTTAAGTGAATATCAACATCAGAACAACACCCAGTAGATACAGTATCATCAAATGACCAAATCTGCCAACAATTTAACCAATTATCTGAAGTGTCAAGACATTAATGTAAAATGTCAAATTAATGTAATGGCACTGCCTTGAGAAAATCATACACCGCAAACGAGGCAATCAGAGTTTCCAAAAATTCTGAGTGTTAGAGCAAATGAACCAAAATATGCTGTGGCCATATCATTATTATACCTGCAAATAATTAAAACCTGAAATAGACATGCTACAGCACATGAACACCACAAATCATAAGAAATCAGAAGCTGAGACAAACTGAAGTCCCAACAATTGACTTTTCTACAAGTTCTCAGATTGTAGCACAGTAAAATATGTAACAAACATAATAATACAGTTGGAACGATGTCTTTCAGATTTATAATACAAAACAAACAATTCTATGGTAAAAACCATGGAAGACAGGACAAACTGTAAAAAAGAATAAGCTCTAATCACCATTTAAAAGTAACTTAATTTTCCTAGACGGTTCCAAATCTATAGACTGTAATGTCACAGGGAGGTCAACACATATTTTCCTGACACCACAATAAGTTAGGCATAAACAATGTACCAGGAAGATACATGCAGCTGGGTTCATACATCACTGTGATCCACGAAATTTACTGTAAACATTGGTAAACATCATACTGAGAGAATCCAGTTAGTGCATAGTGTGTTACACCAAGAAGCTTGGTGGCAGAACTATAACAAACACTGTAGGGACTAGGGGTAGTTGTAACTACATGCTGTATGAACTGTCCACATGGTGAGAACATTGATACCCTGTTGTTTTGTGAGTCGGCCACAAGGATGTTGTCCATGGAATCAACGCATATTCCTTTGGGCCATTCCAGACATCCATCCTCTACGCCCCGACTAGCCACCTTACTAATAAAATTTCCATCCGTATCGAAGATCTTAAGACAGTGATTCCCAGAGTCAGCGACTATGATCCGGTTTTTGCCATCAGCTGTCAAGAAATCTGCCATGCAAAGCTGAGAATCATTAACACCATAGGAAGCAAATTCCTTGATCTTTCCTCCACCAGGCGAATAAATTCCCACCTTGCATCGGTCACGATCATATACAACAACGTTTCCATTTGCCAGCAAAGCTATTCCACTGATCCAGCTGAAAAGTCCCCCATCCCACTGCGCAACATCGGCTCCATACTCGTCAAAAATTCGAATTGCCTTTCCTTTACGATCACCAACAATTATGTGATCAAGTTTATTAACAACAATACTGAATGGCTTTATGCCTTCAATCTTGTGCTCATAATTGCCATCTGAATCAAAGAATTCCAAACAGCTATTACCGTAATCTGCAACAACGGTACAGCCCTTTGAAGTGATTGCTATCGATGTTGGAATGGTAAACTCCATTTTCTGAAAGTTCCACTTTGGACAAACGCTTTCACACCACGAAGGCTGCAGCGTGACTGGCTCCTCTCCGTTGCCTTCGTCCACAACATCAGTTGCCTGGTATTTAGATCGCATTGAATCAATCATTTCTTTGAGGTTTCGGCCAACCTCCTCAGGCTCAACTGACTTTGGTGCATCAGTAACTCCATCAACAGTTGTTTCAGATTTCAGGTTTTTGTCATTTTCTAATTTAGCCTGTGATGAGTCCAAGTTGACTGAATTATTGTCAAATCTTTCAACGGAATCTTCAATAAGAGTTGTGTTAATTGCTTCAGAGGCCACTTGGAATTCTGCAGTTTTCTCAGCATTGTCTTCGATATCTACCACTTCGCTGAAGCTATCATTCAAGTTTTTATCACTGCAAAGATTTCCATTTTTAAAATCTGCCATGATGTTCTCATACGCCTCTTTTTTCATCCTCATATTCAGTATACGTTCATTGAAAGCATTGCGCTGTTCCATTTCAGACTCTTCTTCAGCATTTCCATCTTCAAAACTGCCATTTCCATATTGATTTTGTGTGCCACCTTTTCCCAGATTTTTCTTGTTTCGAAGTTCAAACTTTATGCAGCCATCAAACTGATTCAGATTGATGCTTGAAGAACTGTTAGGACCTCGCCGCAACATCCCTCTTCGACCCTTCCTACTTGAATGTCCATTAGAAAACTCATCCTCAATTCGGTTAGACTTTTCTTGCCAGGTATTTGATGTAAAACTGGCAGATTTGTGAAATTTTGGAATTTCTGCCTTTAGATAACTGGTTGGCATCTTCATGTTGTCCGGTTTAGTTCTTGTCAGATTTTCATCTTGCCTTTTTGTCTCTGAAATGTCAGTATACCATCCATTGTTATCTTCCCTTTCAAGTGGAATCTTTTGGTGAATGCTGTCGTCTTTGTATTCACTATAGTTTTCAGTGCTGGGTGTCTTTTGCAAATTTCGTGGTGCTCTTCCCAAGAAAGGCGACCTTGAAGCTGATGACCAAGCAGTAGATGTTGAAGTCTTGGTATTCGTCCCCTGCGAGGTTGCCTCTGGCTTCACATCTGCACATGAACTAGATGACCTGTCACCGAAATAATCTGACTGAGGACGTGGGGTTACTCTCGACCTTGAGCGATTCTTCTCCCGTAAACAACTGATACCCGGGACTGCCTTGTCATGCTCATCTGTAGAAGTAACAATATTTTCCCTATGAGTTGGCAGACTAGTTCTAGGTTTCTCATGCACATCTGAGCAATACTGAGACTGCTTGTCATTGAATGAGGCATGTGGAATGCCCTGAGCCTCATCACTCAAAGGTACAGATCCGCTGGCTGTTTTGTCAAAATCTTGCTCCTGTTTGGATGACCTCCCTGACTTTTCGCCGTTCATCGAAGAACCAGAACTTGTTGCGGAAGTGGTGTCTTTCATTCCAGTTGAATAGTTAAATTTTGGTTCTGAAAAAGCGTTGTGTAAAGCAGTGTATGCCGCACCTGGATCGATTCCAGCAGCATACTCGCGACGTGTTCTGGAAAGAGATGGCATAGAAGCAGTTGCAGTGCCAAATTCATCATCGGTAAACTTTGATGATGATGCCGGGTGATGATTGCGATAATCGTTTGTGGGTTTGTAGTCTGTGTTCATCCTTGAACCTAAGTTGCTTGAACTACCAATTTCCTCTGATGACTGGGGCATGTTACGGAAGATATCACTCCTCGAGAATGCGGCATTCGAGGAGCATTCGCGGCCAATGTGAGGTGCTGATCCATATCGTGATTGCCGTACCAGGTCAGCCAGATCGTCAAGACCTCGTGGAGGCTCAACGTTTATCCTCCGTCGACGATGTTGAAAACTGGATGAGTATCCCACTTTATGTCGTTCAGCTCGGATGGTTGGTTTATAGCGTGGTGTATACCCCTCAGAACTTGACGCATCTTCTTCTCTGACAAAGTATTTTGCATACTTGGTCATGTTAGGATAGAGTGGATTGCCATGGTAACTGCCGCTGGTCTTGTCTGAGCCATCGCTCATACCTTCCTTCTTCATAAATCCGCTACGAGTGTGCGAGGAGGAAAATTCAGAGTTCTTGGGAGGTGCCTCTTCGCTTGCATCTGCGAAATCTGTGAAGTCTGTGTGGTCTGAATGAGATGAATGGGTGTCTGACTGACTCTGTGAAGAGTGGATGTTTTTCGAAATGTCCTCAGCAAGTTCGTTTATCACAAATTCTTTAAATCTGTTTATTTTTGTGTCGGCTGGAAAAGCATCAACGCCCATCATAGGAATTCCAATCATGGTCTTGCACTTCGGACAGGTCATCCTTCCGACACGAACTGCCGAGCTTGCCTGCTTCTGATCGTAGTATTTCTGCAGGCATTTGCGACAAAAGGTGTCATTACAAGGCAGAAGTCTAGGGTCATCGAAATATTGAGTGCAAAGAGAACATGTCAGAAGTGCCTTTGCACTTGACTTACGCAGCTGAGGTCTGTTCATAAACTCCATTCTGAACCACCAAACTGAAGCTAGGAGTAAGTTGGCTGCTTATGTGGCAATATTGATCCTGGCTTTCATTCACAGAGAGTTCTTGTACGCAGGCATACTAGTCATTGCATGCTAAAGCTGGAAACCATGTTCAAGAATCTGCAAGATATGAAGAGTGAAAAAGTTAACTTGTCTTTATTCAAGTCAAATTACCTAAAGCGAATAATGACTCTGACTTCAGCCAAAAATCCTGAGGAATGTTAGGTAAATGCACTGAGCCAAGAGTGGAAGTTGAATTCCTTAAATATATATTTGGAATTGAAGCATAGATCCAAGACAATTTAATCCAGTCATTTTCTTTTCTGTAAACCTAAAACACAAAAAAGATAACCCACGTTTATAAAAACTCAATCACTGGTTTCCACATATTTCAGCAGTTACTGTCCATTCGTCTCCTTTATATAAATGCACACAGTCAATGCCAGACTGTAATGTCACACAGAGACCCCTCAAAAGCCATGAACCAAGCATACTACTATCAAGCATTTTAGAACCTGGCTAACAATAGTGCTTTTGAGAAGTTCCAACAAATGCACTGTATAAATGTTCATAGTACACACAAAAGCCACTGAATTCAATAATATTACTTAACAGTTGTGCCACGTATCAGGTTTGAACTTGGTGACCGAAAGCTGTTTCTTTGTGCATTAGTCACTGCACAGCAAGGCAACCAATGGACAACCTCTACGTCAGTGGCTAGGGAAAATATGTGTTAGGCGCAAGACTGTTGCACGAGGGACACCACTGCTAATATCATAGGTTAAAGCTTGGCAACTCACAAAACGGGTCATTTATAAATCACCTCAATTTCTTTACAAAAGACCTCAGCTTAATGTCTCACCTAACAATGATAATATGCATTATGTCCCTTGTCCAACAAGTGCAGCAGAAAACTAGTCTACTCACATTAAACAGAAATAAAATGAGTTCTTTTGGCAGTTGTCTTTGAACGATTGGCTAGAATTAGGTATAAGCCGTTATAAAAACTGGCCCACTCCAAACTGATCTCTTCCTCAAAAAGAACACTTAAACTAAACGGTTCAATAAACCGACACCTCAGGCAAGAACTACTGCTCAGAATGAAGAACTGGTTAAAGGGCAGGACTGTATGAAGAAAGATGGCCCATTAATACAAGCCAGTAGATAATTAATGTTGTCATTTAACAACTTAGCCAGCAGATAAATACAGATAATTACAAGTACATTGCAGCAGGCCGGAGTTCTTGAGTAATAATAGCAGTATTAGACAATTTGGGGCCAAGGTTATTGGGAGCAAACTCACTAATAAACAGCCCCAAAGATTCAAAGACTAACATTTAATATGATTCCAGCCAACAAAGACAAGGGCATCTAGTGGCATGGAGGATCAAATAATAAAGCACTCAGTGGACACAGCATGGTGGTCATGGCTCGAAATAAACAACAGGGGCCAAGGAGTCTGTCTATATGACATTCATAGCTTTTCCTTCAGTCAATCACTTATAACCAAATTAAAATATTCAGCAATCTAGCTATTTAACGAAACGAATATGGTATCTTAAAGATGCAGGTCACACATCAGACCAGTAATGGCTCAATTATGCACTTTAGCTGTGTTCTGCTATCTAGTAGATGAATATCAGAAACTAATTTTCCACCCAAGTGATCACCTACTCAGCATTAAGCATGAATCAGTACCATATAGTTATTTGACATTCATAAGCAAAAATTTAGCCTGAATAAATTCTTTGGATTCAATGTTCTATCTCATAAATGAAAGACAGATACAACTGGCAAGATGCAAGCATACCTTTAGAAGGACAAAGAAACAAAACGAACATTTGTAGCATCTGAGTGTGGTTGATGTTAATAAAACTAGACACTATCTAACTTAATATGCCTAAGTAGCTTTACTAAGACAGCTACATCTAAAGTCAAACATCGGCTACTACTATTACAACGAGAATACTACTACAACAGAATGTCTTTCTGAGAACATCACTAGTAGTCAAACTCTGTGTCCAGCGCACAGTCATACAGCGCATATATATGCAACAACATTCATGCTTTAGTGCACAAGTTTCTTTGCAATTACTTTCAGACTACAAAGCAATTCAGTGTCTGGTTGTCCCTTTCATCCCTTATCATTTATCTCATTCATTTAAGATTCACTTCTTTTGCTGACAGACATTTCCGTATTATGAACATATGTACGCATGTAACTGTTCACTTAAACAGCCCCTTTAAAAACCACAGAAAGGTGCCTCTAATGAACCTCACAAAGGCACTAACCAAAGCTTCTCAAAACCTGCAAAAACACCAGTTGCCTAAATTCTTCAAACTTATGCCCACGTGACTTGGACTACTTATAAGTGCAGAGATAACGAAACCAACCGTTAACACAAAAACCAAAAAGAAGCCAGTAAACATCAGCATCTGCAAAGAAACAATCAAGAAGGTAGACCGATTCATCTGCACCTCCAGACTAATATCCACAGATGATATCAGTAAAAAGACCTAAAGCAATATTGGACAAAACTCATAAGCTTTTGGAAAATGACCAGTATATCAAGATTCATGTAAGTAACAAAGAAAAGAAAGTCATGAATGCACGATACAATGATACAACCCATCTACTCTGTACAGGTCAGGAATCTGGACAATAAAAAAGCAAGATGAAAATCCTCAAAACAGAAACCAGGACAATTAATAAAGCGCATTTTAAGTATCTCATCAAGCACTGAAATGAGTTCTCATAGAAACGAGAAATGAGCTGGCTATAAGAACTGCATGAATCTCACATAAAAATTAGAAATTAAGAAATAAGAAAGGTCTTAGACGCAAAAAGAACTCCACTGGATAAAGTCATTCAACAGAGATTCTGATGGTATGGAAAGAATGATAGTTGACCAGATCACAAACAAATGCACTGCATGCATCCTCTGAAGGTACGAGAACAAAGGATGATCAAGACTAGCTGGAGAGCCAACATAAACAATGACAACAAGACTGGAACTAGCCATCAGAAAAGCAGTGGGGTTAACAAATGACTTCACTGAGAAATGCTGGAGTAAGCAATTGATGATGGCAATAATGATGATGAAGAACACAAGGCTCTAATGTTGCTAAAAGTTGTATGGCGATAAGAGGTCAGATAATAAGACAAAAAGTGCTTACCAGTCAAGATTTTTGCATAATGGGTTGCAAATAGTTGTGTATAGTGGACTGAAAACACTAAATACCATTGAGAAGCTTTGCACGATCTACTTAAAACTGACTCAATCTACTTAAAATACGGACTTATAACAGAGGATCTCAGCATGACTGAAAATACAAGTACCAGCTACAACAGTCCACAAGTGGTGACTGAATTCAAAGATAAAGAGCAAGGTAGGGATATCTGAACTCCTGGCAGCATGGCCCACAGAACGCCTACAAACAGCAGCTAGCTGGAGATTTGTCCCTGGGTAATTCTCTCCTACCTTAACCTACACAGCAGACCTTGAAATAAAACCGGAGTGGGTAGACTGGCATCTGTTCAATGTTAGTAATACTGTGCTCATTGTGATTTTGAGATAAGTGCAAGTCAAAATCTGCCTCTTTTCAACCACTCCTTTCTTACCCAGACTGAGGTTTAGTTCTATTAATTAGCCACTAAGTACAACTTTTTCAGCCAGAGGGTCATATACCTGGAGGAAAACTGAGAATTGAGGTGTCCCGGACAGCAAGATCTCTACTGACTAGGCATAAAAAAAACACTGTATACTCCCCCTGTGCAGTCTGTGGTGGAGCCCTGGAAGCCAGTGCATTTGAAGCATTTAGCATGCAACTGAGCACATCTGGCTACATGTTTGTGCAACTTTTTCTAGCCAGGGGTCCATTATCTGGATGAAAATTGAGGGGGAAATGAAGAGATGCCTCAAAGCCCTAGTGAATGAGGGTTTGAGGAGTGATGTTAGGGGTAGAGCCCTGGAAGCAAAATGCTTTTAGTGAAATTAATTTTTTACTAGGATTTGAATATGTGAAATTGTGCTGGAATATACTATAATTTCATCGACAAGCAAATGAAGCTTGCATATCAGCAAATCGTCTTCGTTGGCAGTTTCTCACAGACTCATAAATGTACATTCAAACCAGTGAATTCTAGACCATGAATGACTGACGGGCATTTCCACAGTAACGGACTTATGAATTGGAAGCTAAGGGTACTAATGCACACCAACACTGCATCCTTAACAGTCAATGCCTGCTGGATATGAAACTATGACTGTGTAGAACTTAGCAAGACCATTTATCGTAGATGGTTAAGTGTTTTGGAGTTTGTTACTTTCTTGTGGTAATAAATTAAACTTATAATGCTAACAGAATTATGCTGCAAAGAAACAGGTTCCAAGTAACACAACAACACTGTCAAAACTCTGTGAAGTTACTGATGTTAAAAGTATAACAAGTATAGCAGTATGTAGGTCTAGTGCTTGCACGTGTTCAGTCAAAGTACTGTTGCCACTATTGACACACATAAATACTGGTTAATTTATTTTCAACGGTAACAGAATTACATAAGTGGTAACCAAATTATGCTCTCTCACAGCAACATGTTGAAACATATAAATGAACAGAAAATTTTAAAAAATCTTTATTGGACAGTCACAATTCAGGATGTCACCATGAGTTGGTCCACACTATATGAAGGCTGGCTGTAGCTAGTGCCTGACAATGTTCAAATTAAAATTTAGTTCAATATGAGGTTTAAATTATCCAAATAAAGAAATTATGTATTTCAACATGCTGTTCATTTAAAAATCTATACATTTTCTTCACATTAGAGAAAAGATATATTAATTTTGAAAAACCTTCAGTTCATGGTTCTGTTTGCTTGAAAATGACCTGATGATAGGTTCAAAGTTTTTAATGCATGCTGGACTAAGGTCAAGGCATGACAGTCCAATAAAACCAGTTTATAGCACAAGGCTCTTACAGTTGTTGACCTATACAGTTGACGACTGTACAGTACCAATATTGCCACTTAAAGGCTGGCAAGATACCTGAAACTAGTGTTGTAAGCCAATCTGTGAACTTAAAGAACATTAAAATACTTAAACTCATCACTATTCATTAAAGACAACACCCATGGATGATTGACACTTAATTCTCAGTTTATTTGCCAGCAAACATTTTCAATTATTATAAGCTAAAACACAGGAAAACACACCTCCCACCAGATCAAACACCCAATTACCAAAATTAGGTTACCCATATTCAGTATACAGCAAGTATTGGATTGCAGCTTGGATGGCTTGTGGACCCCTATTGATCTGATACATACATATAAACATATACTTGCATGTATGTACACAATCATACACAAGAACATGTATAGACCGGAATCTCCTTAGTTATAACACATATTTTGATACAGCACTGCCAGGGACAAGGATCCAAAATTTCCCTCAGCTTCAGAAATTCACCTCATTATAGCATGACCTCATTACTGAGCAGTCTTTGCTCCCACACACAGTCTTATGATGAATTTATGAATTTCCCATTTATATGTGAATATTGTAATTCTACCAAACGTCTCTTACTTAGCATTTACTGAGTCGGACAGAAGTGCTACACAAGCAAAACCGTGCCGCAAATTCTTTTTCTTAAAAATCAAAACTTCAAAACAAACCATAGAAAGATCACACAGCCTCTGCTATAAAATTTAAATATTCAAATTTCACTTTCACAGAATGCCATTTGTTGACACTGTATTATACAGAGTATCATTTAACACTCAAAAATGTCAATTGGTGCTAGAAATAATCTAGGACAACGAAATGCACAAGACGACAAGGGCACAGTGTGCGTGTGTGTGTGTGTGCATGCACATGTGTGCATATCATAGTACACCTACGTAACCACTGCAGCTATTTTTATTCTCGTTACTTCTCACGTGATAGATGACATGTAGAATGGTAAATCATTGGAGCAGCAGACAAATATTTTGAAAGAAGGCTGTCTGTTTATATGCTGTACCTGTGGAATAGCAACGTTTCTTCCTTCTGTCTTTGAAGTCTTGGGAAAACTAAGAATAGTAAACTCTTCAGACACCAGATACTACAATGAGGTAAAGTCATCTACGGTAAGGTAAAGTCTAAATAATCACTAATTATGTTTTTTTATCACCAAATGCAGCCACAAGTGTACTAGAATTGTTAAAACTCACTGGCCTGAAGGGCAATCAATTAACAGTTACATGGTTTGATCAGAAATTGTCAGTAACACACAATGCACCATGGCTCAAACCCTAAATGCAGAAGTGCCAAGTCTGCTCATTAGCCATAATTCATGCCATAAAGTTGGATGTACTAATAAACAGTTTATGAGGCCTCCAGAAACTGATATCACTTTCTTGATAGTAATAAGAAACTGACTTCCCCCACCAACCAGAAACACCAAGACATAGTATTTCCAAAGAGGTGAAGCAACAAGAATCAATGAGAAGGCAAATGAAGAAATGCAAGTTGAAAGACAAACACTGAGGTCACCCCACTGTAAATAAGGCATGTAATGTAACAAAATCAGGCATCTATGTGGCACAAATTATGAACAGATTTCTCAACCTTAAAACAGTTCCCTAGACTGGTGTTTTTAAGCAACTGAAAGGCATTGACTCAAGAAACCACTCACAACAAAGGGAAAAACAACAGGTGCAGCCCACCCTGATACTATCTTTACTCTCTCTTCAGAAGACAGCATAACTGTTATTAATTATGGTTTTGTCTTTTGGATTTGTTAAAAACAGCAGCTTTCCTAAAATATTACATCGGTTTTGCAAACTGTTACATTACAGTGATTCTGAAAAATTATAAATAGGCTCCACTGTATAAATCAAACACTGTATCTCTTTATGCTGAGCTTTAGAGTTGCGGAGGGGGAGAGAAGGCACCTGAGCAGAAGCAGATGTCACCATACACAATATCAGTACTCATTCAACATCAAACTTCCCCCACCAACCAGAAACACCAAGACATAGTATTTCCAAATATAAGGATTTCTGAGCTCTACTCCTAACATATACACCTTAACTCAGAAAAAGCATCTCAAACTCAATGAAAAATTACAGAGATAAGAAACTGCAAACAACATAGTATGTAGTCTTGAATGTTGGTAAAATGTAAAGGTAAAACACTTGCATACACTGAAACAACTCACAAGCATGGTTCCAGTGTAGAAGGACCTTTCTGTTGACGCACAAACATGGTCACAGCAATCAAACAGGACAACTTTTTTAACCTACTGTCTTGCATCAACTGACCAAGTACTCTTTTCCTGACCCCAGAAGAGTGGAAGAATGAGGTGGTCACACATCCAAATAACTAAACTCATGCTGCTTAACTTCATTGTTTTGCCAGCATCACATCTACAGCACCCAGTCACTGTATGTGTGTAAGTAAGTATGATAGTATGATTATGAATGCCAGCATATGTACATCTTTATTTATTTTGTATTATACATGTAAGTGAACATATTAAAGCACATTATAAGAACTTGCAAAATGTTCAGCAGTAACTAAAACCACAAGCAGCAATGAAACATTTACTATGATATTTATAAGAAACTAAGATTTTTTTAAATAGCGGAGCTGAGTTTTTACAATACAGCTCCTGTCTGAATAATTAATTCAGAGCCTCTACCTTAAAATTCCATCAAGTAACTGATACAAATGAATGCAAGAATAAATTGTCACATATCTGTGTAAAGTAATCCAAGCCCCAAGACAATAATACCGGCCATGGGAAATATTTGTCACATGAGAATGCAACCTTATAAATGTACATTTCTTACATGACTCATGTACTCAGTTATAGGAAACACAAAAAAGTTATCTGTAACAAAGGCTTTTGTTATGGTTACAGGCGTGGGCACGAGTACAAGATAAAAGGCAATATGGCTAGAACTCTCATACATACACCTCGTCTGCTAACGAGTACAATCACCGCAGCAAAATGGGTATAAAAAATGCCACAATAATGTCTGACTGTATGCCACAGAGGCAGACCATTTCTTGGTTACCAGACATCTCTGCTGTAACACTGTCTTTTCAAGGTACATAAGAAAACAATGTGACTAGGAAATACCTGGGCATCTTTGCATGCTACTATTTTAGCAGTTGTACAACTACTACTATTCTTGGAATAGGTTGAATGACTCATGCCATGCAACTCACAATGAAAGATACCATTACTTTATCTTAACTTACCCTCAAATACATTTGCTTAGCCTTATTTTACCATATCTTACTAAATCTTGTGTCACTTGCCACAGAACTGGTTTCAAATTATGGAAATGTTTTAAAAGAACTAAAAAGTATAGAAATCTTAGTACAGTGTGCATCCACATATTGTAATACATATATAATTTATGTAACAACTCAATAAGATAATCTACTCAGAGACATTCCGACCCATCCTACAAGCAACAATATGCGTTTACACCCACTGTGGCTGTAAAATCGCAATCCAAAATCATAATCCATTGGAGAAGCTGGGTCAAATTCTGATATGTCAGAAACAATTAAATTTACTATGAACAATTCCTCACTTTAAGTACTGTGGACATGTACTTAAATTAACAAATTGATCTAGTTCTGGATATTACTTATATAAACTTTTGACTTGAGATGGCATGCAAACCATTTACGGACAAATACAGGTTCGAAACACAGAGGCTACCTCATTGTGACGGTTAGAAAGTGAAACCTGAGGATAGAAAGATACTATTTAAGCTACACATTTGGCATCCATGCTCCCAGTGAGTCAGCCCATGCTTCCCGTAGAATCAACATGATGGACAGCAGCTTAAGTGGAATGCCTGGCATCCCAGCAAGAAATCCAACTCTACAGCTGATGCCATAACCAGCCATGGTCTTCATATTTTCTTTGCGGCTGAGACAAGGAGTAGATGCAAAAGGGGGTATTAAACACCTAATGTATTCACCCTGGCACCACCATCTCCACAGAAGCTGCCACCACCCCACCATGCCTCCCCGCCTCAGTGCAGATTCCACCTGGGTTGGCACCCTACTGGCACAATTTCATTCAATTTCTTTCACCTCTACCAATGCCTCCACTGCACTCCTCAGCACTAGTTAAGGGACTGCTTGGGTTGATGCCCACTCCCACGAGGCTGGGGGTGAGTTGATGTTCCCAGCCCAGGCCCGGTTGCCAGCTGTGATGCGGTGGGCTGGCGGTGGGCTGGCGGAGTCCACCCATGAGGCTGGTGCAAAGCACACCAATTGCCCATCCCTATACTTTCCAGATGGGGGTGTGACATTTGGAGAGCGCTTTGACACCAAAATGATGCTTCCATGCAGACCCCTCTCTAAAAAGAGATGCTGGTTGATGTCAGTAAGTAGCTTGATCTTGGCTTTCATAAGCTTGAATAAGGCATCCCATGACATGCCTGGGGCACCATAGTAACAGCTGGGTCGAGATCACAGTGTGCCAAAGAAGTCTCTTGGAATGCTTCAAACACATCTGCCAGAAGCTGAACATCAGTGCGCAGGTAAAAGTCACGGTAGCTGCCTAGGTTTTAGCAGTCGAATGCCTCCCAGACTCACTGCTCATGTTGGTAGTCTTTGTTGCTGATGCTTCCCTGTGACAGATGGCTTCAGAATGCATCCTTAGGTGGCAGCCGTGTTTCGGCAAACCTGAAGTGGCTGTTGATGAATTAATCTTTGGAGGCCCAGGGCTGGTTATCTTGAGATTTCCAACAGTAAAGTGGAGGCTGTCAATGAACTGCAACAAATCCAGGTAACAAATTTCTCCATGTTGTTTGGGATGCAGCTGATTTTCTATACCTGTGTGGTGTCTGCCTATCATGGACATAACCAGGTGTCCGTCATAGACACACAGGCTGTGGAAGGTGACTGGGGCCTTTGTTTTATCTGGGTACATGCGCAACTTGAGTTTGCAGTTCTTATGGACCTACCCACAGTATTTGCCTGCAATGTGGCAGTAGTGGCGGACTTTTTTCCTCACCGAGATCCTCGCTGCAGATGTGGCACTCCGTGGTCTTGCTGCTCATTCAGCATCTTTGCTAGATGCTTGAGGACCTCTCGGATTTGTGCATCTCTTCGTGGAGGGCCTCCATAGACATCTACACCGCATCCTCCCTGCAATAAAGGAATACGGGACTGGGCCCTTAGTTTCACCATCGCAGTGGACTACAACAAAGCCATACCTGCAAGAAGCCTGCTTTGTGACTAGTCGGATGTGGCTTCTCTGGGTTTCCAGTGCAGCTGCCCATGAAGTCATGCAGCCATGCAGCACCCTGCAGTCAGTGCAGAACAAGTGTGGCACGCACATCTGCTTCTGGTGGTTCTGGAACTGCAAGATGTTTTTGCCCTCCTCTGCAACTGTGATATGCTGAGATCTCTCACCGATGCCCTCGTAGTTTTCCTTGTCTCCGTTCAGCAGGTCTTGGTCAAGAACATACACAGGCAGCGAGCACGGCTGCTGTTTGCACTCCTTATCATTACTTTTGTACAGCATGCGGGCCAGGTCCTTGATCCATACATAGGTCATCTCTTTGAATTTGTCGCCATCTTCAACATTTACTCAGGAGTTTACAGACCTCCTTGAAAACTTGGTCAGCCAGTCATAACAGAAGATTTTAATACAACTGAGCCAAGAACAGGGCAAGCCAATGACTGCAGTTTATGGATTTGGCTTCTGCAGAAACAGTAGCACTCCTGCTACTGGGAAAGTCTGATTGCCCACCACTGAAACGAAAGCCAGCACCTTGGGGATCATTTGTTTACCCTTCTGAGCCATTCACACACTTTGCAGAATCCATCACTTCCTGCACAGGATTATCTGCCATTCACAACTAAAAGTCTTTAATGTCAGGAAAGACAGCTGAGTTCCACCTATGCATTTGTCAACACAAAGCTGCACTGATGAGTTTGAAATTGTGAACTATGAAAATCTGAAATCACTCTCCTACCTTCTCTGCCAAAAACAAACCTAATGTTTCTATCAAATGTTATTGAGAAAACAGTTGTTCAGCAGATGGTATGCTATTTAGAAGCAAGTAACCTTGTGCTGAAGCTGCAATCTGTTTTCATGAAGGGATGTTCCACGAAGACAGTCTTGCGAAGATTCATCTTGGACATCATTGATGCCACTGATTCTGGACATGTCATGCTCTTCCTTGCACTTGCTGATGCAAGCGTAGCATTCACCATGGACAACTATTATGTCTTAATCACATGTCTTACCACCTATGGAATCAATCAAATTCTGTAATGGATTCAATCCTGTTTGGCTGGACAAAGGATAATGATGACCATAAGATCAATCTGCAGCAACAGTTTCATGCTAGTTTTAGTTTTAGATATACTTCACCAGATCTTCCCAGTCAACTGTCAACACTCTTAAATTACGTTCTATGCTGCTCTTCATGCATGTATTGCCAAAGAATATTTTAAAATATCACTTGAAGCGCCGGGATTCTAACCCTGGACGCAGAGATGGGAGGCATACAGGTTAGCAATCTGCAACAGTGCCGCCGAGTCACCAAACTGCATGAAAACTCACTGAAAATACCAAAAAATTGCCCGACATAATGCTTAAACCTTACATGAGTAACCTGCCCCAAAATCGATACCACAGCAAACATTTTTACTCAAAATGGCCAAAATTACGTACGCGTTTGTGACTTCCGAATGTATGACTGGCACGAAATCCGACTTCAAATCTTACCTACTGACGCATTTATAAAAGACGACATCGACGAAGAAGGCGACAGTAGTGTTCTACGAAAGTGTACTCTCGATGACATGTCAGATACGCAAAAACGCTCATAATAAACCGTAGGAAGGCAACCGACATAAATCGAGAGCGAGTGACTCAAACAATACCACTGAGCGCCATCTCTCTCGCCCACAGGCGACGAAAACAAACAAAACAGCGAATCGCACGCTCTTCGTATTTCACTCTATGCAGAAAATTTGAGGACAACTGCTACCAATAGGAAAGCGTGATGCAATTGCGACTATGCTCTACATATGAATATTCATTAACCGGGCCTTAATTATGTCACAAATATTCATTGCAGTCTCAACATTCATAATGAGACTGCGTTATGCCCTTATACATCCGGAACGCCGCGTTTGTACGTTAGACTTCTGAACAAAAAACACATATGTAGCCTGTCGGCGAAATTTTGACCACGATCTCTTCTAACACTGTTCCTCTGGCTTTTGTACAGAAGAGCGCAAGAGTAAAATGCAATTTTCTGCAGCTCCAGTTTAGTCATTTAACTTTAAAAGAGATGAAAACGCACCCAGAGTATTTTGCCAATTCTTCAACTTCGTTGTCGTTTTACTTGTCCGGCATTGTCTCTAGTTAGCCGCATGGCAGTTTATTTGCCCTTATATAATATAAAGTATAATGTCAGCTCATCTCCCCTATCATTCGTTTGAAATGGATTCCAGCAGGTTTACCATCCCAAATGTCACTGCGGGACACCAGCGGCGGAAGGCTGATGGCTCACTGGCTTAGCATGTGACTGTTTAATTCTAGTAGATGTTCACGGTAACCCTTCGTTAATCACCCTGCATGGAGCGCAGGGCCTAGTTTAGGCTGGAAATTTCCCAGCGTTAGGAGAATCATCTAGACCGGTCAAGTTCGTTGGCCAACGCAAGAGGATTTTACTCTGATGGCGACATATCCTCGTTTCTGTAAGCATTTAAAGACTGATCTTTTCGATCGTGGTTTGTGTTGTTAGGTCCATGGGCGCCCGCACGTTGGGGCAGTTTCCCTGGATTTTCAATATAAAAATTGTAAAATTAAAAATACAAGTAGCAAAATGTTAGTTGCCCTCACGGATATTTATTTTCGGTCACTGAACATACTGTAACATTGTTAAAGCTGTTAAAACTGACGTACTGCGGTAGGCTTACTACGTAACGGAAGGTGCGGCGTCTTCCACTGCGCTTGGGCCAAAATACAGAAATGCATTCCAGTTGTGGGCCACCAGTCAGTCAAAATTTTATGCTTGTAACACCTAGTGTCAGTTTTTACAACCGCTCACTGAATAATCTATTATCACAACAGCAGCAAATGCAGACCTGTATTTCTGTCATCATCATGTACATGTACTTAATGAGGTGCTTGACTGGTCTAACACTAGCTGATCTTCATCTGAGGCAGTTTTTTTAAAATTGACACTAGGTGTCGCCAGCATAAAAATAGTCCAAACCATAGTGGACGCGCTATTTATCTCACTTCTACAGTGCCACAGATAATTCGTAACATCTCAAAATCTGGTTGCCAGAAGACCACAGAGGGAAGAGGAGAAATTCCACCCTAATCAATCGAGAGAGCTTAAGCCAACTAAGTGATTTGAAGACTGTGGTCATAGGTCTTGAATTCGCCTTCGATGTAGACTGTCCTCTCAATCGGTAGACTAATCTTTGGGTTATACCAATTGTGAGTTTTCTGTCTATAAACTCCCAAGTTCTCTCTCTCTCTCTTTCTCTCTCTCTCTCTCTCTCTCTCTCTCTCTCTCTCTCTCTCTCTCTCTCTCTCTCTCTCTCCTGGTTGGAATTAATCCTTCCTAGGGGAGGGGTCAGCCACACAGATCCTTTAAACTACCATTAATTTGATTAAGGACATGACATTCGGCGTATATCACGGAGTTTTAACAACTACAGCCCTCTGGGGAATCAGAGACTCGTAGAAAAGAGAAAAGGCGATGAGGGGTTGAGCAGGCTAAGCTGGTCTCATAGGCCTACGATTTATCACGCCAGTTTCCAATTCTGATAATTCTGACTGACTCATTGTATGTGTGCGTGTGTGTGTGGGGGGTTGTATTTCCAAAGGTATGTGTAGCGATTTCTTCATATTACAACTTAATGTCTCTTTGTCTGTATTGATTACTTACTAACTTAAATTAGGTGTCTAGGGTTCACTATATATTCACTTGGGTCCGCTACGTGATACAGACATTGATCATATGCTGTTGTTCACCTTACTCAAGTATTGACAGTTATCATTAGTTTATAAATAGATTATGGCTCGTTAAATGTCTATTTTAAAAGTTTTATTAAAGACAAAACAATGTATTATATCCAATAGTCCAATTTACACTTATGCGATGAAAGAATCTAATTACCTAACTTAGAAGGCCAGCAATTATTTATGCTAAAAGTAATATATACAATTTAACTTCCCCCAAGATGAGCTTCTCATGACCGATTCTCCAGTGTCCTTCAGCAGAAGTATGACTCCATTTTCATCTTTCGCGTGGCAGTGCGATTTTCCACCGAGTCCTTCAATGTATAGAGGCAATATGGCGACTCCTCTATAACTCACAGGGTTATTACTTGATGGACAAGCAATTCACTATTCTTTCGATGATTTGTTGATCGAAAGTTCCTTCACTCGCTACGAATCGACATCGTCCGATTTAGTTTCAAGTTTGATACTCTTCGAACGGTAAGTCTTTAAAGACTGCTCCTTGCAGCTAAGACTTAGATTTAACAAGTCTTAAACGGCGACTTGGTATCATCAAATCGGCCAAATAAACTCCACAAAATCGAGAAATACGAGGCGTCCACAACGACCATCGCGTCTGCTACATTCTGTAAGACTGTCGAATTTCAACCGTTTTCACGATTACATCCTTTGCAGAAGATCGTCTGCTGATGATGTCAGGTTGTTCAAATTCTTTACTATCAAGCTCGGCCTTGTAGTTTCAACGGTTGGACCGATCGTTTGGTGAGTTATGGCTGCCGTTCAAATTCGCCTTGTCATGGTCAAAACTGTCCATGTTGAACAACGGATCTCCTTGGCGTGCTTAGTCAAGGCCCAGCAAACCCCCAGTAAAATCTATTTATTATTCATTAATTAGCTAAACTGGCCTTCTCCATTTAACTATTTACTTACATTATTGCTGGCCGGCTTAAGCTAATACTAAAACTAATCATTCTTAACTACTTTCTAACCAATTATGATAACTAGTCAGTTAGAGATAAAACTGGTCAAGTAAGTATGTACAGAATTGCAAATCAAATGCGAATTAAAGAGGACGACTCGCTACAGTATGGAAGGTAGGTGAGCATGTTAAGCTGTTCATAAACAGCAGTTTTAAGCATTTCGCTTTAATTCAGTTGAGGCAGAAAAGATTTCACATAATTCATGTCGATAAGTTGAGGTCGGTGTCACGAAGATATTGGGTACCTGAGAAATACTTAGGTGTAAATCATAAGTTACACGATACAGCTAGCCCCCAGCCAGAGATTCATGGTGCAAACCTGATGACACATAGAGCCTACAGTATGAGGTTCCTGTCTATCTATCTGTCTTTCAGCGGTCGAGAAGCTGACGCGCAACGACAAAGATCAACCCCGCACTTCAGTCAGTTCAGGCGTGAACTCTTGTAGTCTTTACCAAGGAACACTGACTCGCTGACATGTTATTCATTAGATAACGAAAGGGCCAAACAACCGGATTCGGAATGAGGTCCCCAGACGGCCTGAAAGATAACAGGCTTTGCGAAACTCGGAAGACATCCGCAATATTTTTTGTTTACATTTCATCCAACCTCTCTTCACTGTACACAGAGTCCCAAGACTTGTTTCTTCGCGACTAGGTCTTCTGTCTTAATCTGACCATTCCATGGAAAAGGTCAGCAATCGCCAGGCGTGCCTTTTCTGTCGCTGGCCCTATCCTCTGGAACTCTTTTCCAGTATACGTTATTTTGTAGCTTTTTTGCATGCAGATCAGCATGGCACCAGCCTTTGTACGATGTTCGGCTGGTATACACCTCTTAATCCCATGGATAATTCGTGGGCTGCGTTGACCAGAGGCCATCCATAAGTTACTTTGGTATAAGGGACAATTTTAATGGCTTCTTATTATTCTTATTTCAACAAACTTAACACCTTTCAGTAGCCAACACGTTCTGTTGGAGAGCGCAACAGTAATGAATGAAAATCATCTTCGGTTGCATTAAATGGCAGCCACAGACACAAAGAACAAGTGCAAGTAGGGAAGACGACCCGCATCCTCGTAGAGGTCGACAAACAACAGTGTCTTATCGGATGATGACTGCCTATCATACATCATCAGCAGGGCAGGAGACTGAAAGCCGAGAGGGGTTGACCTTCAGCACCGGTTCAGACAGCCAAAACTTGACTTAACGTCATGTAATTAGCGCCACCTAAAATAGAAAATAAGAGGTAAAGCTTTTATTGAAATGCACACACACACACACACACACACGCACGCACACACACACGCACGCACGCACACACACACATGGAAACACAAAAAATGTAATTAACATTAACAGAAATTTCTTCACGCAGCTCCAAAGACACTAGGCCTGTGCTAAAGGTTCATTAACTTTGATGTGCTTACCGGCGTCGTACCCGCAGCAGCATACTTCCGCTGTCTGTATTATCCAACAGAAATACATTTAATAGCAACATAGTGCTGGAACTCCCGTCATTTTCAGCCATATTTGCACCCATAGTAAATTTGACCCGCCATTTTGTTCTTCACTCTCACAGTCCTGCAGTAAGGATGGCCTGTCATTTTAATGACGTCGTTTCAATTCGTTACCACTGGTGATTGTGACGTCATAGGCTATTTAAACCTGGAATTTGGTTTTTGGCGAAATATTGAAAGGCGTTACCAAGGACTCATAGATATTAAGCTTATTCGCCCGTACATGGACTCCTCTATAATAGCTGTGCTATTATAGAGGAGTCCATGGCCCGTACTATATCAAATGAAGTCCGCAAGAGACGTAGCAAAATATTAAAAAAACTGTTAACTATATATTTAAAAACTATAAACTATTTTGGCGCATGGACACGCGATTATTCTATTACGTTCTGCTGCCAAGCTTTGCCATGCAGCCATCCAACTGGTGAAACTGCATGCCCAGAGACCACCACGAGGAGGTGTTGGCAAAGGTCTCCGTAGTCCATTCACCACAGCTCTCAAGCAGTCGGCGTTCATCGCCAGTTTGGTTTTGCCCACAGAATTTCCAATTTTAAAAAATTCTCAGTTTGACTAATTGTGCGTAAAAGAGAATGGCAGATAATGAATATGAAAGAGAAAAATTGGATGAGAGAGTAAACAGAGAGCAAAAGTGCGGACAACGGATCAGTGCTGTGTGAGTGTGTGTGTTAAACGTAAGTAAGATAGAATGCCAACGAGTGACTGGTTGAGTGACAGCAAAGAGAAAGAAACGAAATAGACACACACTTGAAAAGAAAAAGTGGAAGATGCAGAAAGAGCAGACTGTGATAACAAAAGAGCAACAAGGACGAGACAGACAGGACAGACAGACAGACAGACAGACAGACAGACAGACATGCAGCAAGACAGACAGACAAATTTACAGATAGGCCTGATGCAAAAATGGGATAAAGTGAGAGCTGAGACAAAGTGAAAAATAAAGCAATGGTGAAAAATAATTAAAAGTGAGCATGAAAATTAAAGTGCCAGAAAACGCGAGAACAGTGGAGCGTGAACGAGATCGAACGTGTGGGAGAGAAACAAAAAAGATAGAGTATGTGAGAGAGAGAGAAAGATATATATATATATATATATATATATATATATATATATATATATATATATATATATATATATATATATATATATATAGGCTAAAGTGAAAGTAGTGGACGGATGTGAAGCATATAGAGTAGTCTATGCTCATTCGTAGTCTTTGTTAATAAGGGGTCGTCCATAAAGGACGTCCGCAAACAGGGAGAGGTCATGCAAATGAGGACAATTGCAGACAAGCGGAGGGAGGTAATGGCCTATGGGAACGTCCACATATAAATTTGGTACATGTACACAGCTTTTAGTACAACCCCGTGCTATAAACACAAACTTCGGTCAGATGGCAGATACTCTGTACTGTGCTGGTTCATCAATAGTAATGTTCTGTTGCAGACAGCTAAAGAAACATTTCAGGTTTTCAACCTAAAGTTCTTAAGTTGCATCTATTTAGATCTGTTAGATAGCTCAATGTATGGTGCCATTGTGAGGTTCTTTTAATAAGATAGAACGAGTAGTTTATTAATGACGTTTTCACGAAGCTGGTCTTTATTGTTTACTGGCTTTGGAATGCGGACTTCTGCAAAGGAGGAGGGGGAGGATAAGACCAACTGCGGACAGATGCGGACAAGGGGGAGGGAGGGTCCAAAGTAGGTCATTTTTCGCGGACGTCCTTTATGGACGACCCCTAACGTGTAACAAGCAAAGCAAAGACAAAAGTCCAAATTTAAAGAATCTGCAAACTGGACGTAAAACTGCTTCAGAGACTGACAGTGAATGGACTACCCAAATGTACTTCTTGCAATGCTAAGGCCCTACAGAGATAATGTGATGCATTTGGCCCATCACATTTCTCACACAGTACGTCAGCAGACAACAGTTATAAACTTAAACCACATGCAGTGCTAAAATCCAGAATAAAAATAAAGTGAAGTTTATGTTCTATTGCTTGTAACTCAGTAACTCCTCGTTAAAGATCAACTCAAAGGGTCCACATCTCTTAAAGCTACCTTTACTGCAAAATCAGAAAAAGACCTAAAGCAAGATGCAGACCAAAAAGAGAAACAGAAGAAATAGGGGCAACAGTCAGAGGAAACTGATACAAAGAATCAGAGTAAGGCAGAGACATGGAGACAATGCCAATAAGTAAGCCAGAAAGTAAAGCTGAAAAAATTCACAGAGACATTTACAATGGTGACAGAAATTCTCAGAGACAGATAGAGGAGAAGACAAAAGCAGATATATTATATATATAGGCCTATACACATGCACATATTTAGAAGAATACACAGGAGCACACTAGGAGAAAGAAAGAGAAGAACATACAAAGACATAGATAATGAACTCAAAAGAAGGCATAGACTTTGAAGATGACAAAAATACATGTAGACACAGAGGAAGATACAAAGAAAAAAGAATGACCTAGAGAAAGACAAACAAGAAAGGGACGACACATGAAGATCTAGAACAACACAGAAAAGATCACATAAAGACCTAGAGCAAGACAAAAAAAGAAGATAAAGAAGATAAAAACACTTGAAGAAGACAAAAAAACGTGAAGACCTAAATCAAGACAATTAAGAACACAGAATAATTTAGAAGAAGACAAAAAGAACACACCAAGGAGAAGACAGAAAACAACATAGAAAGACCTAGAGAAGTAGACTTAGAAGAACATTGAAATGACAAGCAGAAGAAACAAGCAATCACTGAAAGACATAGACGAAGAGCAGAGAAGAAGACAGAAATACCTAGAGGAAGACAAAGAAGATAACAGAAAGACAAAGAGGAAGATAGAAAAGACATGTAAAGACCTAGAAAACACAGAAAAGAACACAGAAAAACGTAGAGGAAGACAAAAAAACACAGTAAGACTTGGAGCACAACAGAAAAGAACATAGAAAGATATGAAGGACGACAGAAAAGAACACAGAAAGACATAGGAAAAGACACAAAAAAGCACAGAAAAAGCTAGAGGAACACAAAAAGAACAAAAATCGACCCAGAGGAAAAACAGAGAAGATAAAGACCAAGGGATACATAAAACAAGAAACAGAAAGACCTAGAGGAAGACACAAAAGAACACAAAAGAACTAGCAGAACACAGGAAAGAACATAGAAAGATATACAGGAAAACAGAGAAGAACACAGAGCAACCTAGAAGAACACAGTAAAGATCACAGAAAGACCCAGAGTAACACAGAAAAGACTTCAGAAAGTGTGACAGGAACACATGAAAGCACAGAAAGACACATAGGAAGACAAAACAGAACAGAGAGAAGAACACAGAAGGGCACAGAGGAAGACAGAAGATAGAAAGAAACACACAAAGAAGAAGAAGAGCAGGGTAGAAAAGAACACCAAGAGACCAAAACGAAGACATAAAAGAACGCCAAGAGACCAAACGAAGACATAAAAGAACACAAAAAGACCTAGAGGAAGAACAGAAAAGAACACAGTAAGCCATAAAGAAAAAAGAAAAACACAGAAGAAGACCTAAGGATAGAACAGAAAAGAAACGACATTAGCATACTAAAGAAAGAAGACAGAAAGACCTAGAAGAACAGAAAAAATCTAGAAGAAGACAAACAAGAACACAATAAGAATCAGAGGAAGAAGGGAGAATACAGAAAAACCCAGAAAAAAAGAATACAGAAAGACCTAGAGAAGAACAGAACAGAACACACAAATAAATAAAAGTAGACAAAGAAAAACATGAACACCTATAAAAAGACAGAAACGAACACAGAAAGACCTAGAGATACACAAAGAAAAAACAGAAAGACCAACAGAAAGAAAGAGAAGAACACAGAAAGAGCTAGATAACGAACCGAAAAGAACATACAGACCTTGAAGACAACAGAGAAAAACACTTGTAAACACTGAACAAGATAAAACAGAATGACACTGAGAAAGACAAAGAAGACAAAGTTCAGATGTGAAGATCTTGAAGAACACAGAAAAGAACACAGAAAGACCGAGAGAAACACAAATACGAACATACAAAGACCTAAAAGATTACAAAGAAAACCATATGCAGACCTAAAAGAAGACAAAAAAGAACACAGAATAACCTAGAAGATGACAAAAAACATGAAGACCAAGAAGGAGACAGAAAGCAACATAGACAGACCTAGAAGTAAACTTAGAAGAACACTGAAACAACAAGAAGAAGACACAAACTATCATTGAAAGACCTAAGTGAAGAACAAAGGAGAAGACAGAAATACCTAAAAGGCAAAAAAAGAAGAAAACAGAAAGACCTAGAAGAAGAACATAAAAGAACACAGAAATATATAGAGGCAGACATAAAAGGAGACAGAAGGTACCTAGAGGAACACAGAAAAAACCACAAAACGACCGAGAGGATCAAAAGAGAAGAAGACAGAAATAAACAGAAATAGGCAAAAGAAGAAAACAGAACGACACAGAAGAAGACAGAGAAGAACATAGAAAGACCTACGGGAATAACACAAAGAAACACAAAAAGACCTAGCGGAAGACACAAAAGAAAACAGATTGACCCTGATGACCACAGAAAACAACACAAAACGACCCAGACGAAAACAAAAAGGAACACAGAAAGACCCAGAGGAAGACAGGAGAGAAAACAGAAAGCCGTAAAAATGAAACACACAGAAAAAGACCTAAGCGTGGAACAGAAAAGAACACAAAAAGACCTCAAAGAAGACAGACAAGAACAAAGAAAGACCCAGAAGAAGACAGAAACAACACAGAAAAAACCAGAGGAATAGAGCAGCAACATAGCCCAAAGAAGAACAACAGGAACACCTAGAGATAAGGACAAAGCAACTTGGAGGGAGAACAGAAAAAGACCTTAGTGATGAAAAGAACACTAACCTGGAGCAATATACATAAAGACCTAGATAGAGAGCTAGGAGGTGAAAAGAACACAGACGACAGAAAGAACTGACCAAAGGAACACATCTAGATGAACTGAGACTTAAAGGAAGGCAAAGAAGACAGACCTAGTGGAATACAACAACGAGTCAGGCAATAGCAAGATCCAGACACAGTAAAGAACACACCCATACGAAGAGCATAGGTAGACAACAGGAGACTTAGAGGAAGGAAGATCGCAGAAAGCACAAAGTAAGACAGTAGAAAGACCCGGGTGTTATATAGAAGACAATCAAGACTTAGAAGTGACCCAGAGCAAGACACATAAAGGAAGATCATAGAGCAAGACAGCGTATAACAAGACAGACCTACAGGTAGAACCAAGACCTAGAGGACTGGAGAAGAACACAGGTCCTAAACATACACACAGGGAGTAAAACACACGGAAAGACACAGAGGACTCAGATACTAGATAAAAGTTATCTAATCAAGACCCAGAAGAAGACAGAAAACAACAAAGAAAGACCCAGAAGAAGAGAGAAAAGGACACAGTAAAACCCAGAGCAAGACAGGAACAATGCAGAAAGATATAGAAGAAGACTAAGACAAAAAGACCTAGAGATACACAAAATACACAGAAGCACCTAGAGGAAGAACAGAGGGCAAGACAGAAAGACCTAGAAGAAGACAAAGGATAAAAAAAGACCTAGAGGAAGATAGAAAAGACCTGGAAGAAGAACGGAAAATTAGACAAAAAGACATAGACATAGAGGAAGCTGAAAAGAACACAGGAAGATTTGGAGCAAGAAAGAAAGCTATACAAAAAAGACCTAGAGAAAGACAAGGAAGAAAACTGAAAGACACAGCAGAAAACAAAAAAGAACACAGAAACAGCCAGAAGAAGACACAAAATAACACAGATAGATTTCGGGGAAGAACAGAGACGAGGTAAAGACAAAAGAGAAGACAGAAAAGAATACAGAAAGACCCAGAGAAACACAGAAGATACTGTAGATATACCTAGATGAATACAGAAAAGTACAGAAAGACCTAAAGGAAGACAGAGAAGAACACAGAAAGACATACAGGAAGATAGAAAGGAACACAAGAAGATGCAGAGCAAATAAGAAAAAAGACAGAAAGACCTAGAATAAGAACAGAGAAGAAGACAGAAAGACGTAGAATAAGACAGAAAAGAACATAGAAAGATCTGGAGGAACACAGAAAAGAGCACAAAATGACACAAAGGAAGAACAGAAAAGGTGAAGAAATACATAGAGATAGAAAACGAAGACAGAAAGACTTAGAGAAAGACAGAGAATATCACAGAAAGACACAGAGGAAGATAGAAAAGAACACAGAAAGACTGAAGACAAAACACAATAGAGTTATCTAAAAGACAGAGAACATCACACCAAGACCTAGAAGATGGTAGAAAACAGTACAGAAAGAACTAGAAGAAGACACAAAAGAAAAGATTAAGCCCCAAAGGAAGAGAGACACAACACAGAAAGATGTAGAAGAACAGAAAAACCTAGAGATACACAGAAAAAACATAGATACACCTAGAGGAAGAACAGAGAATAATATCTAGACCTAAAGGAAGACAAAGAATGAAACAGAAAGACCTAGAGAAAGACAGAAAAAATCTAGAGGAAGAACTGAAAAGAAAATAAAGACACAGAAAGGCCCAAAGGAACACAAAAAGACTTCACATAGACTAGATGAATTCAGAAAAATACAGAAAGACCTAAAGCAGGAAGGCAGAGAAGAACACAGAAAGAAAAGAGAAAAATAGAAGGGTATAGGGAAAGACATAGAGGAACACAGAGACGAACGCAGAAAGTCATAGAGGTAGAACAGAAAAGTAAAGATAGAAAGGAACAGGAAGACACAGAGCAAGACAGAAAAGTAAACAGCAAGACGTACAGAAAGACAGAAAAGAAGACAGTAAGACCCAGAGGTAGAACAGAAAAGACCACAGCAAGACCTAGAGGAAGACAGAAAAGAATACAGAAAGTCCTAGAGGTACACAAAAAGGAACCCAGAAAGACCTAGATAAAGAAGAAAAGAGAAGAAGACAGAAAGACAAAAACAGAAAAGAACATAGAAAAACCCACAGGAACACAGAAAACACCTCAAAAAGACCTAGAGGAACACAGAAAAGTAAAGACCCAGAGGATGACAAAGAAGAACACGGAAAGACACAGTGGAAGATAGAAAAGAACACAGGAGGACTCAGATACTAGAAGAAGATAAAAGTTATCTAGAAGACAGAGTACATCATATCAAGACCCAGAAGAAGATTGAAAAGAACACAGAAAGACTTAGATCTTGGGATTACGATTACGATTAGATGGAGAAATACAAGAAATACATTAACACTGAAACTAAAAGAACACGAAGCCAAACACAGAAAAACCCAAAGACAAAACAGAAAGGAACAAAGACCTACAGGAAGAAAAAGAAGAAAACAGAACGACCTAGAAGAAGCACAGAAAAGAACACAGAAAGACCTAGAGAAAGACAAAGGAGAACACAGAGCAACCTAAAGGAAGAACAGGAAAGAGCACAACAAAACTTGGAACTAGACATAGAAGAACACTGCAAGAACTAGAAAATGACAAAAATAAACAAACAAAGACTTAGATGAAGAAAAGAAAGGAACACAAAAGAGCCTAGAAGAACACAAAGAAGAAAACAGAAAGACTTAAAGGAAGAAAGAGAAGAACAAAGAAAGACTTAGATAAAGAACTGAAAAGAACACAGACAGACCTTGAAGAAAACAAAGAAAAACTCAAGTAGACACTGCAGAAGATAAAAAAGAACTCAGAATGACCTAGAAGAAGAGAAAGGAGAACAAAGAAGACACATGAAGACCTAGAAGAAGAGAGAAAACAATATAGAAAGACCTAGACCTAGACCTAGAAAGAACTCTGAAATAACCAGGCGCATATGAACACTGAAAAATCTAGAGAAAGAATAAACAGGAACATTCAAAGACGTTGACCTAGAATAAGATAAATAGAAAGGGAGAAACCATAGAGACAGATAGAGGTAGAGTGAGACAAACAGAAAGACAGTAATAGAGGCAGATAGATTTAGAGTAAAAAACTAGTAATACATAAAACAGACCTAGAGTAAGACAAATAGTAAAACAGATAACAGAGAAAAATTTGGACCAAGAGCAAAACAAATATTAAGAAAGAAATCAGAGAGAAACAATAGTATGAAAACAGAAAGATAGATTTAGAGTAAGACAATAGTAAGACATATAGCAGAGAGACAAAGACCTAGAGTAAGACAAATAGTATGACAAATAAAAGAAAAAAAGACAGACGTAGAGTAAATTAGCTAGAAAGACATAAAACAGAAAGATAGGCATAGAGTAAGAAAAATAGTAAAAAGCAAAATAGAGCTAAAAATAGAGCTAGAGTAGGACAAATAGTAAGACAGAAAGCAGAGAAAGGGATAGATAAAAAAGTAAGACATCAAAACAGTGAAACAGATAGAAGATAGACCTAGAGTAAGACATATGGTAAGATAAAAAAATAGACACAGAGAAACAGAGAGAAAGACAAAAGACAGAGAGAGATAGAGTATGACATTTAGTAAGACATATAACAGAGATATATACATAGAGGTAGACAAATAGTAAGACACATAACAGAGAAAAACATGGACCCAGAGTAAGACAAATATTAAAATCCGAGAAAAAATTCTAAGAAAACAGATAGATTTAGAGTAAGACAAATAGCAGAAAACAGAGACACAGACCTAGATTAAGACAGATAATACCGAGACAGAAATATCAAGAGGAAGAAGAATTACAAGACAGAAAACAGATAGAAATGGACCTAGAGCAAGTCATATAGCAAGACATAAAACAGAGACAGGTAGACTTAGATTACTAGACATAGTAAGACAGATAGCAGAGAGACAGATAGACCTAAAGCATACAGTAAGGCAGATAAGGCAGACAAATATCAAGAAAGAAATGAGAGAAAAAAGTAAGAAAACAGAGGGAAAGAGAGATTTAGAGTAAGACAAATAGTAAACAATTACACTGAGATACAGATAAACCTAGTGTAAGACAAAATAGTAGGACAGAAAATAGAGACACAGATAAATCAAGATTAAGACAGACAGTAAGCCATAACAGAGACACAGATATAGCTAGAGGAAGATAAATATTAAGACTGATAACAGAGAGAAAGATGGACCGCGAGTAAGACAAGTATTAAGAGAGCAATCAGAGGAAAAAATAAGAAAACAGAGAAGGGGGTCTAGAGTAAGACAAATAGCAAGATAGAAAGGCCTAGAATAAGAAAAATAGTAAGAAACAAGACAGAGAAACAGATAGAGCTAGAGTAGGACAAATAGTAAGACAGAAAACAGAGAAAAAGAAAGTCCCAGAATAAGACAAATATCAAGACATAAAAAGAGAGACAGATAGACCCAGAGTAAGACAATAAGTAAGTAAAAACAGACAGACAGAAATACCTAGAGTAAGATAAACAGAAAGACATACAACAGAGACAAAGATAGACCTAGAGTAAGACAAACAGTAGGACAGAAAAACAGACAGAAAGATAGATCTAGAGCAAGACAGATAGTAAGACAGATAACAAGGAGAAATATATACGTAGAGGAAAAACGAATTACAATACAGAAATCAGAGAGACCGGTGGACCTAGGGTAAGACAAACAGTAAGACATAAAACAGAGAGACAGACGGATCTAGAGTAAGAGAAATGGTGAGACAGATAACAGAGAGACAAATAAACCTAGAGTAAGACAAATAGTAAGACAACAGAAAACATGGACTGAGAGTAAGACAAATGTCAAGAAAGAAATCAGAGAAAAAAACAGTAAGAAACAGAGAGAATTAAAGATTTATAAAACGCAAATAGCAAGACAGGTAACAGAGTGTAACTAGATCTAGTGTAAGACAAATAGTAAGACAGAAAACAGAATTAAGATAGACCTAGACTGAGAATTTTTATTAAGACAGAAAAAAGAAAAACAAAGACCCAGAGTAAGACATCAATAAGACAAAAAACATATCTGGAGTATGATAGATAGTAAGACAGGAAACAGATGGACCTAAAGTAAGTCGATAAAGTAAGACAGAAGACACAAAGACAGCAAGACCCTGAGTAAGAAATAGATAAACATGAACCAGAGAGACAGCAAGACCTAGAGTAAGACAAATAGGAAAACAGAAAACAGAGCGACAAATAGACCTAGAGTAATAAACATACAAATACAGGAAACAGAGACAGATAGAGCTAAAGAAATACAACACATAAGACAGAAAGCAAAGAGACAGATAAACCTAGAGTAAGACAGAAAACTGAGACCGAAAGACTTAGAGTAAGACAAATACGAAAACAGAAAACGATTGATGCTTTGTGCTTTACGACAACGGCGCAATAGAAGTCAACAGCTTAGATTAAGCAAAGTTTGTGATTTCAGAATGCGGCTTAGTTTACATGAGACCATCTGTCGATGCCATGAGCTTTAAAAGGCCACAGCAGTTTTCAGATTAGTTATCCAACTTAACGTCACCTCTTCCCATCCTCTTCGGTCTATCTCCTCTAGGCCTACATATCACCCTTCCTATCCATCTATAAATAATAGGCCTACTTGCCAACCTTCAGGCCACCTTTGTGTTCCTCTGCAGGAATCTAGAAAGTCGTTACGCATCTTTTTCATAACATTTTCTGGATATTCTTACGCACATTTTTCTATGGCACAGTCGCCAGATGTCGTCGTTCTGGCCACAAGAACCGCCATCTATCGACTGATGTCCATTCTCTCGACGGATCTTTGCGACGATCGTGGACGAAAACGTTTCTGTGATCAGTAGGCTACATTGGCAACGAAAAAAGCAACAGACAGATTAGATTATGGCGTTATAGAAGTCGCTGAGTCTGATAACAGTGGCAGTTAATTCGTGTATGTTATTCAGCGAACAACATCCGTTCAAAGGTTTACGATTTTTCTACTATTTAACTTGAGGCAGCTATCGATTGACAGCGCTATAGAAGTTAATAGATTAAATTAAATGAGGTGCGCGCTTTTTAGGTACTTTAAAAAAAATGCACTTAAAAGGCGCTACAAAAATGTACTAAAAAGCGCTATACAAATATTAAATGTATAAATTTACATATCAAATGAAAAAAATCTGAATATGCTATGCAATCATATTGAGGACCTAATGGTATAAATACAGGTAGGCCTATCTGAACTTTAATAATTGTTATACATTCGTGTGCCTTAACCTCATCGCGATAGCAAAGAATCAGTATGTTGTCACTATGTGAGGTAAGGTTAAATCAGAATAAATGTTGTCTGCTATATTATGCAACGCTGATTCCCTACTGACGCGACGTGAGGTACTGTAGGGTCAACGTCAACGGCGCCGACTGCCGTTATAACTTCGTAAGTTGTTAAACTATTGAAGAACCTATTACTCCTACCTCTGTTCTACCATCCGCCGCTTTCTGGTCGAAGGAAGTCAATCGATCGTCTTCCCATAGGCTACCTACGGATGACAATTAACCATTTATCACGCTGTCAGTGCACAATTTAAAAGTAGAAATCTGCGATCAATTTCGACTGAACTAGCTTATTCTAAAAATCCAAGTCAGGAATAGGCCTTTACCAACATATTTAAAAATGGCGAACCCATTTAATTCTTCCACCAACTCCAGAGAACCCCAGAGCATTAAAAAAACAAATTCAAAGAAATTAACTTCCAAAAAACAATGAACCATTTTAGTGGTCCTTTAAAATGTAAAGAGAACGCGCTTGATCTCCAAAATAATTATATTTGGTTCTGCAGAAGTTATTAAGTCAGACTAGCTTACTAAAAAATTTATATAAAACTAGTTTATTCTAAAGCAGCAAAGCTTCTTTTGAAAAAGGCAAATTATGATAACCAGCTTCATCGAATTCAACGTTATTGTAAACGCGGTGACCTTCGAGATTAGTAGCGTACAAATCGCAAGCACGATCTGTAAGTTGCAAATTTCGATACAAACTCGTTGTTTTGTGATTAATTGGGGGGACCTGATTGACTTCGACGTAGATTCGACTGTACGAGGCGTTTGCAGCGCAGAAATCTGAAGATTTTCGATGAAGAAACAGCAGATTCTGAAAATTTCGCAAAATCTTCGAAAGCATCTTCACCCATCGAGATATCACAGTCGACTGAATAATCGAAGCGATCGAGATAATACAATGACGTAGGGCATGTCGTCATTTAGGCCTTTCGCTTGAATTGGCAACGTTCCAACGTCTGTCGTAATTAGGCTTGAAGCCTAAATTGTCTGTTTGTATGTACGCCTAGACAACATGTCTGTATGCCTACCTATCTTACAAAAAATATACACAAATACATACAGACTAACAGACAGACAGACCGAAAGGCATTTCTCAATTTAGGCCTTTCAGTTAAATTGGCAATGTTCCAACGTGACATAAAGCGAGACATATAGACAGATACATACATATATACATGCATTCATACATACATGCTACATACGGAGAGAGGGAAAGGGAGAGGGAGACGGAGAGTGCTACGTACACTCGAGCCTGCCTGTCCTGAGTCTTAATATCTAGTAGTCTATGGCATTACAATCGCTGATGATGGATAAGAAAATTTATAAAACCAACGAAATGACTAGGGGACCTCAAGGAGGGCCCGTAATTGCGCGGACTAAGGAGCCTCAAGTGCGCGAGATCTCACATACTCTCGCGTGATTATTAAAAACAGTCAAAATGGCTGCGGACGTAGAATCTGAGTTTTCTGTTGGAATGAACTTTTTGTTTGAAATTAAAGGGCTACAAACTGCAAAGAAAGCATACGAACAGCATCTTTTTGTTCGGTGAAAAAATAATAGATCCAAACTGTCCTTTTCCTGACTCTGACCAACTATAAATGTTTCTGAATGTGGTTGCACAGGACGATAAAAATCGACCGCAAAATGGGTTAGGTTTAGGGTTAGGGTTTAGGGTTAGGGTTTAGGGTTAGGGTTTAGGGTTATGGTTAGATTCTGACCCATACCACTTATTAATAAAGAATTAAGTTCATATTCACATTCACATTGAGGCCCTAGTATATTAGTTTAAGCGAACGCCTTGAGGTCCCCTAGTATTTCAGTTTAGGTGACCTCCTTGAGGTCCCCTGACAACGTCCTAAAACCAATTATGTCGTGACCTGAATGATTCGCCTTTGACGAATAAAGTCTGCGGAGTCACAAGTCAATCATTTGCAAAAAAATACATAAATTCAACCCTAACGACAATGGAAACCGCAGAATTTTCAAAACTTTCTCTGACTTTAAATTATCGACCTACAATGTCAGCTGATGGCGTCACACACCTATTATTATTATTATTATTGTTGTTGTTGTTGTTGTTGTTGTTGTTGTTATTATTATTATTATTATTATTATTATTATTATTATGTCACAATACAGATCAGTGAAATGACTGAAGTGCGTGGTCGGGCTTCCTCGTTTCGTAGATCAGTTTACGACAACTGAAACAGCAGATAGATAGGCAGGAACTACATATGTGTCAGCAGGTTTGCACCATGAACCTCTCTGGCTGTAGGCTAACTGCATCTTGTAACTTACTTTTTATTTGCATGACTCATTTTATTGTTTGTTGTAGTTTACAAAAGTTTGGAAGGGATGAACCAAAAATTACCTGGGGACTGCAGTTGCAATGAGGTCTAACAGTTTCAGCTGAGTGTAACCGCATTTGTACCATTGCTGCCACATGTGCAGTCAGTCAGCCGAGTAGGCCTAGACCTATAACCAACGGCAGACATGTATAGACCCAAAATAGGCTACGAAGATTAGACTTATCCCGCAAAATCAGTCATTGTAGAAATTAAATAAATATACAACAGAATTATGACAATGGTTTATCTCAGCGACATGGGTTCATTATATCGCTCCATGCACGCTGTATTATAGGGGCAATTGTTATCTAAACCGTAAATCACCGTGGTCTTTCATGATTAATTTGCTGAAGCCCACAATGTAGGCCCCTCTGGGCCTATAAAGTAGGCTTGATCAGAGTTAGAAAGAGCCGTTAAGTTTACGGTTTTAATTCATTTACAGAGTGACATAAGAACACTTAAAATCAGGTAGTGATAAAGAAAGCGATCCTGTGCTGCTGAAGTACTCTGCTGCCATGATTCTACTACATCGGCCTTTATTTAATTATTTATGATACTGTTATTAGATACGAGTACGGTAGGCGCGTAGGCCTATCGTAGGATTGCCATTAGCCTACATGTCATAGCTTTGCATTTTGAACGAAGGCATCCTTTCGTCCGTCTGCAGGTGTGGCCTACATGTTAACAGATACCAGTCAACATAATGACGACGGATGTAAAATGATTTGTGTAAATTCGAGAATGCTCATACATATGCTACAGGTCTATGCAAGACCGCCGTAGGCCTGCATACAATGTGTGTCATCATGTTTACCTTACACTGCATGTTCCCATGACTTACGCAACACACGGGTGGCACTTTTATCACACAAGCAAGGGCAGATCCATGGGCAATTCGGCCATGCCCCCATCTGAATTTTTCTGGGGACACGTCGGCACGCACTGAGTTGCCCCCTTGAAACCGGTTTCAGCGGGAGTAGCATGATAATACTGGTAGAGTAACGAAATGAGCAAAAATAGGAAAACCAAAATGAAAATGTTATGGGAATATGTGCGAATGTGGGGCAAAAGATAGGAAATGTTAAGAAAACTAAGGGCAAGTCACCGAGAAGTCATGCAAATAAAATCAGCCAAAATTATGGATGACTGACAAAAGGTGATGAGTAAGTTCGGCAACTTGAAACTGAAACTTTGAAATCGTTTCAAACGGATAGTTGTAGTCTTTCGGTCTTTAAAATCTCATCAGAAATTAGCAGCAGCAGCAGCAGCAGTAGTAGTAGCAGCAGCAGCGGCGGCAGCGGCAGCGCCAGCTGCAGTAGTATAGCAAGAACTGAAAGCTAACACGTGCTGTGGTAAAATTAATGTTTCTCATAGGAAAATTCGGAAGTCATGATCGCGACCGCGTTATAACAAAATTCACGATATAATGGAGCGCGCTATAAAGGGTATACGGTGTATTATAAAGATCGTCAAGTCTATCGTGCGATCTATGCATTCTCTTAAACTTAAGATCATAGTATAAATTATCATTTATGATATCAGGGTCATATGTATGACCGTATATATATATATATCTACACATATATTCCTTCATATATATGACTGTATATATATACATATATATATATATATACATATATCCGTTCACCTATATATGACCGTATATATAAAAACATATCTATACGAGCCCGATGTGAGAGACCATTTTTGAATCCGGTTTAGCCAGGCGTCACCATTATTCACATAAGTCGTGCAAAAAGTTTCGAACGTCCTGTTTATAGTAATTTAGGCCTACACTCTGAGCGCCTCTGAGGAGTTAACCTCGAAGTGGCGCTTTATAAATTTTTGATTACATTACATTACATATGCAAAACAACCGTTATATATGCATTTATAAAAGAGAGAATAAGCTATATCGTAATCATAATAGAATCCGCCGGCATCTTTTCTGACTGGTCTAAAATGATCATAATTAATAAAATCTAATTATAGAAGATCCGCAAATGGTTTTAGCCGCCTTGATATCCTATATAGGGTATAGGAATACGCATGAAAGGTCATACGGAATTTCGTAAACTTGGCAAAGGTCAAATAAGTTTCAAGGACTGACACAGCTTGTCAATATTTTGGCGACTTCAAGCACAATCTTTCTGACGAGTGACGCAGACTGATATTTTCGCGCCTGGGGCGAGCGATGAAAATTGCCCCTCCCAAAAGAACTGTTGAGTTTAACGAAAAACAAACGTTTAGAGAAACGTCATGTGTTGAACAACAATCGATGATATAAATATTTTATGACACTCACCAAAACTCAAAAAACGGCGAGGAGGGAAGAGGAGAAGAGAAGAAAATAGAGGAGAAGATAGAGGAGATGAGTGGAGAGAAGAATAGAGGAGAGGAGTGGAGAGGAGTAGAGAGGATAGAAGAAGACAGAACAGAGAAGAGAAGAGAGGAGTGGAGAAGAGAAGATTTTCATCGGCACAATCTGTGGATTTTTGGGGCACAAGTTCTCACTGTCTTTTATCTTATCTCCATTGAAATTCTGGGTGCAGATGATAAAATATATTTTTAAAAATTTCGTTTTGGCCCCCTCTTTTTGTCGCCCCTTGGACAGTGCCGCCCTAGACGGCCGCATCGCTGCCTTTAGCTAAGCCTCTGTCTGACTCTCCTACAACTTTTCTACCAAGGATCCGTCTGACTGGTTCACACTGACCTCCTATTGGGATACACGCCCCCCCTCCCTATACATTTCGCTCCAGCCTACAACATATAGTCTTTTCGCGATTGTTTCCAACCATACAACGCACTGTATGAATGGGCTGCAGTAATTGATTCAAGGTCGATTTATTTTATAGCCTGTAAAGTGTGAAAGAAGCGATTTACATAGCTGGCTTTTCTGTTACTGTCGTGTCTAAGAGGGGTTGTTATCTGTTCTTTGGTACCTATGTGTCTGTGTTGCTCGTACTGCACTTGAGAGACAAAATGCTCATTGTGCTCTATCAAGATCGCATCCACTTAGGACCACTTCACCTCACGGTTGGGGGGTCTCCACTCCCAGAGTTTTATCGTTCAGAAGAGTCGCTTGATTTTCGTAGCTAGACGCGTCATTTGGCAGAGATTAGTCGCAAAGCACCTCTCACTTTCTCTCGCTTGTCGAGCATATAAGACAACCTCTGTTATCGTCTTCTGCCACACTCAGTACAGCTATCTAATTAATTGAGACACAGCGGATAGCGAAAGGCCTTCCGTATCATCCGAAAGCAGGCCCAGAGAACAGTACTTATGGCTCTAGTGAGAACCATCATCTCCACCCCACAGCCCGCATAACGCCCTTTACCAAGTAAGAGGCGTTGCTGAAGGCTTATGATATATAAACAATCGGCTTCCCATAAGAACAGAGTCCGAAGCAAGCGTAGCGCGGTATAAAGTTACGAGAATCAAATCGCACCTAGTGGAGTAACTACCTAGGCACATCTGGTTGCCGTCAATTTTAGTTCCAAAGAAATGTGTAGTTTTGTTGGGGATATAGCCGTTTGTTCTGAAAGACATCATGAATTCGAAGATTTTTGCTTCCGAGTCCGCTTCTGTTGTGTTTACTGAGTCCACGGCGTGGATTTTACTGGTTTTGGATGATTTCGTCCACGCTTTCAATACCATCGTAACCGCGTGGCTGCCTCCATGTTTTTTGGATGAATGAACAATGAACGCCGAAAGGCTTCCGCGTGCTTTATCCACAAGCTTTGCTAATTTCAGTGTCTATATGCCAGCAACACACCATCTAAGGCCGATAACCTTGAGGCATTACTGTCGGTGAGATTCTTCCTACATCGGACAATATACTTCAAATTCGGCGTCATCTTTGCGAACATAAATCGGCTACCGATGAACTTGCTGTTCTTCGAATACCGTCATCTGTATAATCGTAATCGTAATTCCGAGATTTATACAGCGCCCGACGAAAGCCGCGCCGCGGGGACCAGCTTATTCACAGGCGCTCAGTCAAAACAAAATCGATAGGCAAAAAGGGTTCGGTTCCAGGTCAAGAACCAAGTCAAGCCGAGAGACAGCGTGGCAGCTATGGGGATGGTGTTTGGGGTTGGAGAGGAGAGAGAGATAAGAGAAAGAAGGGGTGTCAGGATAGGATCTGTGAAAGAGGAATGTTTTCAGTTTTGAGTGAAAGGCCGAAGCAGAAATTGCAAGCGGTGGAGCATCGGTGAGTTTGTATGATGGGTCAGAAAACTGTCGCGTATACCATCATGAACTGGTATACCATCATGAAGCCTTAAGACTTGCCTTTTTCAGTTGGCTTATCCGCCGTAGGCTGCCTCTCTGTCTTAGTGGACTGATCTTCTGGATATCGACCTGAATGCGGATTAAATCTGAAGCGCCATCGGTTGATGCGTTGTGCATCAGACACCGGCACTCTAGAAGTTTTTAATAAATAAATAATAATAATAATGAAGCGAGCGTCATAAGCTCTGACTGTACTCGGGTGATGTAGACGGGCCGTCATGGGCTTTTCCTGACTGACAGTAACAGTTAACTAAATCAACTGCGTATTTTGTAAATGTGAAAATTTGTATTGCATGTAATAAAAAAGCTACTTACTTATTTACTTAGCGATCGATTTGACTAAAATAGCTTAGTTTTTAAACACCTCGCAACACTCACCTCGCATACACTAAACTGAAAATCTTACGTGACCCAATGCGAGTGTGCCCGAAGACCTCTCTGGGCGCAATGGTTGTCAATACGTCGGCATAATTTTGTTATCGTCGTCAAATACGTTCACTCTATCGTCTGGGCCTCAGGTCTTTTTCATTGTACACCAGAAAATATTAAAAGTCTGGCACACAGAGAACGAGACAGAGACAGGGAGACGAGAGACAGAGAGGGACGGGCGAATTCATGCTTAGGGCGATGTTAGCCTTTGACGTACGTTCGTGACTACAAAAGCGTCTCGGCGCCAAATGGTCCCCAGCCTGCGCCTCAGTCGCCAGTCGTTTTGTATGACCACCGACGTTTAATATGATGTGCCGCAGAGTCACGGGACGCAGTTAGCCGTTGGCTGAATAGACGAGTAAATGCGAATTTTATAACTCGGACAGACTGTAGCTGCGCCTCTGACAAAGTGATAGGAGTTGCGCGACCCATCAGTCGGTTTTCTTCAGAGTTGGGTTTTCGGCTGCCAACAGGAATACCCGTAGAGGACCGATCGGCTGACGATCATGAATAACTGGTGGCCGCTGGTGCTAAGTTTTGCTGTCGTCGTCCTGACTGCGTCGAACGCCGATCGGGTGACGCCCGAAAGGTCTCAGGTGTCGAAGTCGCATAGTCAGTCGGGAGAACCGAAAACGGAGACAAAGTATAAATGGGAGGGATCTCTTTCGGATGACGGATTCGGCGATGGGCCAAGGAAGGCGAGGGCTAAGTGCGTCGACATCCCGCAGGCAATGGGTCTGTGTCGGGGCATCGGGTACCTTAAAATGCGGTTGCCCAACCTTCTAGGACATGAGACCTTGACCGAGGTGCAACGAGAAGCCGCGTCCTGGACTCCACTGTTGTCTACCCGGTGTAGCAACAACACCCAACTGTTCCTCTGCTCCCTTTTCTCGCCAGTCTGCCTCGACCAGCCGATATGGCCATGTCGGTCTTTGTGTTTCGAGGTGAAGCGGGGATGTGAAGCACCAATGGCCAGCCAAGGATATCCATGGCCGGATATGTTAAACTGTGAGAAGCTTCCTTCAGACAACGATCTGTGCATTGGTGTTCAGACAAATCGTTCATCAACGCAAGAGTCAGGTCAGTGCTGTCTGAAAATGTTATGAACATTTTCTGTAAATGTTCCTTAAACTCTGTAGTTTTTCTGAGTTCATTAGTGTTGAAAATGTCTGTAAATTTTGTAAACATTATACATTTAAGAATGATAAATCTTTTTAAATTCACTAACTCACTATTGAAAATGTTATAATTTTAACATGAGTCAAAAAACAATTTTAATGTTAATACTAGCAAACTTAGATATGTACCTTAGCAGTGGTGGACATTTGTAGAGCAAAGTTATTACTGAATTGCTGGACATGCTGGTAAAAATTTGGGGCTTTACACTATTAAAGAACAGCAGTAGTTTGACAGTACTTGCTAAGCTGTAGTTTAGTTTAAACGGTAGTAAACTGTAGTTTACCTTGTCTTCTGTGGTGCATTGAAATCAGAGCAAGGTTGGTGTGGAAATCTATATAATATTAGCCTTAGATACATGCGTTTATCAGCTGTATGTATGTGATGGCATGAACATTTAAAATATGCTGATGCTGTCAGAGAAAAATAATACGAGAACGAAAAGGTTTATTTAGCGTTCAGTAAGAATGGGAGAAAAGAAACACTACCTGGCAAGCAGTTTGGGAACAAAAAAGTTATGTAGTTTTTGATACGAATGGGAGGAAATGGAAAAGACATCAACAAGGAGGAGAGGTGGTGATCACAGGAATACTTGTGGGACTTTTCCTCAGAAAGGACATTTTGCCAAACCAGCATCTAGGTGCTCAGTGCAGAATAGGTTAGTTGGTGATAAATACTTTTACATTTAATGACAATAGAAAACACCCTGCAGTTATGCCACATAGGCCCATCGTACCACAAAGTGCAAGCAAGGTGCTGCAGAGCAGACAGGATTTTACACACTTTATATAATTTTTTTGGACCTGCAGTATGAACTAAGAAACCCTTTGTACAAAATTATTCAGGCATTACGTTCATTACGTTTGTGCAATGCTTTTATAAGTTTTGCTCCTATTTTATTGTGCCTGTCATATTTCACCAAAATTTCTGTACCTACACACTGTATATTTACTTAAACTTAAAATATTTTTTATCTTTTTATTTTTTGTTCTTTTGAAGTGAACTGTAAGTACCAAGTTTCATAGTGATTTTTGCTGTAATCATTTGTACCTTAATTATTCTCTTGAAATTATTATTTGTTTGATTGCATCTTGATTACAGCATTTATGAAAATTTTTGTATCTGTAGCATTATTACAATACTGAAGGATTCCTTACATGATACATTACCTGCATTTAAAAAAGTATCATTGCTCAAATCCCAAAAGTCAAGAGCACTTAGCAAACAGATAACAGTGTTTCATATTTATACACCAGAACTGTTGTATAACATGCTTAATTATAACATGAATTCTGTTGTAATATGTACGGAGTATATTATTAAACTTTAGGACGATCTCGCTATAATGCAATTTCTTTATTACACAGTAAGTAAGTAAGTAAAGCGTTTGTTGACTCACCGTATGTCTATCGACTAAACAAGAAATCGTAGAGGTGGGTGGTACTTGATCTGCCTCACAAAGGTGGCATTATAAACTGGCTCCAGTATATATGTGTGAGATTATAATAAATAATTAGACCCCTAATAGTTTGATTATCAATTAAATTGTATATGGATATCCTGTTTGTGCATATGTATGTGTTTCATGGTCTGATAGTCCAGACCGCATTAATTTAAACATGGTTTTGCCCCTACGCCAAAATCCTTGGTCCAAGGCTGGGTGGCAGGTGTGATTTCTTTACAAGAGTCATTTACCTGTGTTCATTTATATTCTGCATTCTGAAAAAAATATAGGGCATGGAAAGTCTGGATTTTCATGCAATTTGAGGTATTTATTTTACTGTGTTTGCCTTTCTAGCAGATGGTCAATCCAGCTGCAAAGTTTGTGAGAATATAACAACAGGCATGGATGCTGCTGTGGACAATTTCTGCCGAGCCGAGTTCGGTAGGTGCTGAATGCATAATGCTTGAAATACTGAATGCAAGTTAATGTCTTTACAAGTGATGAAAAGTGGTTGGCCCATGGTGCAGAGCAGTACTTATTGGAGTAAATGCTAAGTTTATACCAGGTATATTGGATGTTCAAAGTGTAATATGAATGTCATTTGCACTAACCTGTAAATGTTTCGATGTCTGTGATGTTGGACCATGTCATTCTGTCTTGGACCCAGTGTTCCCTCTAATTGTTTTTGCATACATGCACTTGCCTAATGAGTGAGCAGTAACATTTAGCACCTGTCCTTACGTGACTGTGCATCTATTAGGCCTAAACTTAAAAGCTATAAAGTCACACTGTATAAAAAGAAAATGATTAAGGACAGTTTAAACTGCTATCAGATTGTCTCTCATTTGTCTGTGCAATTGACAATGAGCTTACACATGATCTAGGTTGATTGTCTGACCACAATGCAGAAAAGTATTGAGTCTTATCAATCCAGTTGATCAGCCTGGCTCTGACAGCCACGTTTGTTGGACCCACATTGGACCCTTAGCTGTCAACCAGTTGCCACCAAAGGCACTCTATAACCTGGTATGAATCCAAGGAATGTGGCTGTTTGGGGAAGTCAGTTCTGTTCTTTTGTCTGAGCTAACTGGCTCATTTTTTTCATTTTCCAGGATGTAGAGCACTACATCATCAAATGTCTTCATCATTCCTGCCTTAAATTTCTTCTTATATATATATATATATTATATATATACATATATATTTATTTATTTATATTTTCATTGACTGACGTACTTTGACCATTGTAAAATAGTGTTTCTGGACAACTGTGCTCCTTAAGAATGGCATTCAGAATAGTTAGTGAGTTAGTGCATCATGACATTGAGGGTTGTCAAATGCTTCAAACTATTTGCTCACAAGGTAGCTGGTAGTTGTTTTCAGTCATCTTTACAATACTCATGCAGTACACTGTTATCCCAAGAATCATTGAGGCCTAGACCTCAAGCTGTACCATGGATCATCCATCATGTACAGGTTAGAGATCATAGTCCCAGACAGATGCCTTCATAAGGCTCAAAACGGGCATACTGTGTGGCCAGGTTAGTAGCACAGTGTATTATATAGGCCAGATGATATATGACTGTATATCTGGGATGACACTTCACAACCTAGTTGTTTTGACCTTCTGAACATAGTGGGCTAAATATGCCAGCAGCTCTTATGGTGACCTAAATTTAACTTTGAAGTAAAAAGAACACTCATAAAAACCTGTACACAAGCAAAAAGTGGCTGTGCACGCTATCCGCAAAAGCGATACATGCATACACATTTGCACACGGCTTGCGGGGAACATGGTTTAGAGGGAACACTGCATGAACCTTCCTCCAAGCTGTGACTCTGAAATGGATTCTAGTTGATGGTAATTTTCTATAAATCAGCAATTAATCTGCTTTTAGCTGTGCAGGTGATTTGGATGCAGGTGATTATCCAAATGTACTGTTGTCATCTTTTTCCTGACCGTAATTGAATTGAAGAAAAATTTCCCTGAAAATTTGATATTTATAATCTTTTAGGGCTTGGGGTAATTTGTTTGAGACACTATATTAGTATATTATATTACTCAGAACTCCTTATATGTTCTCTAGTTGTACAATCCAGTTTTCTGAAGAGATTTTTGTTGCTATGGGCCGAATGTATCCATGAGCAAAATTTCATGGTTTCTGTGACTAAGGTTTTTTCGCTGTTGCATTAAGGAATGCCGTATCTTCCACAGACATGTGAAGTTATGTTGTATCTTTTATAGTGGCGAAGATTAAGCGAGATATGGTTGTCATCAGTGGCAACGATCTCAAGATTATGCCTGCAAAGAAAGTCAAGTTTTACAAGAACCCTTCATCTGTAGTTTCCAACAAGCGTCGCCAGACATTCTACGTCCAAGACGGTGCCAAGTGTGATTGCTTTGATCTTTCCGGCTCTGGCCAGTACATTGTCATGGGGCGTGTGACGGACAAACAGAGAATGACTCTGACCTCGGTGGTCAAGTATGACCCAAAGTCTAAGGCTGGCAGACAGGCTTTGAGAGCCATGAAAAAGTCAGATGGATGTTCAACTGCAGACAACAGACGTCCAAAAATAACTGGCCTGAGTGAAAGGAGCAGAAAAGAAATCAAGCATGGAAAGAAAAGGAATGAAAGGAAAAATCTGCGAATGCAGTCTCGTAAGGTAGGAAATAAAGGCTCCAAAAAACATCAGAAGGAAAGGCGAAAAAAAGATTCAAATCGAAATAGGAATTCTGAAAGAGATTAGATGTGTAAAAATTGCATTTATTAGCGGATAAGTCTATCTGCTGTAAACTGTCGAGCTGTGCAGAGTGCATTCCAATTACGACTGTGTAGCCTTGAGTAGCGTGTAACTCATCATCATCATCATCAGTTCCTGACATCAGCCATTTTGTGCAATGGGTGTGAATAAAATGATCCACCCTCTTTTTGGTCATTTGTCTTATTAAGTGCTGTTCTCATTTTTAGTCCAAGTTTGTTTTGTCCTTGTTTTATTGTCTACCCACCATACTTGTCTTCCTGTGCTTCTCTTTCACTCGCATCTTGCATATAATGCACTGTGTGGAATTCTGTTACTGGACATTCTTTCCACTTGACCAAACCATCGGAGTCTTTGCTGGACGACTTCTTGTGATAGAATTTTTCTCTCGTGTTTCGTCATTTCTGATTTTTTTAAAGTTGTGAGATTCCTGCAATTTTTTTTTAACCAGCTCATTTCTGATGAGAGAATTCTTTTTTCATGTTGCTTTCTCATTGTCCAGCATTCTGATCTGTACGGAAAAATGGGTTGTATCATCATCTCATATACTCTTGCTCTTCTTTTCTTTACTTTATTGCTTGTTCATATCTTTGTACCTAATTCATCCAGGTGCTTGTAAGGTTTGTCTGCATCTCCTTTATATGTCTTTTTCAGTATTACCATCTGTGGTTATTAGACTTCTGCGATAGATAAATTGATCTACCTGTTCAATAAGTTCTTCTTGATGTTGATGTTTATTGGCATCGCTTTGGTTGTTTCAGTAACAATTGTTTTAGTTTTTGCAGTGTTAATCAGTAATCCGAATTTTCTACTGGTGTTGTCTGTCTGTGTTGTAAATGTCTTATAGTTCTGTTCTGTGTCAAGTTAAGAAGCCAATATCATCAGCAAATTGAAAATTATTCACTATACCTTCATTTTGTTTGACGGCTGCTTGGGTCTTGTTTAGGCTGATTGCCATCACTTCCTCTAATATGAAGTTGAATAGGTATGGTGATAAGATGCATCCTTGAGGTACTCCTGTTTTCATCTGGAAGTGTTTCATGATGTTTTTGTTTACCTCTATCACACTCGAAGATTTCCGGTATATTTCTTGCACAAGTTTGATTTTTTTTGCTGGTATTACTGTATTTTGCATCGCTCTTCACATTTCATCATGCCATAAGCTGTCAAATACTTGTGTGAAGTCTGTAGTTGATGAAGACTTTCTGGTTGTATGCAATGCTTTTTTCAAGTATTGTCTTATTGTGAATAGCTTGTCAATTTCTGCTTCTTCCTGGTCTGAACCTGACTTGTTCTTCTCCAAGTGCTCTCTTAACATATTGTTTTATTCTGTCTTGTATCAAGCTGTCAGAAATATGATCAGATCTTGTTAGAAGTGACAATTTTTATCATATAACTAAGCTGTCAAAAACATGACCAGATTTTGTTCACCAGTGACATATTTAATTTTTAATAGAGATTTTTAATTAAACGGTTCCCAGTAAATGATTTTGATATGTAGTATTTCTTCTAGTGTCTAAGTTTAGGCAATTGAATAGGTAATCTTATCTTGACTTTCAGTGTTTAGGTCAATCTGATGTGATTAACTGTTAGTTTAGTAGTGAACAAATGTCATTTCCAGTCTTTTATAATTAACTGGTAGTTTGATACTGAATATATATATATATATTCCAGTCTCGTGTGATTAGCTGGTAGTTTGGTACTAAAAAATGCTTAATTTTATCAAAGATAAATGGCTTCCAGAATGGCAAGTGAACATATATAATATGTCGATTTTTTGTGACCAATAGATAGAATGTTAGAAACTGTGTCAAGTGTATTTCTATGTATCTGTTTTTTAAACTGTTGGATATTTGTAAGAAGCCAGTAGGATCTTTTCAGAAGCATTTTATACTTGGCTGTGTGTTGGTATAAATTGTGTATAAAGTTGTTGCAAAATATGATCTAAAATTGCCTCTTGAGCTGCATCGCATGGAATGCTATGGATGTGCAGTTTGGGACCGTAGAAGAAATGGATGGACCAGAGCAGAAGACATAATGTGCTAGAACTGGCACATGGAAAAATGTAAAAAAATTGTTTACAGATTGCTAGAAACTCTTTGGAAGCATACTGTTGAAGGATAATTCAGCTGAGAAGTACATACACGACCACAGCAGTTCAGTGACGGGACACATTTACCCTCTCAATTTCTGTTGGTACTCATTTACCACCCAATGAGGGCTGGTATTACTTGGATGTTCGGTAGCATATCCAAATACCAGCCCAGTTCAGTCTGTCTTTACTTCACGGCACCTGGCAGCATCGTAACAACAAAACTGTGGCCACGTAAGCAATGGGCCATATTAATAAAATAACGTAGCAAGGAATTCTGCTCAGTTTAGATTTTAAATATATGTTATGTTGTTAGGACTTGTAAAAGTAAAAACAGACAAAATGCTTGATTTCTGTGAACGTGATTGACCGCTGCCACATATAGCACATCTGTCTGTAGACTCTAGCGGTTCACTATTAGCTACAGTGCAGACCCGTTTATGGGTGGCCACTGGGAGGCAGTCACAGGCATGTTAATGAACTACGGTCTAAGACGGCCATGCTGAAATACAGTAGTGTAAGTCTTAGTGTTACTAGAAAGCTCAGAGACATAGGCTGTCTGATGAGAAGGCACTTCCACTGTAGCCTGCTACCAGATGATTTTGCCCAGTTACCTTGAAAGGCCACATTGCTGTCTTGTTATGGGCAAAATTGTTTGTGATTTAATACTAGACAGTTTATGTTAAAACATCAATTGTTTCCAGAAATTATTTTAAAGCAAGCCACGTGAGTTGGACTGCCATGTCTGTCGCTGCACAGCTGTCGTAACCTTGGCTGGCAGAGTAACAAAGCTCCTGACAGGGGCGCAGCTGGGCTGCCTGTGGCAGGCAAACCACAAGTACCATAATTTATCTTAGCTGTAGTTGCTACTATGTGTGGTCCCTTTATCCGTTTGTGTGGGGGGAGACATTAGCAGCTATATTACTTGCACCTACTTTTGAACTGTACTTCTCTCTGCAGGGCTTACAGCCAGCTGTAGCCAGCAAATGTTGCCTTCCAATCAGGCAGCTGTTGCAGCTGAGACTGGCTGCCTAATATAATGACGAGACTGAACATTAACCAGTGCAGCGTGTGTTGATTTTATAAAATTTATGCCATGTAGCACTACACAGAAAGTTCCTGCATCATGTGTTAACACATTTTGTATGCGAAATAGGTAGCATCAGGAGGCATGCTTCAGCTGCACATTAGGCAGATCTGCACATAAACGGGACTGCCCTGTACTATGATAGAATTCTGCTGGTAGTCAGTATTTTGTGTCTGGAGTCTCAGTAATCTCTTAGTATGGTTTAGGTCTTTTCTTCATAGCAGTGGCTAGCAGCAAATGTAAATATGGATAAAACTTGTGCATAAACCAACAAATGAAAAATGTCTTTGGCCAGGAGAATCAGAGAATACCAGAGATCTAAAAACTAAAACTTGTCCCTTAACAGTATAAAAATCTGCCTTTGTCTTAAAACTACCCACCGTTTGCAGGTTCATTTGAGTTGTTTGGAGTAAGTTTGGCAAATCCTTTGTTACCTGAGGTTATTGTAGAAATCTTTGTAAGTCAAACCCTCACTTTTCATTTTCAAGGATGTCTGTAGGCACTGTTTGTGCTACATTGATCAGCATTTGAGCAGCTTCAGCTTAGCCTTTCGAATAAGATGATTTGTTGACATAATCGTTTTGAATGCCAGTTGGTGAGTTATGAGAAGTGATTCAGTTCATTATCAGACCTTACAACTTATTCGCTTAGGAAAGGTTGTCAACCCCCTTCTGGTAGGCAGTTGGAGTGAGCTGAACCATCATGGCCTCCAGACAAGGCAATTTCAAACAGCTGCCCATTAAGCTCATCTGAATACGTTAATCACATGACTTGTGAATATCGTTTGAATTGCACTGCACCTGTATAGCAACATTGGCTCCACGAGTTCAGTCAGTGTGTGATCATAGGGCATTTCAAAGTTGTAACAGGCTGTCAATGCAGTGATATATTACCATTTTATTGAACCCTCAAGAGCTTCTCTAGGCTAATCACTTGTGCATCACTTATATATATATATATATATATATATATATAATCACTTGTGCATCACTTTATATATATATATATATACAGTGAAAATTGTTTAACATGAAATGCAGGGGACTAGTGCGAATAATTCGTGTTAATCAAATTTTGTCTTTCGACTTGAGCCCCTCTTTTGCCCCCTCTCAGGGTTCTGCAGGTGCCTGAAGACTGTACTGTTTAACAGTGATTCTACTTGTTTGGGTCGGGAGCGCCCCTGTTGAGTTTATCCTCTAAGAGGGACTTTATAAATATTAAATTACAATCACAGTTACAATTCGTCTTAGCTGTTTTTTCAATTCCAGTTTCTAAAGTTTTTAATGTAAGCAGGTTCTGTAGTGTTTACACAACAGTCGTTGGGTACAGCATGCACAGGCGTGTAGTAGTAAGCACATTCTAGCAAACTACAAAGGACTACACAAATTCTTTTAATTCTTTCCTATATAGTCATTAATTTAAAACATAATAAAAGATAAACTTTTACAAAATTTAAAGACACTACTACTTCAGAAATTGAAGTTAATGAACAGTGCCATGTTTCAAAAGATGAGTCACGAGTCATAAGAGTAAGATTATCTTGGAGACCAAATTCGTTTAACATCAGCCACAACAGGTGGCAAATATCTTACTTACCTTTTTCAAATTTACCATATAGGCTGCCTTCCTTAGTGATTACAGCTAAGTTTTGCTGCGCCATCAGTTGATGCCTTGTGCATTCATTAGACACCAACACAGTAAAAGCCATTAACAACAAATATCTACCCCAGTCTACGTAACACCATGTTTAAATTATGAATGCTTCTTATAATCTGTCGTACACTATATGTATTTTCCCGCAAATGCAAAGGCGTGCTTGTGAATAAGCTGGTTCCTTTGACCAGGATTTCTTTGAGTGCTGGAGAAATCTCGAGTTTACAATTACAATCACTGATGCTGTGAGCTGGCGAGGTTATAAATGGTGTAGGTCGAAATGTCAGCACTAGTGAATGTCTTAAATGCCAGGCAGACCTGCGAAAGTGCAACTTGAAACAGAATATGACTGTTTCACATTGGATGAGGAGAGCCAGATGTTGAAAATAAATCAACAATTCATGTTATCCAAGGTTTCACATTGCATTTTCTTCCCAAGAACCCACACTTTCTCATGTTAAGGGATATTTTCGTGCTATCGGTTTCATGATAAAGGAACTAATTTGCATTAAAAACCATTGATGCTGGAATGGACTCTGCATCCTTTTTGTGCTAATCAATATTTCATGTTAAATGTTTTTGTGTTAAGAGTCTTCCAGTGTAAAATGCTATTCTGTCACATACATGTCGCAGTATATATGCTTTCAAAAACTCAGTTGGCAAATACCAATGCCCTTAAGACTTGGACGAAAGCAGATACTCTGCCAAGCATGTGATAAAGATATGGGTACATTTATGTGTGTTGTGTCAAGAGATTGAATGGCTTGTGCTATTATGTGGCTGAACATATTGCACTGTGCAGTTTCTGAAAAGGCATCGATGGAGAATGTGACAAGAATACATTGGGTAAATAGTGTCTACTATTTCAATGAAGACCACAACAGTCCAGCTAACCATGACAGGAGCAAAAAAGTTGAATGCACATTGTTTATTCAAATCCATCACCACTTCTTAACCGCATGAGCAACAAAAAGAAATTGTGTACACATGTAAGTATGATAGCAGCATATAAGTAAATGTACACCTGTATATATATATATATATGCTGATATATGCATACACACGTACATACAATGTCATACATATATTGGTTTGTCATTTATGTATTGTGTACACATTATTATTATTACTTCTGCATTTATTAAGCACCACAGTCTAATGACTAAGCATCAGTCAGTGGTGCTGAGCAGTTGTGAGTTAAGGAATAGCTCAAGGTCCCTACACAGTAATATCTCTGTGGAGGCTAGAATCCATATTCTGATGTTACAACTTACAAGCCAAGTGTGATAAACCAATTGGCTACCATGCCCCACATATATACAGTTGCAGAAATGATGTCTATGTAAGTATGGCACCAGCATATATATAAATATATGTACATATACATTGGTATCTCATTTATGTATTATATATTAGTTAGTAATGCTTACTGTTTTATAAGTGTGCTATATAAATTCTGTGGCTATAGAAAGGAAAAGTAAAGCTGTGATACATATAATTACCATAAACCTTCTCAATGCAGGCATTTAAATACACTAATGTCATTGGATCAGAAAGTATAATACCTAATAGGCTGAAAAAGTACATGTATGTATTTGTTTTCATTCATATGAAATATAAACTGATAGGGAAACATCATGATCACAGATTCCATATGTTCAAAATATCACTCAACTGTATTACTGGTAAAATAAATTTGGTAGATTAGTTTTATGAATTTCAGTAACAGTGTAGCAGTAAAGTCTGTGGTGGATTAAGACTTCAGACAGGAGCCAACTGGGAATGCATAACATTATACAGTACATAGACAGCCTGAAGAATAGAAGTTTTGGTGGGCTGCACTTTAAAGAACTCTCGTTCACAATACAAATCACGCAGGCTCTGTACAAGTGAATTTATGTCTACCTGTGTTTTGAACAACTCTGACTGACAAAATGAATCCTGCAAACCTGCAATAACTGCAAGCACTATCGTCAGTTACCAGTCAAAAAACTTGGTTTACAAAAGACGACACTTTCTGAAACAGCAGGGGCAATATTTTATGAGCACAAGGACCTATGAAGGTTCACTTCTGCTGCAAAGAATTATTATGCTACAAACATCCATAATTAAAATTCAACTAATCCAGAAAATGAATAACAAATAATTAATATGCAGCAATTAAGCAAACAATTATTCTCAAAAATAATATAATTTTCTAAATTATCATTATGCCTATTAATACCTAATGATTATGCAAAGTTACTGAAATAAAAGGTTAACAAATCACAGCTGTAGAATCACAAACAAAAAACGTTTTCCAGCAATGAAAAGAGCTCTAAAAATTTAAGTAAAATCAGAGAAACCTGGAGGTGGGAAAATCTATACTTCCTCCTCAGATGTGCATCATTTCAGCAAGAAATCTAAGTCTACCGGTAAAACTATATCACAATTGCAAGTGCTGAGCCTGGCAGCTGAGCAACGACCACCAGCACAAACGAAGTCCCACTGGGTGGCAGACTGAAGAAATCTAGACAGTCAACGGCCGCATTGAACCGACGTTCATGTATTCCGTCTTGTACATGTTGGGAGTGATGTAGGTAACCTTAGTCCCAGGAGCGGGAAGCAGGTAGGGAGTGTCAACTGGACAAAATGTCGCCTCCTTGCCCTTAACATCTGATGGTGTCTGGAATCGGTCATCATATTCGCTCTTCAGTCCTCTACAGGCAGAGCAAAATTTACTCAGCATTCACACGCCATGAAGGAGTTCAAACATGAATCATTTCATTATGTTGAAAAATGGCTGGATAACGAAGTTTGATAGAGCCTAATTTAAAATCATTTATTTGTGGCTTTACACCAATATATATTATGTATGTGACTATATATATGTGTATGTATACCTACATGTATGTATATATATATATCTGCTCCTTTGGCTGAAGCACAAACACAAAAATCCAACAAGTGGACCTATCACATCCTTCTCTGATGCATAACTGTATAATGCGTTGCCAATTTCAGATTACCAGAATCGAACTTCAAATACATTTTAGGCAGTCTTAGATTCTTCGTACCGTATTTAGATTCTCTGTGCAGGGTTTCTGATTTAACTTGAAACATTACATGAACCGTGACATTATTGGATAACCTAGGCTGGACTTACGAATGTGGAACTGGTATTGGAGCTGGAGGAATGCGTCTGGTCTGTGTGGCACTCTTGAAGACCATCGTGTCATGCATTGGTAGCCGTTCACGTGGAACTGTGTCCTTAGGAAGCGGACTGTTAACAAAAAAACAAGCATCCCACCTGAAGCATTTAGAGCAGTGTTAATGTTATCCGTGCTACGGCAATTTTTACTATTAGCGCTATTAAGGTAAGAACCATCACAACGTGTAATCCTCAATGGTCAATTTATTATCTGTAAATTAATTTTAGTTTTTAAAAACTTTAGTTTTGCTGTAACACTGATTCAAAAATTAGCTTAGATAACTGAATAGTAATATAATAACAAACAACTGGACTACAATTTTACCAAAAATGGGTTCATTCTGTAAAATTTCAACTCAAAACAATTTAGATAAACCAACATATATAACCAGAGCTATTGAAAACATAAATGATTACATAACAATATAATATAATGAAATAATTAGTTTAGACTATAAGAGAACAAACATTTTTAAATGGCAGCCTCACAAAGACTACCACATGCTACTCAGAATGCATCAGAGCATAGCCCCCATCAAATAAGAATTCCAACCATTGAAAAACAAATGCAGTGAGAAGCCTTAGAATTTTTCAGAATAAGTATATACAAACACTCATCCATCCATTCCATCCATATATACATGCACACTGTACATACATGCATGAATGCATACATACATCCATAAGTACACATATACCTTTTGGAAAATTTAGGCAACTTATGGAATTGGGATATTTCAGAATTGAGTCAAAATGCAAAACAGAAACAACGGATTACTTGTGCTTCATTCCAAAGCCCCATGCCTTCGGATACTCTTCGCACTCCCAGTAGGTTGCAATGTCCTTGCGCGGGTAAGAATCGAGTTCTTTGCTGGTGAATTTGCGGTGGAACTTGTTTGTCGTCGTCAGGTAAGGATCGTTGAGATCCATGATGGCTTTGTTGTTTGGATAGAAGACACGTCCTCTCAGTTTCTCATTCTTTGTTGTTGGTAAAACTTGCTGTCAGCATAAAACACAACAAATCTGAAGTCTTCACAACATAAATCAAAGCATGATACTTGCAGTTGATCCAGAATAAAGTACAATATTCTGTGCACATTGTATTCAAAATGATGAAAAAAAATCAGCACCACCTTCTAGGAAAATTATAAATTATAAACAGCATGTGATATAGGTTCCATGAGAAATATTTGGCTGGTCATAAATTTCTGAAGACTTAAATTTCCAAAGCATATGATATCAGTGGGTTTGAATAATAAACTGAAAAAATATAAACATCAAGGTTTAAAACAAACAAGATGAATATTTTGATTCTTTAAATAGAAGAAGTACCCAAACAAAATGACAATTTTTTCATAATTTCCACAGATCATTTACATCAGATGACAGAACACACAATCTGAATAACCAGAACCCTGAATTTAATGATGAAAGGCCACAGTATCAGTCCTTAACTTTATCACCACTAGAGGTGCACAAATTCTAGCAAAATGCTGCCCAGGTACCCATGTCCGTTATGAGCAAGTACCCATCACTCTGTCATTTGATAAACAGTGTCGCGTTCCAATGCACGTATTTCGGGTGGGAACACTAATCAATAATATGCTAACAAAACCAAAATCACCTGTATAATTCTTTGGCACATTTATATGTGTTGTAAAATTCAGTTGAAATACAAAATGTTGCACTTTCTAAAGATTTGCCTCACTTCTTAATGCCTTGTTTCATATTTCTGACAGAGCCGTTGTACTACAATACTAATATTAATCCCACCCAAAGTTACCAAAGATATACTAAATACAGACAGATTCTGTACACAGCACCACAATTAAAGAGGTAAATTTTAAAAAACTTAGTTTATAATTTTTGGTTTATTTTAATTGAAATAGAGTGTCTCACATAAATAATTTGATAATATTCATTAACTTTGTCATCACTGGATAAAAATTGTGTTGGATAAAAATAAAACATTGATAAATAACTGCATACCAACAATATCAGCTGCACAGAACTGCCTAAGCAGGTGACAATGGTGACTGGCTCCAGATGGCTTGAAGTCCCGCATCAGACAGGGTAGTTCAAGCAGATGAATTTACAATAAGTTGCAAATGACCCCAGACATACTGAAGGGACCAGACCCATGTTCACTAGTATCACTAAGACACATTACTGTAATTACATACTGTTGTCTGCTGCAGCTGCTGCTAGCCCAACCAGGTTAGTCTGTGGTGATTCCAGCTTAAGCTCAGCTGCTGGAGGCACAGAGATTTACGACCGACCCGGGTACCCACCTCAGGATGGATACCTGGGCCTCCGGATGCCCACTGATAGGCCTAATTACCACATAAAATCCAGAAGCTGTTTAAATGTACACAAAAATGAAACCTGAGAGGGTCCATCTGATAAGTGTCCAGCCAGAAGGTATCCCTGAATGTTGTGAGTCAGCCTGGGTTCAGAGATGCCAGGCTGGCCACGGAACTCGTCATGAGTTTCTGATGCCTGGTAACCCATGGTCAGTGGACGTCGCCATCCACCTGGCTGCAGCTAAATCAAAACACAGACAGTGCATTAAGTGCATTCAAGCCATAATGTATGCCTGGAGTAAGTCCTCAAGTTTACTGCAAATTCTGTACGATTTAGAATGATGATCCATGGGTTCTTTCAATACACATCAACACCCATACATTCTACACTTGTTGTCCACAGCCAAGCTCATTTGATCAATGCTGAACTTGAAGTTACAAGCTGTTTGTGACACAAAATTTTGGTTCATCTATATAGTGAGCTTCGGGTTGGCACTGACTGTTTACTTTGGAGGAGTTTTCGTTGGTTGGCACTCTACTACAAAATCATCAGACAGCACAGGCCTGGGAACATTAAGGACCTTCAGATGTACTGTTCTCACCTGTTAAGGCTGGAATGAATTATCAGGCAAGTATAACTAGGCCTGATGTCAGTCTTCATCTATATGGATCAGAGAATCTCAACATGTGTCTACTCTCAAGTGTGGATGGGAGGGAGTTTGTTGATTATTTTCTACGCTTCTATATGGACAGTCAGTGAAAACCATCTCCAGCTACACAAGTACCATTCGTGTGCAGACAATGAGACGCTGTTGTAGAAATCTAACATGAGGTTAGCTAGAAGCACTTTTGTGAGGTACTTAAAAGGTGTTATGTAAATGCTCAGATACATAAATGTACACATACATACTGTAATACATCCATACATCCATCCATACATATATACATGCATGCATACAAACATGCAGACATACAGATAGGCCTACACATAATATTACAGTATCTTTGGTAAAAGATTTTGAAAACAATTAACTTCTGCGCTCTGTCAGCCAGGGATATTTTTACTCAGATTCTCCTTAAACAAAGTATAAAAAAGCATGAATGACAATGACATCCTATGAAACATTTTACAATGATGTTAAATATATAAGCTAACCAAAAGAGATGGCTAAGAATTCCTCAACTAATATGTACTCCATGATTCTTAGATTCCTGAAAGCAAGGTGATCAAGCAAATTAAACAAGATGATGTAATTAAAGTACTTTCACTTTCACTTTCCAGACTTGAAGTAATTTCCAAGAATACGGTACCTTTTCATGTAAGTCTTTGTTGTACTGGACTTTCCAGTGGCCTGGAGCCTTCTTGTACAACGGATCAAGGTTTCCATAGGAACCACCCTGTTGCTTGACATCATGGGCAGTACCTGTTGTTGTCTTGTAGTGCTCTGTGTGGCAGATCTCTGGATGCTGGACCAAATTCGGAGGAATAGGATTTCTCAGTTCTGCCTACATGACAGAAACACAATTCTAAGATTAACAAACGTAAAGACAAAGCAACTGGCCATACAAGTCATTACAACTGCATCTGATTGGAGGGGCACTCTATTGCTAGCCGAAATTACATTAAATGTCATTAAGAACAAAATGTTCATCATATGTGTCTATATAAATACATACGTGTATGTATGTATGTATGTATGTATGTACGTATCTACTTGTGGACACATATTATAGCACCTTTTAAGTACCTCTCATAAGTGCAGCCTAAATTATGTAAAAGTCGTTACAAACAAAAACTTAATCAGTGAGCAGACATTGCTCAGATAACTAGAAGAGTCACCACTGGTGAGTTTCCACAGACATGCACAGCCCAATCACCAGGTTTGTGAAGGATGACATTCTTTAGCAGCCGGCCAATTGGTTGTAGATCGTCTCTACAGCAGAACGGTCAGCACCAATCCAAGGACTCTCTTGGCCTTCCAGCGGGAGCTTGACGCTGTCCAGCTAGTAACCTGCAACCCCTTAAGGCAGAGACCCCTTGTGGTGCATGTCCACTGTCCAAAACAATCCAAAATGATGGTGAAAAAGAGAAATAACTCCAAGAACACATTTTAGGTCACATTAGAAGTCCAAACAAATGAAAATTATCGAGCAAAATCCACAAGTGACCAACTCATTGATGAAGGACAACAGTAACATTATTTTCCAAACTGTGTTTAATGCAAATTCATGTATAGCATATCTGACTACACATTGTGGGTTGTCTTAGTATCTGCTTCCGTTACCTCTTTTGACTGGTGATACTGAAATAAATCCTGGACCAGTTAGAATTCAGAGTCTGAGTATTTGTCTTAATGTTTGTTCTCTTCAAAATAAAGCTGTGGTTCAGCATAATTTCATTTGACAGCATTCCTTACATATACTCGCCCTTAATGAGAACTTGCTTCAACCTAGTGATACATCAGCATTCATTTCTGATATCATTCCCCAAACCTTTTCTACCTTGCATGAGCCTCGGTGTAATGTTAAAGCTGGGGACTCATTTTTCCTTTTAGGTTGTACCTGCCACTGCATAGGTTTATTTTGCCTATTCTAGCGCCCAAGTCATTTGATGTTCTAGCTGTGACTCATATTTCTGACAATAAGCAGGTAATGCTTGTGAATATTTATCACCCATCATCCCTCTCTCTGACTGACTTTTTGAATAAATTTCAGTCACTGTGTGAATATCTGATTTCCTCTTCTTCTGAAATTGTTATTATCAGTGACTTTAATATTCATCTTAGTGTAGATAGGCATTGTTCTTCAGCATTTCTTAATATGTTGGAAGGGTTAGACATTAAACATTTCATAACCTTACAAACACATAACAAAGGTCATAACCTAGATGTCCTGATAACTCGTTCTGACTTGCAGTAGTTTCATTCAGTTACTCCAACTGAGTCATGTCTTTCAGAATATATTGCCATTTTCTCAAAGTTTGACTTTCCATTTAAACGGCTTCCAAATTGCAAAATTGTTAGCTTTGCTCTTGGCAAAAATTGATTTCTGTAAACAAAACATGATATCTTAGCATCTCCATTATGGCATCTCCAGCAAAAATAGCTAATGAACTGGCTCAGCAGTTCCAGTCTACCTTAACTGTGCTCCATGACAGACAAATTCCTTTTAGAAATGAGAGTTGTAAATCGCAAACCACAGCTTTGGTTTTAACTCTGCTACTTCTGAAGCCAGGCAATGCAGAAGTCAGAGTGCTGGTGGCACCGCTCTCGTCTTCCCTAGGTTCACATCAGATTTAAGCAACAATGCAAACCTGTGCAAAAATTTATTTCACCTGCAAATTTAACTACTTTAATCACTGAAAGTTCCGCATCACCGTAAATCTTGTGGTTAGCCTTAAACAAGTTATTACATTGGGAGAAGTTAAATTTAAACCATTCTGTGTGCTCAGCTACCCATGATCTTGCTAGTAATTCTTGACCTTTTTGCAGATAAAATTTCTGGCATAAGACTGAAATTTGTAGGTTCCTCTGCACTGGATAAATTTCTTCATCCTAATTCTTCACCTCTTGTCTTAGTCTACTTACAGTCAACAAATCTTGCAGAGGTTTGCAAACTTATTGTTTCCTCACCTAACAAAAGCTCTCTCCTTGATGCCATTTGTACATTTCTTCTGCAATCTTGAGTGGTTTGATGCATGGCATCCAATTTTAACATCAATTAATTATCAGTTTCTCATTGGATGAGGGATCCTTTCCATCCATTTTTGCTCACAAGATTATTCATACTCTACTAAAGTAACCTTCTCTTGACATCAGTGACTTATTTAATTAAAACCTATCTCAAATTTAAAGTTTGTGTCTAAAATTCTTGAACGGGTAGTTAAGAATCATAAGCAAAGACATTTATCTTCCAACTAGCTAATCTCCCCTTTCAGTCTGCACACCATAAGTATTTATTTAACAGAATACTTCTTGCCATTCATGGTTCATAACAATATCATCACGCATTCTGTCGATACAGGTAGGGTGACGGCGTTTGTTCTTGACTTGACTGCCACTTTCGATACTGTGGACCACTCTTCTTTTGCATCATCTTCAGCATTGGTTTGGAATTTTCGGTCCAACCCTACATTGGTTTGCTACTTATCTCAGTCCAATCCAAGCACTCAGTAAGTTTAAATAGTAATTATTCATCTAGTGCTTTGTTGACACACGATGTCCCAACAGGTTGCATGCTTGGTCCACACACCACACCACTAGGTGCAGTACTTCATAAGCAGTCACTAGAATATAACTGCTATGCAGACGATTCTCAAATTTACATTTCCTTTGATAGTCTGTCCTGTTAATCATCTCTGCATCTGTTGTCCACTGCCTCTGAGGAGGTGCAGTCTTGCATGGTGGCTATTAAACTCCTCCTTACCCCATCGGAAACTGAATTTCTGCTACTTGGCACTCCTCAGCAACTTAGGAAGTTTAAATGGCTTGAATCTTTAAAACTCGGTGACTCACTTGTCAAGTTGGCTGATGTTTCTCTTAACTTGGCGTTGTTTTTGATTCTAGTACTTACGTCTCTCACCAACTATGTAAATGGTATTTGTAAGTCATCATACATGTATATTCATGACAAGTACAGGATTATGCATTATGTTCCCATGTCCTCAAATAAATCTTTGGTGAACACACTGATCTCCAGTCGCCTTGATTACTTTAATCCGCATCTTACTGGTATCACAAAGTAGAACGTGCAGAAACTCCAAAGAGTTCAGAACTCTCAGGCTAGAGTGATATGTCCGAATATGAGCATACAATCCCTTTACTTAAATCTTACCAGTGGCTCCCTGTTCAGCAAAGGATTGGTTTCAAATGGGTGCTTATGATTTACAGAACATTAAACTCTGGACAACCACAATATTTTACTTAAAATCAGTCCTCGTTCCCTAGACCCATTATTCTTCAACCAGGTCATCTAAATGTTTTTCTCTGGTTGTGCAAAAGTAGAACTGTTTTTGGTGGACGATCTTTTTTGGCTGCTGGGCCTAAATTTTAAACTCTCTTCCCGCATCCATTCATTCCGCTCATTCTGTTGTGTCAAATTCTGTCTCAACTTAAGACTTACCTTTTTCAGTTGGCTTATCCCCCATAGACTGTCTCTCTTTCATAGGACTGACTTCCTGGAGACTGACCTGACTGCTGCTTGATTTTGGTGCACCGTCGATTCATGCCATGTTCATTAGATACTGACGCTATGGAAGTTGCAAATTACAATTACAACCTAAGGCCCGGAAAAGAATCATACATACGTACATACATACATACATCAGTTCAGTTTTGGGCACAAAAAAGTAGTGTTAACGACCACGATTGACGATTGTTACAGTAACGTTCATTTGGAAAGTCGTGGCAAAAGCTTAACTTTTAAAGATTTGAAGACTACCTTGAAATTGGAGCTTGGAAAATAATAGCCTGGTCGCCAGTGATGACCGACGCCAGTACTTGTCTGAAAAATATCGCTCCTCACGTCGGTCGCCATTATGTTGAGTGTTGCTAGGAAACCGATATTTCCGATGCATGATGGGTAATACTATGCCTCATTGCTCGTCTTTTGCTACAACGATCTCAATCAGTAAGAAGTCGTAAGCTGCTTTCGTATTCGAAAACCCAGACGTTGGCTAAAGCTTGACAGGGTCGATAAAGCGGAACATGGTTCTTTCTGGGACTGCCTGTTGTATCCCACACGAATTTTTAAAATGTAATATGTTAGGCCTATATGCTGTTGCTTTTTTGTGGAGCAATAAAATGAAATGAAATGAATGAATGAATGAAATGAATAAATTTATAACTTATCGTAGTCCTCTAAATTGTAGAGATCAAAAGGAGGCCTCGATATTAAGTGACAGATCTCAATACTGGCGACCAGCTCAATCGCCAGTATGAACCCATTGATTCGTTTGCAACAGCTCTACGTGTAAAGGCCTCTTTAGGTAATCAGGTTGCATCTATGAATCGCGATTCTGTTTTAGTGCGACATTATGATCGTCGTCTCCAAGCACAACTTTTGCAAGAGTCTGACTTGACGAAACAGAAAGCATTTGGCATCAGCAGAGCTCCCACGGCAGGCTGTTAATTAATGTTGTGTACACATCGGCCGATACGGACGCCCTCTGGTTGCATTGAGAACTGTTTAAAGTAGCAGCTGTCAGTCAGGCAGGCACCTCTAGTGAAATTTTAGTTACCTGTTGTAATTTTAATTATACAATTATTAATTATTTTGACATCGTATTAGTTACAATTCGTTATCGTTATTTCTCGAGTTTTAGTGTTAGTTAACAGTAATTAAAACCTACAGCATTTCAGTTTTACTTATTATAACTTATGACACATGAATACCTTCTGGCAAAGGACACGAATGCTTTCTGGAAAACGTGGCAAGCCAAATTTAAAACTAGGCATAAATCTCCCTTAGTGGTTGATGGCCATAGTGATGCAAGAGCCATAGCTATGTCCTTTGCTACAAATTTTAAAGCTGCATGCTCACCTAATAATGTGAGGAACTTAAACACCGATTTCTCAGTAGGTTTGCACAATATAATCCAGCATCACAATTCCAAAGGCTAACAGTAGAACTAACTGACCAATGCATTCGCAAAATGAAACTGGGGAAGGCTCCTGGTCTGGACAGTATTGACACGGAACATCTAGTTTATGCTCATCCTAGACTAGTTGTTCTACTTGCACTATTATTCAACCAAATACTAGTGCACGGCAGAGTTCCCACCAGTTTTGGTCTAGGGATAATCATACTCTTGGGAAAAGGGACTACCTTGGACAATAGCAATAGTGATAACTATCGAGGCATCACGTTAAGCTCAAATATATCAAAGCTCTTTGAAATGTGTATTCTGGAACAGTACAGCAGTTATTTTTGCACTTCTGATTTACAGTTTGGGTTCAAAAAGGGAGTGGGTAGTTCACATGCACTTCTTACAGTCAGGGCAGTAGTGGACTATTTTACAAGTCACGGATCCACTGTCGACGTATGTGCGTTGGATATGTCTAAAGCCTTTGATAAGGTGAATCACTATGCTCTGTTTAATAAGCTAATGGACAGGCAGGTTCTGCGTGAAGTCCTAATCACACTTATATGCTGGTACAGCCTGAGCGCGGCATTCGTGAAGTGGGACAACATTTTATCGGACATGGTAGCTCTGAACTGTGGAGTTAGGCAGGGTGGTGTCCTGTCCCCAATTCTGTTTGCAGTATATGTCAATGATATAATTGAAAAGGTGAGTCGATCCGGACATGGATGTCGAATTGTGCTGCTGATCTAGAAAGTATGGATATGAAACTCGATGCAAACAAATCTCAAGACATAAGGATTGGAACGAGGTTCCGCAATACGTGTAGGAACATTAGTGTTAATGCTGCAGTGATTAGTTATGTTGATAAACTTAAATATCTGGGCTGCTTTCTGGTTGCGGCAAAGTCATATAAAATCAGTATGCATGAAATGCGAGTCAAGTTTTATAGATCATTTAACTCCTTGTACAGTAAATGTTACAAATTTAGTGGGCCTGTTCTGGTATGTCTGGTCAGTGCTCACTGCAAGCCCTTTCTTCTGTATGGACTAGAAGCTGCCAGCCCTACCAACAGTGAGTCGAACTCCTTGGAGTACACCCACAGTAATGCAATCTGTAAAATATTCAAAATCTGTCATAGTAGCGTTGAGTCGGTATTGCAGTTTATACATGAACAGAGTGTTAAAGGCTGTTGTGAATCCAGAAGAATGCGATTTTTCCAGAAATGTCTTCTGAACGATAATAATATTGTCAGATTTGTAAGCGAGTTTCTTTCACTATAACATATGTATATTCACTGTTATGTGGTAGAAAACTATAGTATAATACCACGGGCAGGTCTGCTGTCTTGTTGGGTTAATTTCTTTTGTTATATGTACTTGTTTTGTGCTACCACTGTTTGGTGAAATAAAAGATTGATGTATAATCAGAGTTTTATTTACAGTTTCAATACATCTAGTTGTTTGGGTTTCTTAACAGTCCGTAACTTTAGTCACTTTGAAAGTAGCTTCAAATTTAATTGAAAGACTGTTCTCATTTCCTAGGGGTCTTTAAGGCACGATTCTTTTTTCCTGAAGAAAAGTCTCAACACAGTGAAAACATTCTTTCGACATAAACTTCTGAGGCTGATACAGCCAAAATGTCAATAACAAGCGGACCTATTTGGTGGGCTGTCTCAAGGTACGGGTCAAGATTTACCCACTGTTCTCGAATTGCATGAAATGTTAACCGATAGCCCTTCACATATATAGTCCAACGCGCCTATTCCCGTCTTCCGCAAACGATTCGGCGATTTTCTACGATTTTTTAAACTTTTTACTTCCCTCCACACAAAACGACCAACTGGCAGCCCTCTCGTCATCAGAGAGTGGTCACACACACAGCATAAGAAAATCAACATTGAAACTTCTGTTGCGCAAATACTTTTGTAAACTTTAATAGCACAATTACTTTTATAAAGGCGAGGTTCCCTACTGAGTTAGGTGACCTCCAGTGAACATAACTCCACCATAATAACTCAGAAGGAGCTGGAAACCAAAATGAGGAGGAAGTACAATATTTATACTCAGGTGAGCGCCAAGGTATTATATACCAGTACAATGTTTATATATACAAAGTGATGCATCTCTTTATTTAACCCCAGTGACATTGAAAATTTATGCAGTTCTAATTCGTAAACAAGTTAAGTCATATGTGTTAATATATTCATAATTTAATATTTATACATATAAAAAATAACATCGTCACGTCTCCCCGTCTGCCGTCCTCCTATATGGCAAGAAAAAGACAATGCCAATGCTCGCCGGGTTCGACCCCCGTGGTCTGTCAGAGGATTTTCAATGTAGAACGCCCAGTGTCGAAACTAGGTTTTAATACTGTGAAGGTATACCCACTGACTTTAATTTCGGCCGTACAGAAGGCGTACGCGGGCCGCCATTTTATTTGACCTAATTGTCTCTAAGTGACCTGATTGTCTCTGAGTGACCTAACTGTCTCTAAGTTACCTAATTGTCTTTAGTGACGTAGTGACCTAGTTGTCTCTAAGACAAAAAAAAAAGAAAAAAAAAAAAGAATCGTGCCTTAAAGACCCCTAGGAAATGAGAACAGTCTTTCAATTAAATTTGAAGCTACTTTCAAAGTGACTAAAATTATGGACTGTTAAGAAACCCAAAGAACAGTCTTTAAGGAGGGCTATAAAAGAGCAACAGTAGCCCAATGTGTGCATCAGCCAATCCTGACGGCTCCCGTACCATAAACGACAGAAAAGACGAGCAAAAAACATCAAGAGGAAAAGCTCACCGATTACCTATCGAACATCAGAAGCACGAAGCAAGAAGAACGAAGACATCGGCTCCAACTCGAGACAAGACAAAGAAAGACAAGACAAAGAACAGGCCAAATCAGTCCTCGCCTCGCTTCAACCTTGACGTCTCTACCAGGGTGCAGTAGGATGGCGAGTGGCGTCGTCACCCGATCAAATGCTGCATACACCCAACGACGGAGACGTAACATGGCGAGTACAGGCCGCCATCGAGTAAGCCTGGCCAACGGGACGAGAGAACTGAAGAAAGAAGACAAAGACAAAAGACTAAAATGGACACTTTCTTTAAAAGAACAGCCTTGACCTAATTACATGTAACCAAGACAGAGGAGGGAAGTAAACCCAACTCCGCTGCACGAGCATTGGAAAAATCCTACCTCCAGTCTCCCCCCCATTGGGGTTTTCTGGTTGGGTAGTCGGCCGTCAGCTTACCTGACTTGGATCCCATAGTTTAGTCTACTACAAATTTGTCTTTGTACTATGTTGTTGTTATGACGTCAATCATCCTGTTATGACGGCGTCGTTAAACAAACGTTATCAATTGTATTGCCAGTGTGTGCACTGAAGTTGTAGTCGGAGTTAGTTCGTAGTCGCGGTATCCTGTAGTGGTAACTCAGTAGTTCAAGTTGCTAGATAAGTGTTGTTCGTAATAAAAGATAGAACGTACAACTTTCATCAATTCAGTCTCTTGAAGACCCCAAGAGCCTTAGCCCGTGGCCGGGCGCTGGTAGCGGTCGTCCTGGTAAACATTATTTCTTCCCAGCTCCCTGAGGAGGCCCAGACGAGGAAAGAAAACGCCACAATACACAAACCTTTTAACTAAGTAGAACATAGAACAATAGTTCTATGTTCTACTTAGTTAAGTAGTCCGTACTGACCACACAATCACATACAAGATCAACTGTTTAATCCGGTATCTATGCAGAGTAATCCACGAATTGTCGCCCGCTTAATCTAACATTAAACCACACAGAATTATCTAACGTAAATCCGCTGAGATTGTCGAGATAACTAAAGCTTAATCTTAGCGCCTCCTTATATACCCGAAGGGAATTCTCTCCAGGAATCCATCACTTAGTAACCGATGGTAATAGGGATCCGTTGCTTAGTAATCGACAGTAGGATCCGTTGCTAAGCAACCAAAGATCCGCTATACTTAAACTATTGGAAGTTTTCCCATAATTCATTAAAAGTTCTTTTTAGGGTATTATGGTTTTCATTTGTTTTCAAACATAAGGACAAAAGCAGGTCGTTCTGTTGTTGTTTTAATCTTGTAGTTGAGCATTGTTCCTCTTTGTATGTTTTTTAGTTTGTTGACTGCAGTAGTTAGAATATTTTCTAAATAGTATGGTAATTTAAAGTTGTGTATTACCAATTGAATGTTATAGTATAGCTGTATATTGTTCAACTATACAGTCAATACCTAAATCCAAAGGGATGTTAGTGTAGTGATTCTACGTCCGTTGGGAATAGGATTGTTTTGATGTACGAGGTCATGTTACAATTTTATTTTATTTGGAAAGTCTTTAATTAAATTTGGTATTTGTTTTTCTCATATCTTTAAGAGTTGTTGCATATGTGTGTAGTTTCACTGATAAGCAATTCCATTGAGAGATAATTGGTCTAATGGGAATATTTTCCTTAATAACTTTAGGTAATCTGTACATTATACCCGGTTCATTTTTAACTTGGCCGAGCCAATTATTTTGTTTTTTAAATAGATAGGGTTTTATTTAGTATTTCTTTTACGGGAGTTTTCTCATTTTTTTGTCATTGTGCAGGATTAGTGTTATGCAGACTAAATGGGGAGAGACTAATTATGGTGCAGATTCCAAGGCAAAGGCTATTGAGATATGTATGTGTGTGCCTTCGATGAGATTTAACTGAAACAGTAATGGTTTGTATTAGTTTGTGCAAGTAGTGATGGATTTCTTTGATGTAAACTACAGGAATATCAGTTTAAATTGCCAATCTTTGCCATGCAACAAATGAATGTGTGCATGCCCAGAGACCACCACGTGGAGGTGTTGGCAAGAAGGTCTCCGCGGCTCATTCGCTTTCAGCTGATCCTTATTGAATTTGTAATTTTCATAAGCAGTTTTAACTGCTATTGCCCTTCTTCGAAGAAAACGAAGCAGCTACAGGTACATAGAATATCAGAAGTATGACACCGGTGCAGACAGACACGTCGACACACAGATGACCAGACATACGCAGGGATCAAGACAGCACTACAAATGAGAAGCAGAGGCTATTGAGAATAATCAAAAGAGATACACGTAGGAGATACAAGGATGCACAAAAAGACAAAGACACAGGCAGAAGCACAGTGATACTTAAACACAGGCAACATAACACAGTACTATCTGTTCTTCACGCACATGGAAAAAGACACTGATAAGGAGATACATGGACAACACAAGCCAGACTAAGATACAAAGTGGCAGAGAAACAGAGAGAGACACAGGTGAAGAAAAACTGTGCACAAGCAGAAACAGTTTCATAAGGTTTTGTTAAAAGTGTGATTGCTGACAATCGATGAGACAGACTGAAAAGAATCAATCAAGGAATTTGGTCTCCAACATCAAGGGTGAAATTGGGCATAGGGTTAAAAATCCACGGTTTCAGCTTAAATGAGATGTTCACAACTGGCATGCAAATAGAGACACAGCGAAAGCAACACAAAACACAGTGACAGACAGATAGATATAGAAAGAGGAAAGTGAATGAGACGTGACAAGTAAGAAACCCTCCCTACATCCCATCCCAAGTTAAAAATTCGGATGAATACAGCTGACGAATGAGCCACCCAAATGAATACATTAGGTTTCTAAGAAGTGAGGCATTTGGTCATCACTTCTCAGCGTCCATAAAAATACGGACAACAAAAAAACAAAAGACGCCACAATGATGCAGTGATCATTTCTGAAATTAAAAAATAACACAATTAGGCAATGCTGTATCCTGAAATTGCACAAAACAATTATGCAGTGATCATTTCTGCAGTTAAAAATAACAGAATTAGGCAATGCTGTATCCTGAAATTGCACAAAACAATTATGCAGTGATCATTTGTGCAGTTAAAAATAACAGAATTAGGCAATGATGTATCCTGAAATTGCACAAAACAATTATGCAGTGATCATTTCTGCAGTTAAAAATAACAGAATTAGGCAGTGCTGTATCCTGAAATTGCACAAAACAATTATGCAGTGATCATTTCTGCAGTTAAAAATAACAGAATTAGGCAGTGCTGTATCCTGAAATTGCACAAAACAATTATGCAGTGATCATTTGTGCAGTTAAAAATAACAATTAGGCAGTGCTGTATCCTGAAATTGCACAAAACAATTATGCAGTGATCATTTCTGCAGTTAAAAATAACATAATTAGGCAGTGCTGAATCCTGAAATTGACCAAAACAATTATGCAGTGATCATTTCTGAAGTTAGAAAACAATGCAATTAAGAAGTGCTGAATCCTGAAATGACAAAGATCAAGCAATTTTGGTCTCCAACATCAAGAGTGAAATTGGGCATGGAGTTAGCAATCGACGGTTTCACTTAAGTGAGGTGTTAACAGCTGGCAAAACGACTGCATAGTGGCTATGGTGGAGAAACAATCTGCAGGGCTCTGCATCTGAAAAGCTCTCATGGCCAATAACAACCAGACCTCCGATGTCAGATCGTCTGTCCAAATCAGTTACTGACATGCCCGCCGGATGCCGCCAATTGCCGTCAGATCACCGGTAAGTGTTATAAATGTAAATTAGATGCTGGCAAGCAAGAGAACGAGCTAGAACTGTTATACTATTAGCCCAGCAGAAAGTGTTACTGTGTCTGTCCCAGTCCTTACCCTTGCCCAGACACCGTCTGACAAAGGCAGAGGATGTTGCTGCTCCAACTGCATGGGGTCCCTCACGTCAAAGTCAATTTGCAAACCCATATGCACAACGGTAGTTTCAAATAAATCATGGTATCGCACTAACATAAATGCTGTGCACAGGCGAACAAGCTCCATGAATTTACCTTCTCCAAAAAGTGTCAAAGATACAGCAAGATAAAAACAACCACCAGTATCAGGAGTGCTAATTACAGTAAATAGCTTCTAAACATGGGATGCAGTTCATGTTGGAAAGTTTTATAAATCCACATTGTGGATTCGTCACACGTTTGGGAAATGGTGGAACGAAGATGACCAGGCAGAACTAGAAGGGTTTGTTCATTCCTGGTAAAAAGCTCGACTTGACTTCCAAAGTGCAACCCACCTACAATAAATGACCTGCACATGTACTTAGCTTGTTCACTGATACCTGTTTCGTCATCGTACTGGATATCCGAGACTTTATATACCTTTGCAAAATCAGTCACAAGTGTGCTTCGCTTATCAGTAAAGAGTAAAAGCAGGGGCATTAATGGTGGTGCATTTCTCGTCTTTAATGGACAATTCTGCATTGCTTTGTTTCCCTACAGTAACAACCTAGTAGCCACTTATTTTCCCATAGCAGCTTCCTTCCAACACCATACTTCCGCCTATAAAGATGTGACTCATCCACTTCCACTATCATCCCTTCTCCTCGAATTTTCCCTTGAAATTCGTTGACTACAATCACCTCACACACCTCTACAGAATGCATACCAATAAATAACAGTTGTCTTACTTAAGCCCAGTTGCTCTGCAACTTGCATAACAGTCAACTTGGAAACAAAGCACATGACAACTTTAATGATATCACTAATAGTTAGATGAGAACCTTCAAAAATGTATTCTCAACAGGGGAAATTTCTTTTAAGCATTTTGCCTTTGAGCATGGTTTCTTATTGTGACACCTGAAAAAGTAGCCCAGCCTTGCTGTTCACTATCCGACAGAACTTTCCTTCCAATGCAGTATCTGACTCTGATTATCTGGGAGCGTGCCAAATCGTTGCACAAAACTTATGCATGATCTTTTATTTGGAAAATGAGATTCAGCACACATGTTGAACATACTCACAGTGCGGACTTGACTACCAAGAGCTTCCGGAAGATCCTCTTCATTTGTGCAAGGTTGGCAAGTTTCGACTTCTTCAAGCGGACTTATAATAAACCATAGCAGAATATGACCTCAGATTGATTGCTGTGTATTGCAATTTTCCTCGTCAACAAACAATTTCTACTGTCTCAGACTACGCTGACTTTCGCTGTCCTACGCTCTTTTGTGACCGCCAGGCTGTTTTGTGACAATTATGTATCTTCTGACGCCATTAAGGCTCTTTTGTGGCCATCAAGACTCTTGTGGCTATTCCGCCTCATCTATGGCCGTGAAGGCTCTTTTTGTGGTTTTAAAGGCTCTTTGGTGGCCTTTAATCCTTTTTTATGGCCGTCAAAGCTCCTTTCTGGCCATTACGGCTCTTTTGTGGCTGTCAAGGCTCTTTTGTGGCAATGAAGGCTCTTTTGTGGCCATTTCAGGTCTTTTGTGGCCGTTAAGGCTCTTTTGTGGCCATTTCAGGTCTTTTGTGGCCGTCAAGGCTCCTTCGTGGCCATTTCGTTTTGGGCTCTTTTGTGGCCATTCTGGCTCTTTTGTGGCCATTTCGGCTATTTTGTGGCAGGCAAAGCTCTTTTGTGGCCTTAAAGGCTGTTTGTGGCCATTTTGGCTCTTCTTTGGCAGGCAAAGCCCTTTTGTGGCCTTATAGGCTCTTTTGTGGCCATTTTGGCTCTTTTGAGGCCGTAAAGGCTCTTTTGTGGCCGTGGAGGCTCTTTTGTGGCCATTTAGGCTCTTTTGTGGCCATTTTCGCTCTTTTGTGGCCATTTTCGCTCTTTTGTGGCCATTTTGGCTCTTTTGAGGCCGTAAAGGCTCTTTTGTGGCCGTGAAGGCTCTTTTATGGCCTTATAGGCTCTTTTGTGACCGTGGAGGCTCTTTTGTGGCCATATCGGCTCTTTTGTGGCCATTTTGGCTCTTTTGTGGCCATTTTGGCTCTTCTTTGGCAGGCAAAGCTCTTTTGTGGCCTAATAGGCTCTTTTGTGGCCATTTTGGGCTCTTTTGAGGCCGTAAAGGCTCTTTTTTGGCCGTGGACGCTCTTTTGTGGCCATTTAGGCTCTTTTGTGGCCATTTTGGCTCTTCTTTGGCACGCAAAGCTCTTTAGTGGCCTTATAGGCTCTTTTGTGGCCATTTTGGCTCTTTTGAGGCCGTAAAGGCTCTTTTGTGGCCGTGAAGCCTCTTTTATGGCCTTATAGGCTCTTTTGTGACCGTGGAGGCTCTTTTGTGGCCATTTTGGCTCTTTTGTGGCCATTTTGGCTCTTCTTTGGCAGGCAAAGCTCTTTTGTGGCCTTTATAGGCTCTTTTGTGGCCATTTCGGCTCTTTTGAGGCCGTAAAGGCTCTTTTGTGGCCGTGAAGGCTCTTTTATGGCCATTTTGGCTCTTCTTGGCCTTATAGGCTCTTTTGTGACCGTGAAGGCTCTTTTGTGGCCATTTCGGCTCTTTTTTTGTGGCCATTTTGGCTCTTTTGATGCCGTAAAGGCTCCTTTGTGGCCATTTAGGCTCTTTTGTGGCCATTTTGGCTCTTCTTGGCCTTATAGGCTCTTTTGTGACCGTGGAGGCTCTTTTGTGGCCATTTCGGCTCTTTTTTGTGGCCATTTTGGCTCTTCTTTGGCAGGCAAAGCTCTTTTGTGGCCTTATAGGCTCTGTTGTGGCCATTTTGGCTCTTTTGAGGCCGTAAAGGCTCTTTTGTGGCCGTGAAGGCTCTTTTATGGACTTATAGGCTCTTTTGTGACCGTGGAGGCTTTTTTGTGGCCATTTAGGCTCTTTTGTGGCCATTTCGGCTCTTTTTTGTGGCCATTTTGTCTCTTCTTGGCCTTATAGCTCTTTTGTGGCCATTTAGGCTCTTTTGTGGCCATTTAAGCTCTTTTGTGGCCATTTCGGCTCTTTTTTGGCCATTTTGGCTCTTCTTTGGCAGGCAAAGCTCTTTTGTGGCCTTAAAAGGCTCTTTTGTGGCCATTTTGGATCTTTTGTAGCCATTTCGGCTCTTTTGTGGACGTGAAGGCTCTTTTGTGGCCATATCGGCTCTTTTGTGGCTATTTTGTCGCTTTTTTCAGCGTGAAGGGGCTTTTGTGGCCGTGAAGGCTCTGTTGTGGCCGTGGAGGCTCTTTTGTGGCCATTTAGGCTCTTTTGAAGCCATTTTGGCTCTTTTGTGGCCATTTAGGCTCTTTCTTGTGGCCATTTTGGCTCTTCATTGGCAGGCAAAGCTCTTTTGTGGCCATTTTGGCTCTTTTGAGGCCGTAAAGGCTCTTTTGTGGCCTTGGAGGCTCTTTTGTGGCCATTTAGGCTCTTTTGTGGCCATTTTGGCTCTTCTTGGCCTGTTAGGCTCTTTTGTGACCGTGGAGGCTATTTTGTGGCCCATTTCGGCTCTTTTTTGTGGCCATTTTGGCTCTTCTTTGGCAGCCAAAGCTCTTTTGTGGCCTTATAGGCTCTTTTGTGGCCATTTTGGGTCTTTTGAGGCCGTAAAGGCTCTTTTGTGGCCGTGAAGGCTCTTTTATGGCCTTAAAGGCTCTTTTGTGACCGTGGAGGCTCTTTTGTGGCCATTTCGGCTCTTTTTTGTGGCCATTTTGGCCCTTCTTTCGCAGGCAAAGCTCTTTTTTGGCCTTATAGGCTCTTTTGTGGCCATTTTGGCTCTTTTGAGGCCATTTCGGCTCTTTTTTGTGGCCATTTTGGCTCTTCTTTGGCAGGCAAAGCTCTTTTGTGGCCTTATAGGCTCTTTTGTGGCCATTTTGGCTCTTTTGAGGCTGTAAAGGCTCTTTTGTGGCCGTGGAGGCTCTTTTGTGGCCATTTAGGCTCTTTTGTGGCCATTTTCGCCCTTCTGTGGCCATTTTGGCTCTTTTGAGGCCGTAAAGGCTCTTTTGTGGCCGTGAAGGCTCTTTTATGGCCTTATAGGCACTTTTGTGACCGTGGAGGCTCTTTTGTGGCCATTTCGGCTCTTTTTTGTGGCCATTTTGGCTCTTTTGAGGCCGTAAAGGCTCTTTTGTGGCCATTTAGGCTCTTTTGTGGCCATTTTGGCTCTTCTTGGCCTTATAGGCTCTTTTGTGGCCATTTAGGCTCTTTTTTGTGGCCATTTTGGCTCTTCTTTGGCAGGCAAAGCTCTTTTGTGGCCTTATAGGCTCTTTTGTGGCCATTTTGGGTCTTTTGAGGGCCGTAAAGGCTCTTTTGTGGCCATTTAGGCTCTTTTGTGGCCATTTAGGCTCTTTTGTGGCCATTTTCGCCCTTTTGTGGCCATTTTGGCTCTTTTGAGGCCGTAAAGGCTCTTTTGTGGCCGTGAAGGCTCTTTTATGGCCATTTTGGCTCTTCTTGGCCTTATAGGCTCTTTTGTGACCGTGGAGGCTCTTTTGTGGCCATTTCGGCTCTTTTTTGTGGCCATTTTGGCTCTTTTGAGGCCGTAAAGGCTCTTTTGTGGCCATTTAGGCTCTTTTGTGGCCATTTTGGCTCTTCTTGGCCTTATAGGCTCTTTTGTGACCGTGGAGGCTCTTTTGTGGCCATTTAGGCTCTTTTTTGTGGCCATTTTGGCTCTTCTTTGGCAGGCAAAGCTCTTTTGTGGCCTTATAGGCTCTTTTGTGGCCATTTTGGGTCTTTTGAGGCCGTAAAGGCTCTTTTGTGGCCGTGAAGGCTCTTTTATGGACTTATACGCTCTTTTGTGACCGTGGAGGCTCTTTTGTGGCCATTTAGGCTCTTTTGTGGCCATTTTGGCTCTTCTTGGCCTTATAGGCTCTTTTGTGGCCATTTAGGCTCTTTTGTGGCCATTTAGGCTCTTTGTGGCCATTTCGGCTCTTTTTTGTGGCCATTTTGGCTCTTCTTTGGCAGGCAAAGCTCTTTTGTGGCCTTATAGGCTATTTTGTGTCCATTTTGGCTCTTTTGTGGCCGTGAAGGCTCTTTTGTGGCCGTGAAGGCTCTTTTATGGCCTTATAGGCTCTTTTGTGACCGTGGAGGCTCTTTTGTGGCCATCTAGGCTCTTTTGTGGCCATTTCGGCTCTTTTTTGGCCATTTTGGCTCTTCTTTGGCAGGCAAAGCTCTTTTGTGGCCATTTAGGCTCTTTTGTGGCCATTTTGGATCTTTTGTGGCCATTTTCGCTCTTTTGTGGCCATTTTGGCTCTTTTGTGGCCATATCGGCTCTTTTGTGGCTATTTTGGCGCCTTTTTTAGCGTGAAGGGGCTTTTGTGGCCGTGAAGGCTCTGTTGTGGCCGTGGAGGCTCTTTTTTGGCCATTTAGGCTCTTTTGTAGCCATTTTGGCTCTTTTGTGGCCATTTAGGCTCTTTCTTGTGGCCATTTTGGCTCTTCTTTGGCACGCAAAGCTCTTTAGTGGCCTTTTAGGCTCTTTTGTGGCCATTTTGGCTCTTTTGAGGCCGTAAAGGCTCTTTTGTGGCCGTGAAGGCTCTTTTATGGCCATTTTGGCTCTTCTTGGCCTTATAGGCTCTTTTGTGACCGTGGAGGCTCTTTTGTGGCCATTTCGGCTCTTTTTTGTGGCCATTTTGGCTCTTTTGATGCCGTAAAGGCTCTTTTGTGGCCATTTAGGCTCTTTTGTGGCCATTTTGGCTCTTCTTGGCCTTATAGGCTCTCTTGTGACCGTGGAGGCTCTTTTGTGGCCATTTCGGCTCTTTTTTGTGGCCATTTTGGCTCTTCTTTGGCAGGCAAAGCTCTTTTGTGGCCTTATAGGCTCTTTTGTGGCCATTTTGGCTCTTTTGAGGCCGTAAAGGCTCTTTTGTGGCCGTGGAGGCTCTTTTGTGGCCATTTAGGCTTTTTTGTGGCCATTTTCGCCCTTTTGTGGCCATTTTGGCTCTTTTGAGGCCGTAAAGGCTCTTTTGTGGCCGTGAAGGCTCTTTTATGGCCTTATAAGCTCTTTTGTGACCGTGGAGGCTCTTTTGTGGCCATATCGGCTTTTGTGGCCATTTTGGCTCTTTTGTGGCCATTTTGGCTCTTCTTTGGCAGGCAAAGCTCTTTTGTGGCCTTATAGGCTCTTTTGTGGCCATTTTGGCTCTTTTGAGGCCGTAAAGGCTCTTTTGTGGCCGTGAAGGCTCTTTTATGGCAATTTTTGCTCTTGTGGACGCGAAGGCTGTTTTGTGGCCGTGAAGGCTGTTTTTTGGCCTTGAAGGCTCTTTTGTGACCGTGAAGGCTCGTTTGTGGCCTTAAAGGCCCTTTTGTGGCCGTGAAGGCTCTTTTTTGGCCATTTTGGCTCTTCTTGGCCTTATAGGCTCTTTTGTGACCGTGGAGGCTCTTTTGTGGCCATTTCGACTCTTTTGAGGCCGTAAAGGCTCTTTTGTGGCCGTGGTGGCTCTTTTGTGGCTTTATAGGCTCTTTTGTGGCCATTTCGCTCTTTTGTGGCCATTTTGGCTCTTTTGAGGCCGTAAAGGCTCTTTTGTGGCCGTGAAGGCTCTTTTATGGCCTTAAAGGCTCTTTTGTGGCCGTGGTGGCTCTTTTGTGGCTTTATAGGCTCTTTTGTGGCCATTTTCGCTCTTTTGTGGCCATTTTGGCTCTTTTGTGGCCATATCGGCTCTTTTGTGGCTATTTTGGCGCTTTTTTCATCGTGAAGTAGCTTTTGTGGGCGTGAAGGCTCTGTTGTGGCCGTGAAGGCTCTTTTGTGACCGTCAAGGCTCTTTTGTGGCCATTTAGGCTCTTTTTTAGCCATTTTGGCTCTTTTGTGGCCATTTCGGCTCTTTTTTGTGGCCATTTAGGCTCTTCTTTGGCAGGCGAAGCTCTTTTGTGGCCATTTTGGCTCTTTTGTGGCCATTTTGGCTCTTTTGAGGCCGTAAAGGCTCTTTTGTGGCCGTGGAGGCTCTTTTGTGGCCATTTAGGCTCTTTTGTGGCCATTTTGGCTCTTTTGAGGCCGTAAAGGCTCTTTTGTGGCCATCTTGGCTCTTTTGTGGACATGAAGGCTCTTTTGTGGCCAATTTGGCTCTTATGTGGCCATTTTGGCTCTTCTTTGGCAGGCAAAGCTCTTTTGTGCCCTTATAGGCTCTTTTGTGGCCATTTTGGCTCTTTTGAGGCCGTAAAGGCTCTTTTGTGGCCGTGAAGGCTCTTTTATGGCCTTATAGGCTCTTTTTGTGACCGTGGAGGCTCTTTTGTGGCCATTTAGGCTCTTGTGGCCATTTCGGCTCTTTTTTGTGGCCATTTTGGCTCTTCTTTGGCAGGCAAAGCTCTTTTGTGGCCTTATAGGCTCTTTTGTGGCCATTTTGGCTCTTTTGAGGCCGTAAAGGCTCTTTTGAGGCCGTGAAGGCTCTTTTGTGGCCGTGAATGCTATTTTATGGCTTTATAGGCTCTTTTGTGACCGTGGAGGCTCTTTTGTGGCCATTTAGGCTCTTTTGTGGCCATTTTGGCTCTTCTTTGGCAGGCATAGCTCTTTTGTGGCCTTATAGGCTCTTTTATGGCCATTTTAGCTCTTTTGATGCCGTAAAGGCTCTTTTGTGGCCGTGAAGGCTCTTTTATGGCCTTATAGGCTCTTTTGTGACCGTGGAGGCTCTTTTGTGGCCATTTAGGCTCTTTTGTGGCCATTTTGGCTCTTCTTTGGCAGGCATAGCTCTTTTGTGGCCTTATAGGCTCTTTTATGGCCATTTTGGCTCTTTTGAGGCCGTAAAGGCTCTTTTGAGGCCGTGAAGGCTCTCTTGTGGCCGTGAATGCTCTTTTATGGCTTTATAGGCTCTTTTGTGACCGTGGAGGCTCTTTTGTGGCCATTTAGGCTCTTTTGTGGCCATTTTGGCTCTTCTTTGGCAGGCATAGCTCTTTTGTGGCCTTATAGGCTCTTTTATGGCCATTTTGGCTCTTTTGATGCCGTAAAGGCTCTTTTGTGGCCGTGAAGGCTCTTTTATGGCCATTTTTGCTCTTGTGGACGCGAAGGCTGTTTTGTCGCCGTGAAGGCTGTTTTTTTGGCCTTGAAGGTTCTTTTGTGACCGTGAAGGCTCGTTTGTGGCCTTAAAGGCCCTTTTGTGACCGTGAAGGCTCTGTTGTGATCATTTCGGGTCTTTTGTGGCCATTCGTTTTCTTCTGTGACGATTTTGGCTCATTTGTGGGCCGTCAAGGCTCTTTTGTGGCCGTGAAAGCACTTTTGTGGCCGTGAAGCTCTTTTGAGGCCATTTCGGCTCTTTTTTGTGGCCATTTTGGCTCTTTTTTGGCAGGCAAAGCTCTTTTGTGGCCTTATAGGCTCTTTTGTGGCCGTTTTGGCTCTTTTGAGGCCGTAAAGGCTCTTTTGTGGCCGTGGAGGCTCTTTTGTGGCCATTTAGGCTCTTTTGTGGCCATTTCGGCTCTTTTTTTGTGGCCATTTTGGCTCTTCTTTGGCAGGCAAAGCTCTTTTGTGGCCTTATAGGCTCTTTTGTGGCCATTTTGGCTCTTTTGAGGCCGTAAAGGCTCTTTTGTGGCCGTGGAGGCTCTTTTGTGGCCATTTAGGCTCTTTTGTGGCCATTTTCGCCCTTTTGTGGCCATTTTGGCTCTTTTGAGGCCGTAAAGGCTCTTTTGTGGCCGTGAAGGCTCTTTTATGGCCTTATAGGCTCTTTTGTGACCGTGGAGGCTCTTTTGTGGCCATATCGGCTTTTGTGGCCATTTTGGCTCTTTTGTGGCCATTTTGGCTCTTCTTTGGCAGGCAAAGCTCTTTTGTGGCCGTGGACGCTCTTTTGTGGCCATTTTGGCTCGTTTGAGGCCGCAAAGGCTCTTTTGTGGCCGTGAAGGCTCTTTTATGGCCATTTTTGCTCTTGTGGACGCGAAGGCTGTTTTGTGGCCGTGAAGGCTGTTTTTTGGCCTTGAAGGCTCTTTTGCGACCGTGAAGGCTCGTTTGTGGCCTTAAAGGCCCTTTTGTGGCCGTGAAGGCTCCGTTGTGATCATTTCGGCTCTTTTTTGTGGCCATTTTGGCTCTTCTTTGGCGGGCAAAGCTCTTTTGTGGCCTTATAGGCTCTTTTGTGGCCATCTTGGCTCTTTTGTGGACATGAAGGCTCTTTTGTGGCCATATCGGCTCTTTTGTGGCTATTTTGGCGCTTTTTTCATCGTGAAGTAGCTTTTGTGGGCGTGAAGGCTCTGTTGTGGCCGTGAAGGCTCTTTTGTGACCGTCAAGGCTCTTTTGTGGCCATTTAGGCTCTTTTTTAGCCATTTTGGCTCTTTTGTGGCCATTTCGGCTCTTTTTGTGGCCATTTAGGCTCTTCTTTGGCAGGCGAAGCTCTTTTGTGGCCATTTTGGCTCTTTTGTGGCCATTTTGGCTCTTTTGAGGCCGTAAAGGCTCTTTTTGTGGCCGTGGAGGCTCTTTTGTGGCCATTTAGGCTCTTTTGTGGCCATTTTGGCTCTTTTGAGGCCGTAAAGGCTCTTTTGTGGCCATCTTGGCTCTTTTGTGGACATGAAGGCTCTTTTGTGGCCAATTTGGCTCTTATGTGGCCATTTTGGCTCTTCTTTATCAGGCAAAGCTCTTTTGTGCCCTTATAGGCTCTTTTGTGGCCATTTTGGCTCTTTTGAGGCCGTAAAGGCTCTTTTGTGGCCGTGAAGGCTCTTTTATGGCCTTATAGGCTCTTTTGTGACCGTGGAGGCTCTTTTGTGGCCATTTAGGCTCTTGTGGCCATTTCGGCTCTTTTTTGTGGCCATTTTGGCTCTTCTTTGGCAGGCAAAGCTCTTTTGTGGCCTTATAGGCTCTTTTGTGGCCATTTTGGCTCTTTTGAGGCCGTAAAGGCTCTTTTGAGGCCGTGAAGGCTCTTTTGTGGCCGTGAATGCTCTTTTATGGCTTTATAGGCTCTTTTGTGACCGTGGAGGCTCTTTTGTGGCCATTTAGGCTCTTTTGTGGCCATTTTGGCTCTTCTTTGGCAGGCATAGCTCTTTTGTGGCCTTATAGGCTCTTTTATGGCCATTTTGGCTCTTTTGATGCCGTAAAGGCTCTTTTGTGGCCGTGAAGGCTCTTTTATGGCCTTATAGGCTCTTTTGTGACCGTGGAGGCTCTTTTGTGGCCATTTAGGCTCTTGTGGCCATTTCGGCTCTTTTTTGTGGCCATTTTGGCTCTTCTTTGGCAGGCAAAGCTCTTTTGTGGCCTTATAGGCTCTTTTGTGGCCATTTTGGCTCTTTTGAGGCCGTAAAGGCTCTTTTGAGGCCGTGAAGGCTCTTTTGTGGCCGTGAATGCTCTTTTATGGCTTTATAGGCTCTTTTGTGACCGTGGAGGCTCTTTTGTGGCCATTTAGGCTCTTTTGTGGCCATTTTGGCTCTTCTTTGGCAGGCATAGCTCTTTTGTGGCCTTATAGGCTCTTTTATGGCCATTTTGGCTCTTTTGATGCCGTAAAGGCTCTTTTGTGGCCGTGAAGGCTCTTTTATGGCCATTTTTGCTCTTGTGGACGCGAAGGCTGTTTTGTCGCCGTGAAGGCTGTTTTTGGCCTTGAAGGCTCTTTTGTGACCGTGAAGGCTCGTTTGTGGCCTTAAAGGCCCTTTTGTGACCGTGAAGGCTCTGTTGTGATCATTTCGGGTCTTTTGTGGCCATTCGTTTTCTTCTGTGACGATTTTGGCTCATTTGTGGCCGTCAAGGCTCTTTTGTGGCCGTGAAAGCACTTTTGTGGCCGTGAAGCTCTTTTGAGGCCATTTCGGCTCTTTTTTGTGGCCATTTTGGCTCTTTTTTGGCAGGCAAAGCTCTTTTGTGGCCTTATAGGCTCTTTTGTGGCCATCTTGGCTCTTTTGTTGCCGTTATGGCTCTTTTGTGGCTATTTTGGCGCTTTTTTTCAGCGTGAAGGCTCTTTTGTGGCCGTGAAGGCTCTTTTGTGGCCGTGAAGGCTCTTTTGTGGCCATTTAGGCTCTTTTGTGGCCATTTTGGCTCTTTTGTGGCCATTTTGGCTCTTTTTTGGACGCGAAGGCTGTTTTGTGGCCGTGAAGGCTGTTTTGTGGCCGTGAAGGCTCTTTTGTGGCCATTTAGGCTCTTTTGTTGCCATTTCGGCTCTTTTTTGTGGCCATTTTATAGGCTCTTTTGTGGCCATTTTGGCTCTTTTGAGGCCGTAAAGGCTCTTTTGAGGCCGTGAAGGCTCTTTTGTGGCCGTGAATGCTCTTTTATGGCTTTATAGGCTCTTTTGTGACCGTGGAGGCTCTTTTGTGGCCATTTAGGCTCTTTTGTGGCCATTTTGGCTCTTCTTTGGCAGGCATAGCTCTTTTGTGGCCTTATAGGCTCTTTTATGGCCATTTTGGCTCTTTTGATGCCGTAAAGGCTCTTTTGTGGCCGTGAAGGCTCTTTTATGGCCTTATAGGCTCTTTTGTGACCGTGGAGGCTCTTTTGTGGGCCATTTAGGCTCTTGTGGCCATTTCGGCTCTTTTTTGTGGCCATTTTGGCTCTTCTTTGGCAGGCAAAGCTCTTTTGTGGCCTTATAGGCTCTTTTGTGGCCATTTTGGCTCTTTTGAGGCCGTAAAGGCTCTTTTGAGGCCGTGAAGGCTCTTTTGTGGCCGTGAATGCTCTTTTATGGCTTTATAGGCTCTTTTGTGACCGTGGAGGCTCTTTTGTGGCCATTTAGGCTCTTTTGTGGCCATTTTGGCTCTTCTTTGGCAGGCATAGCTCTTTTGTGGCCTTATAGGCTCTTTTATGGCCATTTTGGCTCTTTTGATGCCGTAAAGGCTCTTTTGTGGCCGTGAAGGCTCTTTTATGGCCATTTTTGCTCTTGTGGACGCGAAGGCTGTTTTGTCGCCGTGAAGGCTGTTTTTTGGCCTTGAAGGCTCTTTTGTGACCGTGAAGGCTCGTTTGTGGCCTTAAAGGCCCTTTTGTGACCGTGAAGGCTCTGTTGTGATCATTTCGGGTCTTTTGTGGCCATTCGTTTTCTTCTGTGACGATTTTGGCTCATTTGTGGCCGTCAAGGCTCTTTTGTGGCCGTGAAAGCACTTTTGTGGCCGTGAAGCTCTTTTGAGGCCATTTCGGCTCTTTTTTGTGGCCATTTTGGCTCTTTTTTGGCAGGCAAAGCTCTTTTGTGGCCTTATAGGCTCTTTTGTGGCCATCTTGGCTCTTTTGTTGCCGTTATGGCTCTTTTGTGGCTATTTTGGCGCTTTTTTCAGCGTGAAGGCTCTTTTGTGGCCGTGAAGGCTCTTTTGTGGCCGTGAAGGCTCTTTTGTGGCCATTTAGGCTCTTTTGTGGCCATTTTGGCTCTTTTGTGGCCATTTTGGCTCTTTTTTGGACGCGAAGGCTGTTTTGTGGCCGTGAAGGCTGTTTTGTGGCCGTGAAGGCTCTTTTGTGGCCATTTAGGCTCTTTTGTTGCCATTTCGGCTCTTTTTTGTGGCCATTTTGGCTCTTCTTTGGACGCGAAGGCTGTTTTGTGGCCGTGAAGGCTCTTTTGTGACCGTGGAGGCTCTTTTGTTGCCATTTAGGGTCTTTTGTAGTCATTTTGGCTCTTTTGTGGCCATTTCGGCTCTTTTTTGTGGCCATTTTGGCTCTTCTTTGGCAGGCAAAGCTCTTTTGTGGCCATTTTGGCTCTTTTGAGGCCGTAAAGGCTCTTTTGTGGCCGTGAAGGCTCTTTTGTGGCCATATCGGCTCTTTTGGGGCTATTTTGGCGCTTTTTTCAGCGTGAAGGCTCTTTTGTGACCGTGAAGGCTCGTTTGTGGCCTTAAAGGCCCTTTTGTGGCCGTGAAGGCTCTGTTGTGACCATTTCGGGTCTTTTGTGGCCATTTGGTCTCTTCTGTGACGATTTTGGCTCATGTGTGGCCATTTCGGCTCTTTTATGGCCGTCAAGGCTCTTTTGTGGCCGTGAAAGCACTTTTGTGGCCGTGAAGCTCTTTTGTGGCCATTTTGGCTCTTTTTTGTGGCCATTTTGGTCTTCTTTGGCAGGCAAAGCTCTTTTGTGGCCATTTCGGCTCTTTTGTGGCCATTTTGGCTCTTTTGAGTCCGTAAAGGCTCTTTTGTTGCCGTTAAGGCTCCTTTTTGGGCATATCGGCTCTTTTGTGGCTCTTTTGGCGCTTTTTTCAGCGTGAAGGCTCTTTTGTGGCCGTTAAGGCTCTGTTGTGGCCATTTCGGGTCTTTTGTGGCCATTCTGTCTCTTCTGTGACGATTTTTGGCTCATTTGTGGCTATTTCGGCTCTGTTGTGGCCATTTCGGCTCTTTTTTGGCAGGCAAGGGTCTTTTTTGGCCTTGAAGGCTCTTTTATGGCCGTCAAGGCTCTTTTGTGGCCGTGAAAGCTCTTTTGTGGCCGTGAAGCTCTTTTATGACCGTGGAGGCTCTTTTGTGGTCATTTTGGCTCTTTTGTGGCCATTTTGTCTCTTTTGTGGCCATTTTGGCTCTTTTGTGGCAATTTCGGCTCTTTTGTGGCCATTTCGGCTCTTTTTTGGCAGGCAAAGCTCTTTTGTGGCCTTAGAGGTTCTTTTGTGGCCGCCATTTAGGCTCTTTTTTGACCGTGAAGGCTCTTTTGTGGTCATTTTGGCTCTTTTTAGCCGTGAAGGCTCTTTTGTGGCCGTTTCGGCTCTTTTGTGGCCGTGAAGGCTGTTTTGTGGCTATTTCGGCTCTTTTTAGGCGGTGTAGGCTCTTTTGTGGCCGTGAAGGCTCTTTTGTGGCCATATCGGCTCTTTTGGGGCTATTTTGGCGCTTTTTTCAGCGTGAAGGCTCTTTTGTGACCGTGAAGGCTCGTTTGTGGCCTTAAAGGCCCTTTTGTGGCCGTGAAGGCTCTGTTGTGACCATTTCGGGTCTTTTGTGGCCATTTGGTCTCTTCTGTGACGATTTTGGCTCATGTGTGGCCATTTCGGCTCTTTTATGGCCGTCAAGGCTCTTTTGTGGCCGTGAAAGCACTTTTGTGGCCGTGAAGCTCTTTTGTGGCCATTTTGGCTCTTTTTTGTGGCCATTTTGGTCTTCTTTGGCAGGCAAAGCTCTTTTGTGGCCATTTCGGCTCTTTTGTGGCCATTTTGGCTCTTTTGAGTCCGTAAAGGCTCTTTTGTTGCCGTTAAGGCTCCTTTTTGGGCATATCGGCTCTTTTGTGGCTCTTTTGGCGCTTTTTTCAGCGTGAAGGCTCTTTTGTGGCCGTTAAGGCTCTGTTGTGGCCATTTCGGGTCTTTTGTGGCCATTCTGTCTCTTCTGTGACGATTTTGGCTCATTTGTGGCTATTTCGGCTCTGTTGTGGCCATTTCGGCTCTTTTTTGGCAGGCAAGGGTCTTTTTTGGCCTTGAAGGCTCTTTTATGGCCGTCAAGGCTCTTTTGTGGCCGTGAAAGCTCTTTTGTGGCCGTGAAGCTCTTTTATGACCGTGGAGGCTCTTTTGTGGTCATTTTGGCTCTTTTGTGGCCATTTTGTCTCTTTTGTGGCCATTTTGGCTCTTTTGTGGCAATTTCGGCTCTTTTGTGGCCATTTCGGCTCTTTTTTGGCAGGCAAAGCTCTTTTGTGGCCTTAGAGGTTCTTTTGTGGCCGCCATTTAGGCTCTTTTTTGACCGTGAAGGCTCTTTTGTGGTCATTTTGGCTCTTTTTAGCCGTGAAGGCTCTTTTGTGGCCGTTTCGGCTCTTTTGTGGCCGTGAAGGCTGTTTTGTGGCTATTTCGGCTCTTTTTAGGCGGTGTAGGCTCTTTTGTGGCCGTGAAGGCTCTTTTGTGGCCATTTCGGCGTTTTTGTTGCCGTTGAGGCTCTTTTGTGGACATGAAGGTTCTTTTGTGACCGTCAAGGCTCTTGTGGCCGTGGCGACTTTGATAACTAAACGATCGATGCTTCTTTTTATATACAGTTCTGTGTTTAGACACCAGTAAATCGCTCTTTCCGACATAATATATATTCTTTGTTTTCGCTAGATCGTTGCTGTAACTCCTTCACTGCCGTATTTGTCGAGTAGTGCCAGTCTCAAGCCTGGAAAAAGTAGGAGGGCGACGTCAACTGCCAATGATGCCATGAGATGTCTTTAAACACTGGAACTAGTACTAGATCGTTGCTGCAAACTCCGCCACTGCCGTGTTCTGGTGGTGGCAGTCCGAAACCTGGATAAAGGAGGAGGGCGACGTCAACGGCCTTTGATTCCATAAGATGTCGTTAAACATTGGAGCTACTACTACTAGATCGCTGCTTTCTGAAAAGGTCTATTCCGATGTGCAGGATACGGTCGATGTAAACGGCTGCACAGCCACAACCTCGCGTTAAACATGGAATTGTGCAAAGGGTTGTTTAGATTTGTAGGTGTTTAGGATTTTGTAAAACCTGAAAGACGTTTAAGCAGATCATGCATTTATTGCACGACTGAACTCAGAACTAACCATCCTATTTGAGTTCTATTTTCGTTCTCCGCTTAAGACTTACCTTTTTGAGTTGACTTCTCCGCGATAAACTTCGTTTCAATCATATCGGGCTGATCTTCTGGATATTCACCTGGAAGAGGCTTAAATTTGATGCGCCGTCCGTTGATGCCTATGTATTAGACACACCTGCACTCTACAAGTTGAAAAAATGAGAGTTGTAGAATACTGAAAAAAAGCTATTTAAAGGTGTCAAAGCGTCAAGTAATGATATTAGGATAGCACTGAAAGTTCCTTCTTTCTGTTTGAGCACACATCTTACTCACAGTCTAACAGCTTATAATGATTAATTGTCTGAGGACGATTAAAAGTTACCAAATGTAATTACTATCGCCACGTGGTGAATGAATTTGAATTCAAGCAAGTAAGCTCGGTCGCTTACGACTTAAGGAAGTCATGAGTATGCAGTGTAAGAGACTTCAACTTTCTAGCCTCTGCGTATGAGCGCTGGTGGTAGTGCCACTTCCTAGCCTTCCCATTGACAGTGTACAGTTGCAGTAGGGTACTCATTTTATAGACCAATTCGTTAGGTAGCGCAAGTGGGACAAAATTATCGATCTCAACCCTGGTGGAGATCTGAATCCCCGACCACCGGATTGACAGTCTAAAGGCAAACGAAACGTAAATGAACTATACACACGCACGCAGTGGTGTATTCGGGGGTATACGCGGGTATACGGCGTATACCTACCTCTTACTCTTAGGAGTGGCGTATGCTCACCTCCAGAAAGTGAAATTTATTAGGATATACGCGAGTATACGCTACTGGAGGTCCAGATTAATGCGGGCCGCGACAGCGCGCTAGGAAAAGCACCAGGTTAAACTTGCTTCGAAATAAAATTCACAAACAGGTATCATCTGCGTCGCACCTAGCTGCTTGTGAAACACGAAAAAACAAACAGGAAAAGTTGCTAGAACAGCAGCTAGCTATAAGCATGCAGTAAGAAGTGATCGCTGCACAGAAACTGTGTTTCGCACTGCCTACTACCTAGCCAAGTGCAATCGACCGTTCACAGACCACGAAACATTAATTGATCTGCAACAACTGAATGGCTTGGATTTAGGTGTTATCCTGCACTCTCGTTTTACTGGGACCAACTTTATCAATCATATTGCCAGTGAAATGAGGAAGAGAATCGTAGCAGACTTAGTTTCATCGTCTTCCAAACTGTCAGTTCTAATTGACGAATCGACAACATTGAGTCACAAGTCAGTGATGGTCGTTTTCATTAAGGTAAGCGTAAATAGTGGTGATCCCATTTTCATCTTTCTTGACTTAGTTGACCTAGACAGTCAGGCCTCAGAGTTCGTAGCTGCTCAGCTGGTGAAATGTTTAAAAAGCACTGGTTTCCCGGAAGAGTACCTTCAGAAGAATTGGATATCGTTTGTCAGTGATGGTGCAAGTGTAATGGTTGGGAAGAAGCCGGGGGTCGCTACTAGACTTCGTGCCTTGTATCCTTCATTTCTCTCTTGGCACTGCACGAATCACCGCATGGAGCTGGCTGTTGCAGACGCCATGAAAGACGTGTCAGCTGTCAACCACTTCAAGTGTTTTCTGGATTGTATTTACAGTCTGTTCAGTCAGTCAAACAAGAATCAACGTGCACTGAGTGAGCCTGTAAAGAACTGGAGGTCCAGTTTCTGCACATCGGCCGCATCCTAGATATGCGTTGGGTTGCGAGCAGTTTGCGCACCGTTCGAGCCGGTTGGACTTGCTACAATGCGTTGTTCACAATGTTCACAGCAGCATCTAATCCTGACAATCGTGACTATGACCAACAAACCAGAACGAACATGAAGGGATTGGCAAACAAATTACGCAGTGTTCAATTCGTGAACGACATCAGTTTGATGTATGACTTTCTGCTGGAGTTGTCTTTACTTAGCTTGTCGACTTCTAAAACGCACCATTCGTGTCATATCTTCATACAAAGACAATCCAGGTGAGCACATAGCTGAAGCTGTGGATCCTGTCGACCAAAAGGAGTACCACGGAGTAGCACAAAGTAATCACCCGAAGCTGGTTTCTATCAACAAGCAACAATTCATTCAGAGCGTTGTGGATGACTTGCGTAAACGACTCTGTGACCCAGACCCTGCAGATGCACAAATATTGGCTGAGAGTCTGATTCTAGATGTTCAGACATGGCCGCAGGAACCAGACGTGCGTTATGGAGAGAAAGAAATCCGACGCTTGTGTCGTCGTTTTAACTTATGATGCCCAAGAAGCAGTTGGCGGAATGCGTGACTTCAGTGAAGACAACAGCGCAATTCCCGATGCACTAAAAAGTCTAAGCAGATGCCTAAAAACATTGCCTTGCAGTACAGCTGAATGCGAGCGCGGTTTTAGTCTGATGAACATCATCTCAATTGACCTCCGATCAACTCTGTTTGTGCAAAATATTGCAAGCTTGATGTTTGTGAACTTGAATGGGCCACCATTAAATCTCTGGAAACCAGAACCTTACGTCACATCATGGTTACAGTCTCATCGATCTGGGACCGATGCACAGTCAAAGAAGCGACGCAGTCGTGATTCTGCAGAACTGGATGAACGACGTAATCTGTGGGAACTTTTGTAGTCTGTCTGCTGATATCTGTTACCTGACTGACCTTTAAACTTAAAAGTATGCAATCTGTTAATAATCTCTTTGTCACTCTAATAAAAGGGGGAGGGAGATGAGGGGAGGGGAGGGAAGGGGAGGCCCAGGGAGGGAGGGGTATGCCGGGAGGGGAAGGCGTATACCCACCTTTATTTTTACCAATACACCACTGCACGCACGCACACACACACTGGCTAAACACGTAAAACCTGCGCATGCAACAAACACGAGCTCTGCGAAAACGCTCATTTAGAAACTGTCTTGCGATTAAACTAAACATGGGGTCATCCATGCAGGACATCGACAAAAATTACCTACATTGAACCCTCCCTCCTTTCCGTTTTTGGCATTACCCTCCAACACCATCCCCTCGCGGACGTCCTCATCCCAAGTGAGAGCCCAGATTAGACTATCCTGTTGATCCTGTATTATAAAGCAGTAGGCCTATCGATTTCTATCTACTGTTCTATAGATCTTGTCTCATGTGGTTATGTTTTTTCTAGATATGATTTAAATGTTGATAAGAAGCATCCATATAGCGCCTATCGAGGGTATAAGAAAGTATAAACTGTACTTATAGATAATATTTAAATTATTTTACATGATATTTATATATATTATTGACAAAATCTTACCAATTAATCATTTCTATGATAATATCGAAAGCTTAAAGATAATCATCTTGAATGGAAAGAATGTTTTCACGGTAAAATCTACCTCTTTTTCATAGCAGTTTTCTCCTAAAATGTTTGATTTTCTGTTCGAATTAACTCATCTCTTTCAAGTCGATTTTCAAATGAACTTCGTTTCCAAGGTAGGAAGCAATAGGGTCAAAGATGACGTCATCTATGTTGCGATGACGTCATCAGAACAACAATTGCAAAGTGATGTCTGTATTATTATGTACTGTACTATTACATGGAAATAAAGAATGATTCAATTATGATTCAAGAAAACCATACTTCAAACGATTAGTAGAAGTTGTTTCCATTGTTTAACGACATCTTATGGCATCAAAGGGCGTTGACGTCGGTAGGAAAACATTTTTGTAACAGTCCTTAGTGCTATGCAGAAGACATACTTTAACCTTATGGCATCAAAGGCCGTTGACGTCGCCCTCCTCCTTTATCTAGGCTTGGGACTGGCATCACCCGGATTTAATCTTTAACAAATTAATTTATTTATAAAGTCGAGAAAAGTGATTTAAATGTGTGTAAAGGGTGCGCGATAGTGTATAGGTTAGATTGCTGGGCTGCCAAAAGAGAGGCCGGGTATTCTATCCTCCCTAAGCCCGAACAGAGTTCTCAGTGGATCAGCTTTTAAGAATCAGACCCATCACATACTGGACGCAGCCCGACCCGACCCAGGTTTACCACTTAAATTCTGACCCAACGGATTCTTTTAGAGGTCAGTGTTAAGAAACAAAATAAAAATGTTTCTGTTAATCTACTTTACATCGCTGTAATATAAACTGGTTTTCTGAGGCAAAATAAACATACGGACCTTTAAGACTATTATTCCTAATCACTCACTATTAATTATTCACTATTAATTAATTAACAAGAGGAGTGGACATCACAGCAGCCGTGGGGCTAACGAAGGACAGAACAGCGTGGAGGCATTTCGTTCAGACCTCATCGTCGGCTATAGCCTCACGGACGAGAGAAAAGAAAAAAAATTAATTATTCTTCTTGACCCGACCGAGAATACATTGTATGACATTTTGCGTCTTTTTATCTTAATCTTTACGGACGCACTATAATATTTCCTTACACCACAATAACTAAAATTTGTCAAGAATCAGCTGTTTTACTTCCTGAAGAAAATCAAACGATGGGTCGATTTTCCGGTATTTTAGAACAGTTTTGCAACTTTACAAATAAATGCGTGCTATAACAACATCCGCGAACAGACTCAATAAAGGCTGAAGCTCATGCTATAAAATAGCATTCAGTGTTTAGCGAAATCTTGTCGCTGCCGTTTACGTCGACGGTGCCTTCGACATCGGATACATGGCTACCTATTAATACTCCCGACTGAACAAAAATGAGAGAAATATTACGACTTACAGGTGTTTAAAGACAACGCAATAGATTATTCGCCTAGAATCATCGAGTATTTAACTACACTTGCGATTGTCAGGGCCGTTGACGTCGACTTTTGTCTGCGTTTATGAACATTGCTATCGATTAGTAAAAGATCCAGTGTTTTACGACATCTTCTGGCATTAAAGGCCGTTGACGTCGCCCTCCTCCTTTATCCAGGCTTCGGACTGCCACCGCCGGACTTAAAGCAGTGGAGGAGGCCACTGAGCGAAAATGAGGCTTAAATTGAAGCTAGAAAAGATAATTAAAGCCTGGATAAAGGAGGAGGACGACGTCAACGGCTTTTGATGAAATAAGATGTTGCTAAACACCAGAAGTACTACTACTCACTTATTTTAACTCCGCCACTGCCTTTAGTCGGGTAATGCAAGATCCAAGTCTGGATAAAGGAGGACGTCAACGGCTTTTGATGCCATAAAAATATCGTTAAACACTGGAACTATTACTACTACTAACCGCTAGTGTGACTTTCATTGTCGTCATGTAACGTAGTGTCGACGTTATTAATCCTAGTAGTCATAAGATGTCATTAAACACGATGTGCTATTACTCAACAGGTCGACTAGTTAACGTTTGACTATAAATACTTTGAAATTCGGGAATATTTCCAATGGAAATTAAATATGAGGTAGGCCTAAATAAAGGCCTATGTTAATCGTCCTGACTGCCAAAAGATGTCATTAAACACCGAGTACTATTAAATAACTAATAATACTAGGCTATTATGAGACATCTTTAAAATGTTTCTATCCGACGTTTTATATCCGTCGTTTTCGCTGAAGTTATAGCTATTAACCCTGCCTCTGCCTTTAGTCGGGTGGTCCCAAGCCTGGATAAAGGAGGAGGGCGACTCAACGACCTATGATGCCATAAGATGTCGTTAAGTATTGCTAGATTTTCTCATGAAGGTGAAAATTAGTGTTGAGTGTGATTTGGTTTTGTTCTTCATTAACAAAAACATATTAGCAATGTTATGTTGGAATTCAAGGGCATGTTTGCATTTTCTCCGCATATCTCTCTCCTTCATCTGTTCATCCTCCTCAGCTGAACTTCATCTCAAACGTTACATTGAATTCCATCAAGACACGAGTACATTAGCGATTCAACGTACATAAGGAGTATATTTTGAAGTCTGAAAAGGATTTAAAGTTGTCTAACAGAGCCTGTTGAGATTAATAGCATCGAGTGTTTAACGACATCTGACGGTTGCCAGAGGGCGTCGTCGTCGACCAACGTCACAACTTGTTTTGGAAAACATCAGCAGCAGTAGAAAAATGAAGCAAAAACTTAATTAGTTGAACGATAATGCAGAATATATGGAACATTTAAGGTTTTAAAATGCAGCCGGGTATTTTTAGTAATTTTAGACTTCACTCTTTAATGTAACAAATTCTTAGATCAATCTTGGGATGCTGAAGCAATGAAAAATGTTCTTGCTGCTGTCAAGAATAAAGAAATGGGAATTAAGATGGCGAGCTTGTCATTTAAAGTGCCAGTAACCACACTGCGTCGCAGGGTACGAGATAAAAACAAGATTGCCAAAGATGAAACCAAATAGTTGGGTAGCAAAATACCCGTTTTTCCAGAGTTTACAGAGCAAATGCTAATTTCAGAACTAATTTCATACATAACGAAGATGGAGGAAATATTGTTTGGTAAATAAAGGCTATCAGGTGGCCGAATGCAATGGGATAGCCAATCATTTTTTCGATGACAGAGAAAAAGTTGGACGTGATTGGTTAACGGTTTTCGACATCGCCACTGGGAAATTGGTCTCCGAACCTCTGAAGCAACATCGGAGGTACGTGCACAAGGCTTCAATAAGGAGTCTGCTGGGAATTTTTTTATTTACTAGAGTCACTTGTTCAGAGCATCAGTTTGAATCAAACAACATAGATCTACAATGCAGACGAAACTGGGATGACAACAGTGCAAGGCAAAGGATCAAAGGTTCCTGCACTGAAAGGCCGATGCCAGGTTAGTTCCCTGACATCTGCTGAGAGAGGGCTGTCGGTGACAGTTGTTTGCATGAATGTCACTGGACTTTTGTGCCCCCCACTTTTTATCTTCCCAAGGGTTCGCATGAAACCAGAACTAATGCATGGAGCACCACCAGGCTCAGTTGGCGCTTGTCACCCTATAGTGGCTGGATGTAACTGGAAATTTTCACCAAGTGGTTTGACCACTTTGTCGAAGTCCCAGGAGCATCAAAATCCAATCCTGTACTTCTAATATTAGATGGCCATGCAACACATGTAAGAAATATTGGCGTGATTAATATGGCGAGGGAGAATGGTGTAGTGATTTTGTGTCTGCCACCCAGCCGTTCCCATCGGCTTCAGCCACTGGATGTTTTCATGAAACCTCTTTCCACTTATTACGACTCTGAGGTTGATAAGTGGTTAAAGAGCCATCCAGGAAGAACAGTAACTGTATCATGATAGCCCAGTTACTGACTCCAGCCTACCTAAAATCAGCCACAGTTCTCTCAGCTGCCAACGGTTTCCGTAAAACTGGAATTTGGCCACTGAATAAAGACATCTTTGAAGAGCATGACCTCGCTCCTGCTGAACCTACGGATTGCCCAGTTCCACAAGGAACTACAGTTCCTGAAGCATTTGGTTTAGGTCTGCCTGGACAGTCTGAAGTTGTTGCTGAATTACCAGAGCCAGCAGTCACCACTGGAACAGCTTCCGGACAGTATGATGTTGATGGTGCAACTTATGAGTCAAATGATGACACTGCATCTCCAAGACAGCCCACCCTTCCTCCTTGTGAATGAACAAACACGGCCTCTGGTTGACAGTCTCCTAGATTTGTCTCTGCTGCTGATATCTGCCCATTTCTAAAGATTCGAGAAGGAATTCGTCGCCATCGTTTTCACAAGATTGGTAATGGTGGTTCATGTGTTATCACAGACAGCCCTTATTAAGAAAGCCTGGAAGCTTACCTTATGAACAAAAGTGTAACAGTAAAAAATATCAGAACGTCCCAAGAAAGAAAAGAAGGATCAGTAATGAAGATCAGACAAAAGTTGTAAACTGCAAAGTGCCACTGAAGAAATCAAGAAAATCAACTAGAACAAAGTCAAGAGTTGCTGTGGCCAAGTCTTCGAATGACCTAACACCAAGTAGTGTTTGTGGCATTAAGTTTTGTGAGGATCAGTTGGCAAAGAATGGACGAAGATGGATTCAATGTCAGCTGTGCAAGAATTGGTTCCATAACGAATGCCAAGGACTAAAGAATGAGAATAAGGCCAGAAATTTTTATTGCATTTCTTGTGACATTGACTAAACTGGGCCTATAACTGAGGTTGAAGTCTACATCAGCATCTGGTTTTATAGGTATTAAACCTCAGTTAAGAGCAGAACAAAACAACAAAAACGGGACAAATGTTTAATTTTGTTAGAACAAGGAGTCTAATTAGGATAGAATTTTTGTATGCCACTATGTTTACATTAATTGGACACTAATAATTGGCAAACGTTGAAATAACACAAGTCTAATTCAAATCTTTTGTGTTGTTTTCACTGTTTTATTTTATAGATGATGGCATTTGTACGAGAAAATTACATTCCAGATGAGCTCAAAACATACAAAAAGGAAAGTCTGTTGTGTGGGGCAAGTTGGATTACAGAGGTTCATCATGCCCCAGTATAGGGGCAAGACTAACCATAATTACAAAAAAAATTAATTAGAAAATTCTCTCCCACAAACAAGGATGCAAAAAAATTTGTGTTGTCCATAGCTATATTACCCTGTGGGTTGTGATTAGAACAAAAATTGTGCTCTTGTTGCACACTTATGGCTTCTTAAAACCGAAAATTGCTTACCGGATCCATCTCGCCCCTATTTCTCTTTTCATTCTGAGTTGAATTCACGATTAGCACTCTTGTTCACTTTTTCGCTTTTTCGCCTCATTTGATAATACGCTCATAATTTGGGATTTTTTTAAAATTAATATTTAATGACTATTTGAGTAAAATTTATAGAATCGCCAAAATGATCCGCTAATACACAGCGTCTATGGCCGGATGCGATTGTCGGATGACGTCACGGCCAAAGCGCATAGATTATAGATATTTTTCTCTAATAGGAAGGAAGGGTCGACCCGTGCCCTTACTACTGTAAGTTATGAAACAATTCTCTGTATAGACTGTTTGATGCGTAGGGTATCGAGCTTTAACCTCGGCTGTGAATTAAAATCCAGATATATAGGGCTAACCGGAAACTAACAGAAATAAACCAAGAGGTCTTACCCAAAATGGCCAGAAGTTTTTCAGGAGTGAGAAAGATTTGGCGGCCACCTAAAACAGCTGGCGGGCGACTTTTGGCCGCGGGCCACAGTTTGGGAACCACTGGGCTAAACTATTGCCATTTGGAATTAGAGTTTCAAGTCGAATATTTCACGTTGCTGATGGTTCGAAACTGGGATCAGTTAAAACAACGAGATAGTAAGTGTTGCTTTTGTTGTTTGACCGCTGTGACTCACCAACGCCTACGACTCCTCGCTCAGACGATGTACATATGGCGTGTTAACAAATGCATAATTTACTTACTGACTGACTGACTTACTTACTTAGTACGGCCTTCTGTCAGATACAAATATAGGCTAATTCGGTTCTTGAAGTCTCACGGGGTCTCCGATATCTGGCCTGTTTCCAATGGAATGTGCTTTGGGATGCGCGGTTTTGCTTAAGTGGCAATCGATTGATGCCTGCGCATTATAACTTACGGCAGATTTGATTAGCTTAGTACGGCGCTAGAAATGGCGCCAGAAGTTTTCAGATTTGATTAGATTTTTAAATCTATCGATAAATTATTTAAATTGCTGATCAATCATGCCATCAAACTTAAACAATTCTTACGTTTAACTTCGGATTTCTGTCTGATCAATGATTTTCTGTTCGAATTGCGATTTTGTGGCGATCATTCGATTTCTGGTCGATTTTTGTCTTCAAGAGGAACAGTTCTTACATCGAAATTCGAATTTCTGCTGCTTTCTGTTCGATGATTTTCAGTGATTTTTAGTTCGAAATGACAACTTCTTTTCGATCATTCGATTTCTGATAGATTTGTCTTCAACAGAACAGTTCTCATATCGAAATTCAGATTTCTGCTTCTTTCTGTTCGATGATTTTCAACGATTTTCGAAATAACTCATCTCTTTCAAGTCGATTTTCAAACTGACTTCGTTTCCAAGGCAGTAAACAATAGGGCTAAAGATGACGTCATCTATGTTGCGATGACGTCATGGGAACAACAATTGCAAAGTAATATAATGTATTATTATGTGCGTCATCGCTGTTATGCCTACATGTAATTCGCTAAGAGCTAAGTAAGCAAGTAAGTAATTTACTAACCCTCACACGCGTATTTGTAATTATTCCAAACGAGAAGTATTGCTGGATATAAATTGCCTCGTAAGATAGTAATAATTGCGGCCTACAGCGATACAAATTAGCTTAAGCATGCAATTAATATCACCACCACCGTAATCTGTTTGTCTCACCCTTGAATTTGGGCTTTGAACCGAACCTGTAACCTTCCTTATCGATCGATCGATCTTGTTTTGACTGCCTGTCAGTTCTGTGATAAACCAGGTTATTTTCCTCAGAATAATTGACAGAGGACTATCGTAGAACCCAGTAGCAATATGTATATATATAAATTATTATTATTATTATTATTATTATTATTATTAATGTGACCGCCTATCACAAAATGCGCTAGAAGATGATACCTGACCTTGTGCGCGGGAAAAACTTACCCAGTGGGCGCTCAGGTAGGAGTGGCTGGGGCACACATTGAACTAGCGGGCGGATGGTCTGAAAGGTCAGAAGTCAGTCGTTGAGGAAGAAAGCGAAGGAAGAAGTCTTCTGTCAGAAGGACCAGGAGCTAGAATTCGGGGAATTCGAAGAAGGATTCGGTCGGACGGAAGGACTGGAGGAGCGATGGGAGTCTGAGAAGCCGAGAAGAGCTTAGAGTCGCTTAGTCTTCGTCTTCCCCGGTCGGTTGGTTTGGTGGTTGATTGGTTTGGAGTGGAGCCGTGGACCAAGTAGAGTTCTTCTGATGGTCATTCTGCTGGTAAAGAGAAACGGAGCTGAAATCACGCTGGAAGCCGCCCTTCTCTGCTGTGAACGATGGACTGTGTTAGGAGCCTGTGAATCGTGAGGATTTTCGGATTTAATTGCGTTTGAATCGAACCTTATGAACGTTGTATACTAATATGTTGAAGGAAGAAGGGTGAGTGTAAATACAATCTGTAGATAATCTTTTGTAAAAAGCTCTTGTGGAAATATAGGCCTAAACTTGGGTTCTGTGCTTGAATTTTGAGTAGGCCAGAAACGAACTTCGCAACATTTAGCGACCCCGTTACATAGTTACATATTAACCTAATCGATATTCTAAGTCGTTTCCAGCCGATAAAGGCCTAATTACCTTGAAAATAATTACTGTATGTTGTAAGCTTCACTTGCTCTTCTCCGAGAGGTTTGTCTTCCTTCCTGTCCATAAGATGTCGCTAAGCGTTTGTTACGACTAATAATATTTGACTAGTATTAGACGCCTTTAATACGCTTGTAACGCTTATATTTAAAACTCATTGGGGCGATCTTTCAGCAGATCATACTGCACCAGCGTCCATCTAAGCGCTGGACTTGGAGTTGAATGTCCTCTGCACCACCATAATTCAGTTTACGTTGTCTGGAATATAATAACTTATAAAAAATTAATTCCCTAAAACGACATTTTTTCAATTCAAAAGGATACGTTTTTTGCACCCCTGATTTAGGTAATTTAAGCACTTGGCCAAGATGGTCGCATGTTTCGCTTGCATGTCTTTTTTTTGATTAACTAGTGGGGCAAATGCGGTTTTTGCTTGATAATTTTCCTGCGTTTGGACTTCAAAAAGTGAACAGGTATGCAGTCTTCGTTTGGCTTGATATAAACGAAAGTCGACTCAACAAAATGTCGTTAAACAGTCAATAGTACATAGCAAGATCTGTTTGCACTCCTTTAAGTCGTTTGTTTCAGTATTATATAGACCTAACTCTGCCCCTGATGTTTTCTGGTAGTGCCAGTCCCAAGCCTGGATCAAGAACCAGGGCGACGTCAACGGCTTTTGATGTCATAAGATGTCTTTAAACATTGGAGCCTCATGGCCGCTTCAACTTTGCCCTTGCTTCGGGGATATCTGGGGGGGATTGGTGCCTTGAAATTCCCATCAGTCTGCGAACTCATTAACTCGGCTTAGTCGGCTGCTTTCTGTATTGTAATTGTAATTGTAATCTGACATAAATTTATAAAGCGCCACTTCAAGAATAGACTCATCAGAGGCGCTCCCGACCCGAACCACTGAGACCACTGTCAAATAATACAGACTTCAGGCGCTTGCGAAACTGCGGAAGGGACAAACTGAGGAACTCAAGCCGCAGCTCTCGGGAGAGGCGATTCCAGCTATTAGGCCCAACATAGGCAAAGCTTCTAGGCTGAGCTGTAGCAGTGCGCATACGAGGGGCAGTCAGGAGTCCAAGGGAGGCCGACCGTAGAGTGCTACGGCCTGGAACCAAGGAGACCAAAATGCAGAAGTCCCTAAGGTATGATGGAGCAGAGCCAACGAGACAATTACGCATAAGAGGTATGATCTTGAACCGGATACGCTGCTGAATGGGGAGCCAGTGCAAAGAGTCCCTATATGGCCATACCTGGGGACGCCTCCAATAAAGACGGGCAGCGGCATTGAGAATAGACTGAAGCTTGGAAATATGGGCAAGTGAGAGTCCAGCAAAGATAGCGTTACCAAAGTCCACTTTGATGCAGATAAGTATGCCACAGCGAATAGCAAATGGTGAAAGGCATATGGGGTATCGCAGATTCGCTTTGAAGGTCGGCGTCGATGTATTGGGGCAGATAATCGACAGTAATCAGATTCACTTGGCCAATGTCCCTAAATATTTCTGCGCCCACTTTATCCCAAGACATCTGAGGCTCCGCATTCTAAAAGAAGGACCTTTGACGCAGTTACGCCCCGATCGAAAACAATCTTGCCTCCTTTTGAAGGGCGATAATTGCTCTTTGTGAGGCCTGGCATAGCGCCGCCAGAGTCGCTAGTTTTCGTTATGTATTTTCGTTATTTTTGGTACCGTGAGTTTTACTATTAGTTTCGGTTATAGTTTTAACACCCGAGTTTTAGTTTTTATTTTGTTATCGTTTTTGCCTGAGATTTAGATTTATCGTTAACGAAAACCTTAAGTTTACGTTAACGATAGGTTATCGTTATCGTTAACGAAAGCTTAACTAGGCAGCTCCCAGCAACTACAAGAGTGGAACGACAAAAAGTGTGGCAGCTGTGGAACAACCCGTCTACCTAAGTTCTGTCCAGCGTTTGGGGACGGTGCAATTCCTGCTTGAGGTCCAATAATTTACAACTAGGCCAATTGAAATGCATCGGTCATCGAAAGGACAAGTTGCAAGAACCAACGGCAAAAGGCGAGAGTCTCGTCGACCATGTTGGAAAAGCGGGTCGAGAAAGGAGGTACGATTAAACATGACCTTTCAAAGCACGAGGTGTTTAGCGCAACGGCATAGGCCTACTATTGGAATGATAGATCAATTGTCTTAATATAAGCGATATTCACTGTACCGGTATTGCTGATCACGCATCAACTTCAGCAGATGTTCGCGACGCTGATGTTTTACAGAGACAGAATCTGCTGATAGCTGTGCAGACGTAGTTGATTAGTGCTGTTAGGCCTATGATTACAGTTCTGCTGTAGGCAACAGTGCAGTTCGTAGTGGTGAGTAATAATAAATTTGAATGATGCACATTTCTACTTCTCTGTGGGTTGCGCTGTGGTCTTGTGTGGTTGACCGCCAAGCGAGAGGTCAGAGGTTCGAATTCCCGCCAGGGTAAAAATTTGTTTCGAGATTTCAGCTCTACTTGCGTCCCCTAACCACTGAGCACTAGCACTAAGCTGTAATGAGTACATTGACCATACACTGTCAATGGGATGATTAGATGACGAGAGAGAGAGAGAGAGGGGGGGGACTTGCTACTCGCCCTCATAGCCTATGCAGAGGCTAAGAAAACTGAAGGCGCTAATACATCATCCCCATGGCTGCCTCTGGAGGCAAGCTTAAGAGACTGCTGTCGTTCTTCTACTTCTGTAAATTCACCGGATTATTCGGGTCTCGTCGGACCACACACAGTGCTAATGCTTGACATTAGACGTGGCAATCGGCAATCAATGAACCTATTTTAGCACTGAGTGTTTTACCCTGTTCGAGTCTTCCGTGCCTCATATTCCGAGTACTTTTTCTCAGTAAGCTTCTAAACAAGAGGGGTAATAATTATGTGATGGGGTATTGCACTTAAGAGCCACTTTCTGTTTAGAAATGCGCTTGTTAATATGTCAATGAATAACGCCGAGAAAGCCAGGATGGACTTGCTTGACATCCAGATTAGTTAGAAGGTGGTTCCAGTTATATACTGAAAGGGCATCTCTAAGACTGTCAGGACTACTATACATTATGTATGTGTATATATATGTGTATGTGTATGTGTATGTATGTATGTATGCGTGTATGTGTGCATCTATACATGTACTATGTATGTATGCCTGCTTCCAGTAGTGCATGTATGAATGCATGCATGCATGTATGCATGCATGTATTGTATGTATGTATGTATGTTTTCTGGCTTTTCATATAATGCATTTTTGAAACCTCACAGCAACATAATTAGCCTAATATTAGGAATTTAATTTTTATAGAGTTAGACGAGAAAGATTTTAACTATGCATATAATGAATCCCATACTTCATTAATAATTTTCAAAGGATCGTTATTTTTACGCGATAAACAATAAAGCTTCTGAGCTATGCAGGTCTTCAGCTGAAGGTGATGCCACGAATGACCTTCTTTTTCTAATACAGCAGTCACTTTTTTTGCAAAGTATCGTCACGCGTCATTTTCAACGCTATTAGGTCGAAAATTTCCTACTAAATCAAGTCAGATAAAATACTAGAGCACTGTCACTGTTCTCAGTCGAGGCTTTCAGGAAGCGCATCTAATGGTCCTGAATCTGTTCGATTGCTATAATTATACAGGCTACTGCTCCTTAACGGCTCAAAGAATTAATTCGTGCATGTTATCGTTATGCTGCGGCGTGTGACGGACGCTTCATTTTTAGACACGAAGGCCTTTATCTGCGTTGAAACCTTCATTCGTTCAGTCATTGGAAGTCATTGGTTTTTGTTCGTAGCGGCGAAATCCTAAGAATGGATATCTCGGTTAGACACGATTCCTATCATGCATGCATGCATCAGTTATTCGCTCGAGGCCACGAATACCCGGCTCTGACGTCTTTGGACCTATCCTGACATTCGCATTCACCGCCTGCTAATTAGCCGTGTCGGCATTTAGGATCGTGACTTTGACTGACGATTGCCTGAGTCCTTTGATCGATCCGCCGCCGCCTCCTCCTCCTCCTTCTCCTATCCCGCCATCCGTTAGGTCGGCAGAAGGGCGAGTAGGCGATTGGCTCCTCGGTCCTCTACGCTTCTTCCATAAGTTGGCTGCCGTTGACACCATAATTCGCGACCGTTCGTCCCTCCGGTAAAGAGTTAGTTCCTGGAAAACATTACACGAACTCTCTGATTCGCTTCGTTCAGCCAAAGCAATCCTGTTATCTACTGGTGCGTTGGGGCCGCGTGGAAACGTGTCGACCGATGTATTTTCCAAGGTCCGATTCCCAGGTCCATCTCATGATTCAATTGACAGTTTCGTTGGTTAGTTGTAACCCATGCAACCAGAAGAGAAAGTTGTTTCGACCGCGAAACGATAATATTTGTAGTGATCAAAGTAATTTTGGAAAGGCGGTGGGAGTAGAAGTTTTAGCAGGCTAATGGAAGCACTAGCAATTTTACTAGGACGGTAATCTACTGTAGTAAGGTAAGGTAAGGTAAGGTAAGGTAAAGTGGGACGAAGTAAGGTGAGGCTTGGTAAGGTAAGATGAGAAAAGGTATAGAGTAATGGTTGCCATATATATCTTTAAACGCTGAACACCATTCCTCGTTGTTACAGTAATATGTAAACATTATTGTTACTAATTTAAATCGTCTTGAATTTCTCATGACCCTGTAAAAGCATAGAATCAGCCTTCAGCAAATTTCCTGGCGCTTATCAAATCAGCCGCGCAGTAGACATGTTGTCGAGTTAGTGTCGTGTGGGTGTCCGCAGATGGCAAACTGCACTACAGGACATTTGTAGCTATAGTCTAACGAGAACGGCATTGATAGTGGGCCCCTGTGGCACTGGCAGCTCAGAATATAAGACACAACATACCTGATTTTTGAAATATTTGTTGTTTTTGTCGTCCATTATGACGAGATTCAGGTAGTATTTGACGGTGAATCTGCCTTCGATGTTCCGCATCGTAGGCGTCAAGTTGTAACTGCTTAGGTACAGACGGATCGGCAAAAAATCTCCTGCACGGTATAAGTCATACGTCATACACGGTATATACATCAACGCGGACCTAACGGATACCGTTAATCCTGCATCTAGCCTGGCCTATCCCATGCATTGAGGGCTGAATGTATGCTGTTCTCTTGCTATGATTTAAGAACACGTAGAACCCGTTAATCTATCTCTGGACACGGCACTGCAGATGATAGTGCGTCAGGAATTACGATTGTAACAGTATGTGTAGCGTAAAGTAGCGGCATGACGTTGTGGATACGGCGACAGTAAGCACTTAGATGGTAAGGAATGCCGCGCGAGAATAGTATTTGGAAAGTGATCCCTTCACGAAATACACGATCATTGCAACTTGACTGGATTATGGAATATGGTAGAAAACCAGTACTATATATGAGGTTATGCAGGCGTACACGTCAGCCTATTTTTATTATTAGAGTAGATGTCAACATACTAAGCAGGCAATACATATGTAATATATACAGAATTATGCATATATAAAGAGAGAGAGAGAGAGAGAGAGAGAGAGAGAGAGAGAGAGAGAGAGAGAGAGAGAGAGAGAGAGAGAGGTTTAAACACGAATGCTTTATTTCATAAAGCAGATGTTAAAATAGGCCTACTATATGGGCTATGCATATATATATAAATGTATATAGATATACGAATAAGCATGTGAGCCAATATATATGTTGCTTATGGGAAGAAACCGAGCTAACCTGTCTTTGGAGTTCCATCTAATATTTCAAAAGAAGCGACAATCTCATTTTCTGTGAGCGAAGACTGGCCTGAAAAGAGAAATCCCGTTTGCTCTATGACCCAATCGGCATCAGATTTTTGCTCTTGCAATGGCGGCGCTTCTGTTAGGAAATAATTAGCACCTGCAGATTCTTCCGTTGCGCTTTCAGAAAGAAAACACACAGAAGGCGCCACATAAATGTCAAGTTACGTCGCATTACATGTTATAGATATCTATTATATTTGATCAGCCGCGGTGCCAGAATTTTAAGCGTGAGGCTAAGCCCAGTTGTATCAAAGGCGCCTACCCTGTAACATTCGCGATTACAGAAATTAGAAATACAACTGGGAGGACCCTGCACTTGATGGACCAACAAATTCTTGTTAGAATTTCTATGTAGTTTACTTCGTTAGTGGTATACATACGTGGACTTTGTCTCAAGAGAATGATGGGAGGGGGATGTTACACAAGGCGCAGTGAGATACCTCCGTCTGTCGGAAGGGGGAGGAATGGCAGAGCCGGATTTTCTAGTGAGGCCTTTTACGAGGAACATGAGAAACTTGATGCTATGTGCTTTATTTTCAGTATCAGCTTTGAGCAATGAAGAGCAATTTTGATTTCGTTTCTGAAAGACCTTAGAATTTCAGTTTTCATCAGTCTGTCAGCAGCAGCAGCAGCCATGAGATCAGTTCAAAGCAAACGAACATTGGTGCAATTCTTGTAAATTCAGAGCAAGTGTTATGATTTCGTTTTAAGTGCAAATCTGAGCAACTGGAAGCCAATAACTAGATGTATTTTGGCGAGTTTAAGCAATTTAAAAAACAAATAATTTGAATGCATTTTAGAAGCAAATTGACTCATGTAGAGGAATTGGTTTTAATTCATTTTAACAGCAACTCTGAGCTGTTAAAATCAATAGAGTCACATTATAGAACGAAATTGAAAAATTTTTAGATTTTATATATTACAAGTAAAATCTGAACATGTTAAAGCAAGAGAATTTTGTGCGCTGTAAGGGCAAATAAAAACAAGAAAAAACACGCTAGTTATCTGAGGTTCGGGAAAAGATTTGAATAGTTTCGATCAGGAGGCTGTAAAATAGAGGCGGCCAATCTGGGAATATCTGGCTTCTAGATTTTGTATGCAATTTACTACTTTTGAAACATACAGCAGTAAATTTAATTACAAATCTAAATGATCAGGGTTATTGGCTGTAGCCCTATTCTAGCTAGTGAGATCAGTAGTGTTTTCTCTTTAAAAGTTGGAATCGAAAGATACCGTTGACAAAGAAAAAGCAAATACCCTGTTCTTTTGCCAGTTGCGGCTCAAAGCTATTTTAAGTAGACTATTTCATGAACAAATGCGAAATATGTTAGCCAGGACAGTGCCAATCGGTTAACCGTTGTGCAAGATTCGTTAATTAGTACACGAAAAATTCAAGAGTTGAAATAAGAGAAGAGCGCCGTCATAGCATTTGATTACTGCTAGCATGTTAAGTGACATATTAACCCCTGATTTAGCCCACATGTTAAAAAGACTAATTACTAATTTATCGTTTCATCCCTTCTTTTGAATTCAGCGTGGACATTATAGGAGCGACGATGCCCAACTCTATACGACGCAGCAGCGCACGTGTCGCGCCTTCTAATTATAGGGATGGGTGGGTCTCATCCGTCGCCAAGAAGATGCGCTCATGATAGCAGGATTTATTTATATGCCCATCTGTGTACTTCTGCGAAGATTGCATGTAGCAATACACTGGCTCCCACGTGGTCAGAGTCGAAGGCAGAGTGAATCACGGAGAAAGACAGACATAGGCAGATATACACGGAATGAGAGAAAGGGGCAGAGAAACAGAAAGACGAGCAAGACATGCCGAGAGGGTCAGTACCTAGGAGCCGAAATCGGAAGGCAAGCACTTGGCGTCCAATCGAAGGCATTTGCCCTAAGGCGTCGACGTCACTCAGACAGCCAGCATCCAGACAGCCACACACTCGATCGGTCGGTCGGGGAGCCAGTAAGTCGGCGAGTGAACGAATGAGTCAGTAAGTAAGTAAGTCAGTCAGTCACTCGAACACTCATTTCACTGCTGATATGTTTAACCGCGGTCTCAGCTGAGAATAGGCACCAATCTCTATATAATGTCTGCTAACAGATCGTATCTATGCAGTCACAAAATGCGGCATTCTATGGTAAGTATGCAGAACTGTGGATTAGTAGACCACATAGTGTGTGCTTTATTTCCAGACAATATATGCGTGCGTACGAACATTCTGGTCACACTAATTTTCAGAGAGCCTTGGCTGCTGCTGCTGTGGGCGTAGTGGATGCGGCTAGTGAAGTAATAATGGTCTGCTGTGTCAACTAATCGTGGGGCCTGACCAGACATTTGTTCTGGTAGAGATGCCAGACGTCGACCTGTGTAGCTCCACATCCAACAGCCATCCGTAAACATCGCGATTACGGTCGTATAAACGTCAATTGACGATTTGTTGACACACAGTCTTCGTACCAGACCGACCGACCGACCGACCGACCGACCGACCGACCGACCGACCGACCGACCGACCGACCGACCGACAGACCGACCGACCGACCGACCGACCGACCGACCGACCGACCGACCGACCGACCGACCGACCGACCGACCGACTGCGCCACGTACGATAGGCACCTTTGCTGCATGCGCTTCGGCTACGTAGGCAAGGCATACACAAGTTTCTTTTAGACGTATAGCCTATGCATATATATTACATATATTAATATATGTAATATATTATTATATATTATATATATTATGCATAATTGTATATGCATGATTTTACGTACAGGATGACACTGGGTCTGTGTCTGTGTATGTGCATGTGTCTGTGTGCATGTGTCTGTGTGTATGTGTCTGTGTGTATGTGTCTGTGTGTGTGTCTGTGTGTGTATGTGACTGTGTGTATGTGCGTGTATCTGATGATTTTGGTATCGGTGATGTTCTGGTGCTAGATGTCTGTTACCGGTTCCTATGATCTCTCGTTTGATGATTTGTAGTTCGACGCTCGATATCTCGGCTCCTACTCGAATGAAGTGGATCGTCCCTGACACAACATCGCACAGATGATACCTGCGACGCAGAGTATACAGAAACATTCGCATATATATATATATATATATATATATATATATATATATATATATATATATATATATATATATATATATATATATATATATATATATATATATATATATATATATATATATACTCATCACACACAATATGACCTCTATGCAAGTCATGTGGGGGCTCAGCAACAAGGCTTGTCCACTTATAATACTTATTTTATATCCATGATGCACGGATTATATAATAGTTTCATCTTCAAGTTATGTGGTCCGTTTTATTTTATTTCTAATATTTCAACGATCTGTGTTTTAATTCAATTAAATAAATGAGTTGCTGTTTCTTTGCCTCCCCTCCTCGCTGTCCAATAATTGCCGATGCTCCGATAGAAGCTGCGCCGGCTGTCGTTAGCATTAAGGTCTTCCCGATGATCGTCAGTCGTGGTCTTTCGCACGATAAGGATTAGGTAACCTATAAACTTTATTAAGTAGTCAAAAAGCGTCGTCCAATCCACACCATAGGATACAGACACAGGAAGAACCGTTGAATAAGGGATGCCACACCTTGAGCTGCTTTAGACGTAGAGCTGCGGTGCGGGCGCTCTTCGAGTACACAAGTCAAGACAACTTGATTTCTTGTGGTCTGATGCAGAACCAGGCTAAGAAGGATCCAATCTCAGAGTACGAACCCACCCTGATGCGAGATCGCGAGACGATCTGATTCCCTACAGGGGAAGATAAGAGGTTGTGCGACGCTGGGGGGAAGGACATGTCCGCATTATTCTTTGTCAAAATTTAGACGGCGGGAAGATAAACCGGGAAGATACAGAGGGTCACTGTTCCAAAGTAAATACTAAGAGTCCTTATTCAAATGTGACCAGATAAAAGAGAGATTAAGTCAGACCAAGATGATAACCGATACGTCAGAGACCGGATCGGGTCACACAGGAAGGTTATGAAGAGTCGACACTGTCAGTTACCAACTCCAAACATGTTTGTCACAACACATAGCTCCTAGAACTGACTGAAGTGAGGTGTCGGGCCCCCTTGTGCGTTGGTCTGGACGAAGATATGCGTGCGAATAGCGAAGATTCATAGAGACAGGACCTTCAATGTCAGCATTCCATAAGGACCCAGCATCAGTCGCCTTTGAAGCAGAGTTTAGTAATTGTTTAGCTGCCAACACAAAGCACGGGAACGAGAACTTAATTCGTAAGTCGTGGTACATGACAAATATACGTGTGAGGCTGTAAGTCCTATAGGCGGAAATGGATGGCAGAAAGACGCAGATACTTGTTATAAAAATTTCCTGTCTCAGGAACAAAGAGAACGATTGGTGTCTGTCTCAGATTAATGGCGGTAGTTCCAGAGTTACGAGATGTCGAATGGTTGTGAAGAGAAAGCCCATAGGAAAAAAGGGAACGACGATTGCCAGTATAGGAAGGAACCTGTTCCGAAAAAGTCTTCTTCAGGAAGTTGTCTACCATGCGACCGCGGAAGAAGCAGAATCGGATCCTAGACAGAGCTTTACAGCGTTACCACTCTTGAACCTTCCATGGAGAGAACGGACACTGTGGGCAGAGGTAGTATGGAACGGCCATTTTACGTCGAGAGTAAAACGGGACAGTGATGTGGCGTGGAACTGGGATGAAGTCACCCCGCCCCGCGAAGTTATGTCCAGATCGTGACCGCCACATACATGCACATTCACATTTACACAACGAATACGTACATATAAACGATAATACTCAACATAATGACATTATATGCACATTTATATGCAAAGACCTACGCAGAAGAAAAAGTGAGTAAATATAAGTAGGCCTTCTCCACCTTTGGTGCGTTTATGCATACATAAGCCCGAAGCATGAGCAACTTTTAACAATTCCAGTCTTTTATTGGGCTGGTAAAATACTTGCAAAGGCAGTATGAACCTGCAGAACGCAATGACGTGTTAGTCTATCTCAATCACACACATCTCGAATCTAGGTACTAAGAGACATTCCTTGAAGTTTACTGCAATATAAGGTAATGTAAAATTTAAACTGCCCACCCTTGGACCGTTACAACTGTCAGTAAGCTTGAGGACGAGTAAACAAACGCTTGATGTCCTGTAATACTTCATTAAACTTACCAATACGATGTTCTATAACTGCACAAAATGATCGATGATGTCTTATTCAGATTACATTCGATTATGGCTTATTTTTCTACTCATACCAAGTCGTATTAATTGCTTGAATATCGGACAGAACAGGTAAATAGAAGGCCGAATGCCTGCGTTGAAGATTGTCTGCTGATGTTGGGACCGGATCGCATAACTGCAGGCTTTTGCAATTTATAGGCGGCATATAAGTTATCCTGCTGCTGCTGTTGCTGTTGCTGCTGCTGCTGTTACTGAGCATACGTGACCTCTGAATAATGTCAACCGTTGCAAACTGATGGCCATCATGAGACGTATATCATCACGCACCTTGGTGAAAACACTGCACATCTGGTGTTGACGATGACGAGTCAGTCACATTCCGACACAACACAACTGTCTGCGGCATCTCTGGCTCACGTGTGGGAAAGTCTCCAACAGTGGACACTACATGTGTATAAAAGAGCCCGCAATACTTAGTCAATCGTCAACAAACGTCCAGGGTGAAGGCAACTCAATCACAGTTCGAACAACTGCATAAGGAAATGATGAAGACTGTGTTCGTCCTACTCTTCGCCATGGTGGCAGCCGCATGGGCAGGTTATGAAAAAGGGTACGGACATTACGAACCAGGCCTCAAACATGTGTAAGTTCACTTTCACCAATTAACTGTTCAGATGTAACTTCAGGGCTTCATTGATGCGGTGTTTGGTCTTCTTATTCTGTGCTTACCTAACTAATTAATATAGCGCCTCTATTTAACTGAGTGCAAAGTAGTGAAGGTATCCAAGTCTGTCTCAATAGTAAGTCAGCTAGAACTAATGTTTTTCTGATCATTCGAAGATGTCGGCATTCATTGATGAACCGACACCGAAATCGAGGCCTATCTCCAGCATCCAATCGTTTCAAATCGCTATCTTCGGCTTCTGATGTCATGATTACCACTTTCTTCTAAGGAAATGTTTAACTTCTGGTTCTAGATGTCGTAATGGGTTTAAGTGATGCATTAGAAAGCATAAAAGAGTTTATCGTATCTGTCTCTTTCCGCGATGTAGTAGGCCAGTCGACAGATTTCCTTTATTATCACTATATCATCACAGTTGAGGCCTATCTTTAATTGGTTACTTAGTTAACTAAAAACGTAATATTGCGCCTTTTAAGTACCTCACAAAGACGCAGTATTTCTATTCAATATTTATCAAGTATTAAGTCTGTATTGTTTATAAGATTTTTTGATAGTGTACTCTGATTCGTTTGCTTGACGCAAACTGGAGGCATTTAAGTGTAATTTCTGCAACCATGTAAAAATTATTTTAGACGTATTTCTCAGTTGAGAGCTATTTGTTTTTATCTTGGAAAAAGCGATTAATTTTGCTCAGTTTCAGAGGCAAAAACACTGTATATATATAAACAGTTTGCTCCGCAAAAAAACCTTTTTTTTGATCGAAACAGCCTGCGTGATCACTGATCAGTGAACACTAGTACAGTTCGTTTAATAAAACGTCGCTTTTGTTTCAAATGGAGCAATATTTTGCTGATCAAATTACGAAAGACTAAGTAGGTCTAATTAACGCTTTCTAAGTAAGCGCTTTTTAAATGCACAAAAGGCCCCATGTAAAGTGTTCTAAATGTTCGGTTACATTACTTTACATCACAGAACAATTATTGTAATCAATTTAATTGAATTAGTTTGCTTACTTTTTTAGGTTTATAAGCGTCGTTTATGTAATTAAGGTTGAACGGATTTCTTTTATCTGTTTTGAAAATGTTCTGAAACAGGTCAAACGGCGTTGCTTCCGGTTACCAGAATGCAGTGCGTCAATTGGCCGTCAATCACGTGGCCAACCACGTGGGTTCTGGAACAGGAACTGCACGCTGGGAAGGTGTTCCAGGCACTGGCGGATACTTTGGATACAGACACGGAGATTATGGCTATGGAGGATATGGACGTAACAAGGGTTACGGATACGGCGGTTATTAAAACAGGAGACATCGAGGATGCATGGAAACTGATAAACTTTAGCTGTTTTATAAATTCTGTAGCTAATTCTTGACACTTGTAAAAAAATAAATCTTAAAAACAAATTCATATTAGCGTTTGTACCGCACTGCGAATTCGCAGCATTAGAAAAATTACCACACGTGGTTTTCTGCAATTATAGTGCGAGTATAACACCCTGGCATAATGCCAAATTCACTGTAACGAAACTTTTGTAAACTGACGCCGGAAAGGCTGTGATGCGACCAGCGGAACGGTTATATGACAGTGGGAGAGGATGAGACATCGGCGGATCCAGGCCGGGGGCTTTGAAAGGACCTGTAAAGGAAGGAAGTTTGTACTTTATATCGCAAAAACAATATATGGCCTTTTTAGTCACGTGTCCTTGACCAATTCCAAGTCTCCCAAAGTTTTCTCTCATATGTTCCATTGCAAAAGTTTACTTCTCATTCTCTTTAGTAATTGACTAAACTTTCACCCTTTCCTTCTCTACAGATTCCTGAGGTTTTAGCCCTTCCGGAAAAATTAGGCACCACAAATTTTAAATTAGGGCAAACAATGGTTGGGCAAAAGCAACTCTACCTTCCACTATTATGAGTGAGGGTCCTAGCTAGTAGTATTAATAGTAGTAGTAGTAGTAGTAGCAGTAGTAGTAGTGGTAGTAGTAGTAGTAGTAGTAGCAGGAGGAGGAGGAGGAGGAGGAGTGATGTCACGCCCCATGCCCCTGCCGACGACCCTGGATACGACACTTATAAAGGCATTTGGGACATATATTTTTTCACAAGTACAGAAGTAGTTGTGACATAAACAATAAACTTCTAAAGAATAAAAGATATTACTAGTGCTATTTCTATTAGACTTAAAGTTTTGACATACTGGACATGAATTATGCCAAAAGATGACTAACTTCCACTTGTTGCATTCCAGTTCGATGTGTAATGTGTCACCGATTCCGATTTCCGTTTTGACGTTGCGCGTAACTTCCGGTAGCAATGACGGAACATAGATGATCACTTCCTGCTCGGCTATGATGTTATTCAGCCGCCTTAACATCGTCACGCGAATGTAGTATCTACAGAGACATTGTCCAACAATAATTCCTATGCTGGTCAATTCAGTATGCACCCTCAAAGCTGTGAATACTATCAATGTTAAAATGTGTTGAGAATAATTGCTCATGTAAGTTTTCAAGATTATATCTTACTGCAGATAGTTGAAAAGAATAACAATCTTCATGAAACAATCCTCGTATATCTTAGAGCAAATAGTTGAAAAGAATAAAAATCTTCATGAGACTATTCTCATATATTTTACAACAAATAGTTGAAAGAATAACAATCTTCACGAGTAGCCTGTCTGGTTGCCCATATATTACACCTAACTAAGACTAAAACGTCTACACACGTCAAAAATTAATCATTTGCATATCATGCTATTGAAAATTATACAAGTGGGAAAACATCTCTATATTTTCACGCTCATAAAAACAGAAGTTAATATCTAACTCTGATGAAGGGAGTAGTCTCGTTCTATAAGAAATAGGGTATTCGTAATAAAGGTCAGCAGTCCTTTCTAATTAGCATTCGAGGCACCGTCGTAAATAAGGCTTAGGTTACTCCTCTGGCTCAGTTTTATGTTAGGGCGGTTTTTGCAACAGCTCAACATGACATAATACTAAGCCCCATCTCTGCATCATTTGATCTTACTGGTAAATCACTCGACTGGCTTGGCTTTTTCTCACATGAGCGTCACGTCCCGCATTGTTCCATTTGGCTTGCCTCAAGGTTCAGCCCTCAGCCCTGTGCTATATATTATTCACCTCTGATAACACCGCTGGCCTGGTTCCAGTACAAGCCATAGCGCCCATGACAGAGTTATATTTTTATTGAGACGAAGCTTTGAATTATGTGTCACAAAATTTTAAATATTGCTTTATTATTCAAACAGGCTTAAAGTCAGACTACAAAGTGTAGAATTGTGGCATCCAATTCGAATTGACGGACTATCGGTAACCATAAAAGGCAACCAGTATTTTTACCCGATAATAATTATACTAAAGCCGGTTATCACGGGAATTCAAGGAATGTTTTCTCAGATTTCCGGAGAAATTGCCAAATGACTGATCTGCTACAATTCAAAAGTATTGGTAAACTAAGCCTCGCTCGATCATCCGTGTCTCCAGGATAATTCTTTTCACGTAGCAGACCATGTCCTAAATCCACTGCACTGTGTTCTTCAATCCGCGTCTGGATGGCATTTCTGTTTGCGTGTTTGTCTCTCTCTCTCTCTCTCTCTCTCTCTCTCTCTCTCTGTCTTATCTACCGAGATACCTTTCTTCTCCTTGTCCGTCTTCTTGCATGGATTCTGTCATTTTTATGTCTGTATGTATTCTGTAGTCATGAATCTGTTTCTTAGCTTTTCTTTAGCTTGAAAGGATAGCTTGGTTTGCCTTGTAGGTGTGTCAGTATATGCATCTGCTTGTATGTCTGCATGTTTGTAAATTTATGTAGACCGATATCTGTATGTTTGTCTGCTCGTCCGTCTCTATATATCCATCTGTCTTCTCATTGCATTTATATTTTCTGATAAACTCTTAAGCGATTTTGAGTGATCCATTCGGCGCCCTGACATCGGCAGCACAACCATCACCACAAGCACAGCCACCTGCTGGTGTTAGCTGAGCCAACACTATCAACTACATCACCATCACCATCAGCATATTCAGTAGCAACCACAACAGAATTAGCAATAATAAGAACGTCAACAATTTAATCAGTAGCAACAGCAACAACATTAGCAAAAATAAGAACATCACCAGCATCAGCAACAGCGTGAAATACAACAGACAACCACATATCTGCACTATCCGCTCAGAGTGAGATATTTCCCATGGTGCGCTGCCCCAACTACTACCCCTATTACCTGTGCTCCCATTACTTCTATTACTGCCACTATGTCTACTATTACTACTATTACTACTACCGTCACCACCTCTACTGATGATGATGAAGACGATGATGGTGATGATGATGATGAGGAGGAGGAGGAGGAGGATGAAAAATTATAATGATGATGAAGATGATGATGATAATAATAATAATAATATTAATATCATCATCATCATCATCATCATCATCATCATCATCATCATCATCATCATCATCATCATTATCATCATCATCATCATCATCATTGTTAACAGCTGGCCATACCGAAGCCGAGTGTTTAGTCCGGCGTATGATTCGTAAGGCTTCTTGGTGTCGGCAGTGAATTCGAAGTCGTAGGTCGTGTTGCGTAGCAATTCACCCGATTGAGTCAACTCATGACCAACGCGAAGGAACTCGTGACGAATCGGCTTCTCGTGAGCATAACGATTCTCTACAACAAATACACACAGTCAATACCCGTTCGTCTGGCGTGTGCAGCTTACCCCGCTGTTGAGACCCGCTTTGCGCTTAGACTCAGTGCTACAGGCAACTGATCCGCTATAGAATTAAGGAACGTTTAGGGTCAAAGTTCAATTCCAAGTGGTTCAGTATTCGGAAACTCTGATGCTTTATAGTTTTTGTCTTTTTTAAAATAAAGTAATCGTCCGTGATAAAATATCAGCTGAGAAACATTCTACTTACATTGAAACCTTTCGATACATTAATCAAGAACTTTACAATAAGACTTTTGCTCTTAAGACTATTATTAACTGACGAGTTTCACTTTTTAGACTTGCAAATAAGAAATCGCCATCGTGTCAAAAGCGAGAACCTAAGATCCATGTAAGGGTCTCAGTATCAACTATGCATTACATTTTACTATGTTACGCGAATAGTTCAATATATTTCATTTTTCTCACTAAATTCTTCTTCTTCTTCTTCTTCTTCTTATTATTAGTATTATTATTATTATTATTATTATTATTATTATTATTATTATTATTATTACTACTACTACTACTACTACTACTACTACTACTACTACTACTACTACTACTACTATTATTATTATTATTATTATTATTATTATTATTATTATTATCAATCAGATACTATACCGTGCTAATTTATGAATTCACCTCAAAAGCACGAGTAGCTGGAGAAAAGATATCTTCAGTTGTTTGCGAAATGAAATGAGAGAAAGAGAAGAGTCCCTCAGAGCTGGTGGCAGTGAATTCCATAGATGTGGACTAGCATGTGTTGAGGCACAGAAACCAATTATCCGCGTGGTTTGCATCAGGAAGTCGCTGATTAGAGAAGAAAGAATCGAACCTGTTTTCATTTAGGCAACTGCGGACCTCGTTTCGACGGCTAAACCGCCATGAAATTGCATTTTTATTAAAGCATTTTACAAGGATGATAGTATGATTAGGCCATGCTTAAACAGCAGCAGCGGCAGCGGCCTATGTTGCGTTCTGTCCTCTCAGTCAACTCGTAAACTTATTTTTGCAGTGTTCGCATTTTGATTAATCACATTTGCCGCTACTCTGCTTGAGACCTAATTTGAACCGATCTGTATTGTGCAACTAATGCCTACCTACTAGCTTACTTAATATCCGACCGTTCCCTTTGGCTCCTTCCTTTCTCAATCAACGGTTCTATTATGGGAAAATGTAATAAGGACAATTTCATGATAAATCAGCTAGCTGTCTCATCAGCAGCTATTTTGGAGATCACTTCTCTGAGTCACAGCTTCCGAATTACTCAGAAAGCCAATTTTCTCATACTGTAGCTCTTCTATTCCTTATAGTCAAACACTTTGTTCAGCAATATATCAGCTGCGGCACTGCAGTTACAAATATTTCAGAGGAAACGTGAACAACTATGGCATGAGCCTTAATTACTGGTGCATAAGCCTTAATAACTGGGGCATAAGCCTTAATAACTGGGGCATAAGCCTTAATAACTGGGCATAAGCCTGAACAAGTGGCGTAATAAAGAATTCATCGTTGCTGCTATATTTAGTGTGGTTTGCCTTGACAATATTGGGCGTTGTATAAATTAGGCGTAATTACTCGTAAACGTATCAGATAGAGGGCGCCAGGCGGAGCAGACGCCGGATTGAGAGATAGAGAAAGCAATATGTGCAATGGAACGTTCTTCGACAGAAATTCACGAAGAAGGACGAAGTCTGTCGATGATTGTCAGATGCTGATTATTCGCAATACGCAAAATCGAAAGCATTTATCTCGTCCGAATGTTTTGATCAGGGCAGACATACAGAAAGACAGACAGACAGACAGAGAGCGAGGGAAGCAGTCGGATGAATGAGGAAAGGACGAACATCAAGAACAGGAACTGGAAGAAGAACGAAAACTTCACTTCGTTTTACCCGGTCGGGTAAAAAAAGAATAAGGAGGAGAGGAAAAGGAGAAGAAGATGATGAAGAAGATGATTATAATAAAAAAGATGATGATGAAGAAGATGATAATAAAGAAGAAGAATATGATAAAGATTATTATTATGATAATGATGTTGATAATGGAAGCATCAAATTATTGTCTCTTATGATGAATTTAATGCCAGTAATAATTTGATTTTTTTAGGATCCTCACCGATTTCGCCGATTAGTTCGATTCGGAGGCCCTGGTGCTCCAGTTTCGACCCTGGCTTCCTTAATGTAATTCCCACCTAAGAAACGAAATCAGACGTCATCATATCATCATATCATCACAGAGCAGCAACGACATCTTCCTCGCTCTTGTCACTATGGTCCTAAGCCCAGCTTTAATACGAAAAAGCACTCTCATGAATAGAAAAGTTTTCCGTTCATTGCATTCGACATTGTCATCATTATGGTCATAATCAACCGCCATCATCATTTTCAATTATCGTCATCATCTTACTGATCAATTGTCATTTGTTATGGTAGCTCAAGCTGCTCCATCTTTGAAATAAACTCCCCTAAATACCGTATCTGCTCAATGCTATCAACTCACAAACTTAGCTCTTTTGCAATTTCTATGCATTCCTTTTATTCAGACTGAAACTGTACTTTGAAAATTCTATCCAGATTCCTCTTCTTTTCCTTCCCCTCTTTTCCCCCGTAGCCGTCAGCCTGTATACCTGTCTGATTTTAGGATCTGGACTTGAACTTATACCTGCTTCACCCATTTTATTTTGACTAAGAGACTGTGAATAAGCTATTTCCCACGACTAAGCTTTTTTGAGATTACTGCTACAATGTATTCCTGCATATGTTATCAAGGGGTTTATATAGCATCTTTTAAGAATCTCTCAAAGAACAGATACGGTTTTCATCATCATTTTAAACTATCACGATGATAACCACAAGTAGTATATACCGTGCTGGTATGTTACAGGAATACTTAGTAACAAGGCGGAGGGAATAGAAAGGCGTAGAGATTTGTCAATTCCAAATTACGAGTTGAAGTTCGAACCGCCTAAGCTACGCGTATGTTTAAAGCCATTCACACATCACTGGCTTAACAGCATATATGCACACACTATAAGCATACGCATACATAATCAGTTGAACATTAACTGTTATTATTTAATTTTGCATATTTTATTATGCGAGGTCTTTTTATTATGCCTAATAATGTTGTCATTAATAGCATGCGCAGTAAGCGAAGCATCAGCAGCAGCAGCATCAGCATCAGCAGCAGGAGAAGACGTAGGCCTTTTGATGGCAGTGATGGCCATAAAGCGGCATCAGCGACAGAGAAATGGTGCGAACTCATGCGTACACGAAAGGCGCTCGTAAACGCTGATTTATGTAGCGCCATCAGATGCAGACGAAAGCTCATCAGAGGCCGTTCGGCCACCGGTAAAGGGCGTGCGTTGTCGATCATTCGATCTTCGGACGATCATCGTTCGCTTCCGGTAGTCAGGCGCCTTTAGCTGTCGTCTGCTCATTTCACGAAGGACGATTGGCCCCTGAAAGGACAAAGGCGGCTCACGACCGCCATCACCCATTCCCTTCACCAGACGATCAGAGGAAAGAACGGAAGGAGGGAGGGAGGGAGGGAGGAGGAAAGGAAGAGAGAGACGAGAGACGAGAGAGAGAGAAAGAAAGAGAGAGAGAGAGAGGAAAGGAGGGAGGGTCGGGGACGCGAAAGGAAGATGGAACAGGAATGGGGGATCGGAGAAGGGGGTAAGAGTACGGATCGGTGCTTGACGAGGCCACTATGCTCCTTTTCCTTCTGATCCTTCTCTTTCTCCTCCTTCTCCTCCTTCTTATTGTTCTTCTTCTCTGGCACCAGAGCCATCAACATCGGGTGATGGTGATGGTCGTGTCTTTTCTCTTCCATCTCTTCTTCTTCTTCCCCTTCTAGTTCTCTTTTATTCTGCTCAGGATAGTTTTCTTCCTTCTGCCTCCTCCTCTAACTTCTCCTTTTCGATCCTTTTTCTTCTGATTTCATTTCGTGCGTCCTTTTCTCGTTCATCTCTTTGCAATCCACCGGCAAATGTATGTCACATCTCTTCTCTTCGGCCTCCATGCTTTATTTCTCTTCTCTTTTCTTTCTGTCTGCCTTCTCTCTCTCTCTCTCTCTCTCTCTCTCTCTCTCTCTCTCTCTCTCTCTCTCTCCCCACCTGCATCCATCATGCATTCTCTTCGTTTTTCACCGTTTGCTCTTTCACCAATTTCCTTGTTGTCATCCTTCTCTTCAAGGTCCTCTCTATCTTTCTGACCCGGTTAACTACGTTGGTTAAAGCGTACGTCAAAGCGCCTCTGTGCGTGAGGATGTAGATTCGCATATCGATCGTGGTTATGTTTCAGAGATTGTAATCTCTGGCTAGCACGGTCCGTACACGGGGATCTTAAATGGCTTGGCGTCCATTCAAACTGGCAACGGTGACAAAAGATCTCACCCGATCAATTCATTGGAAAACGAGCAGGGTCGAGGCCATACGGTCGCTATAGAAAAACCTACAATTATCTCTCATTTTCTGCCTCTGCTTCCACTTCTCCGCATTCTATTCTACTTCATTCTCGTTTTTTTCGTCTCAATTCTTCTCGCTAAATTCTTTTCAAGTGTTCATTTCGTCTCTTTACTTATTGCCTTCCTCCTCCTCCTCCTCCTCCTCCTCCTCCTCCTTCCTCTCCTTCTCCTCCTCCTCCTCCTCCTCCTCTTCCTTTCTCCTCCTCTTCCTATTCTTCTCCCTCCTCGACCTACTCTGCACCTTTGCCTTCGTTCTGTCTCTTTGTTACTCTCTTCTTTCTTCTATTTCTTATCTGCTACAGTATTCTCTCTATATGCAGCAAACAAGCAGACAAATGCACTGATATCAATGGCTAAACAAGTAGGCAGACAAGCACACAGACGCAACGACCCTGCGATTAGTGATATCTTTTCGGTCGTTTGATTTAATTTATGGCGCCCTTTTCTTCAGCACCGGAAGAGAACCGATCCATCCATTTACCTTGTATGGATAAGCAGCCAAATTCTGTCAAGGTTCGGCAGAAACAGAGCTCGGCGTATTTCCGGTTTAGGAGCTTCTGGGATTCATTAACAAAGCGCAAATGAAATATTAATGCATTTTGCTTCAGATCGCTAAAGCAGATTTACGGAATTCAAAATGAAAAGAGACGCCGAGATTATCGTTATCCGCACCATGATAGGAATTTAATGAATAATTTCCTAGAAGCTGAAGCTTTTAATTTAAATTCCATTAATTTATGCATTTTGCTGCGTGCGTGTGGTCTACAACAGTAGCAGTTAGTATATTCAATTGCATATCTGACTAATGAACTAATTATTACTTATTGATGGGGTTTGGTGAAATAGTTGCTCATTTATCTACACATGTCTATCAAATGGATTAGTCATCCGAGGCATAGGCCTACTCCTGGTGTTGAAGGATCATTCAGATGAAGATGAAAACAGGAGAGCAGTCCAAAATTAGAGGACGTATTTCATAAAAAATTACATGACTTAATAACGAACTGTTGACAGAGTGGTATATGACGCACCGGGATTCGAACCTTGGTAGCAAAACAAAAAGATAAGCACATCAGTCATCGTTCAAGACGTTGAGGCAGTTTTAGGGAACTACAAAAATAGGTCGATTTTAAATTTGCACAGCACTTGGTCTATTTAAAGATCCAGGCGCTGAATATAGTGGCTGTCTTTGTGTTAGTTTCAAGGTTTCTAGTCTTGTTAGCTTGTCTTCTAGTTCTTATTGATCACTTGGTATCTGTGATATCTGCCAATAAGTTAATATAATTTCGAGACCTTTAACTATAGGTCTTTATTATATTATATCGGCCTACAACTGCCCGGACCAGTTCCATTCAAACGGCAGCGTCACAACATTGTAGCGAAGAAAAGTTCTTTATCAAAGATCATGGGTTCAATTCTCGGACTATATATCAGGTGAAATAATTACATATCGCTCTGTCATACTGTGAAAATTCTAGGCTTTTATCACCCTAGATGCAAAGCCTACTTGAGTCTGTCTGTTAGACATTAATTTACCTGACTATTGATTCATCTCGCAAAACGCAGAGATGCCTAATTAAATCAATGTCTGTGATGGTGAGAATGCACTGTTTTGTCGACATTTGTAAATATTTAAATTATGTTGATATGCATGGGCGTGATTATGCTGATGCTGTTAATGCATAAATTATGTTGATCCGTATGGTTACATAATTATGCTGATGTGGGTGCGGTTTAAAGACTGAGAAATCATGTTCATACAAAGAAATTCCCTTTCAGGCGGTGGACGAGCGCAGAAGAGTGGACTGCTTTTCCAACCTTTGCCATCACCTGTGGATCCACATGGTCTAGTAATATCAATCTAATGCATGGTCTGTGCCGGATCCAACTAGTGGCAGATGAGCAGCTGGTCTCGGTTACTTCTTCCTTCTTAGGATTGGCACAAGACAGTCTTTAGAAGCGATAATAAATGATGGACGGGTAGATGGAACGACGACCGACAGATAGCCGACCGCACTGATGGGCAATCCAGCAGCAGCAGCTGCAGCTGCAGCAGCAGCTGCTGCAGCAGCAGCAGCAGCAGTTGGTTGATAGCGACAGTCGTGAGAAGAGGCTAGGATTAGGGCATCGCTCGTCTAAGTACAATGTGTGCCGTGTTCACGTCTTCGGGCGGTCAACGACGGCTGTTCTTTCTGAACTGTCTTTTTCTATAGAAACGGGAAAATCTAAAGCCGACAGTGTTCCAGTTAAGCGCCCTCTTCCTTTTTCTTCAAACATTCACTTAGGAAAGAACGCTGCCGTATCGTTGGTCTTAGAGTATCTGATGCATAATCGATCAAATAGTATAACATTCATCCATGTCTGTATCTATATATCTGACTATCGATATAGCTCCTTTTATGGGCCTCATAAAAGCGCTACACTGTATTTGGTTCATTTGCATACAAATAGATCAACGATATTTTTGTCATGTGAATAAAATTGTGCTTGTATACACGAAGTCTAGAGCAGCGTGAATAGAATAAACTTTTATTAGCAGCTTCCTGTTTAATGACACATTCGTTATAACGGCGAATATGAGCTCAATGTAGGCAAGCGACCGATGGGGAGCGAGGCTTGTAGGATTAAAACGGGCATCAGAAACAACGGCAGGTTGTTCCACTATTTTCCTGTTGGTCAGCTGTTCTTACCAACTATCGTAAAACTGACCTTCAAGAAGATTTGCGAGAGGGTTATTTGTGGAAACGATTAGCTGTGAAAAGGCCATAAAATCTAATGAGCAGCAAATTCCTGGAAAACAAACTATTACCTCTTTTCCACTGTAAGAAAACAGTGACTACATAGCTGAAGATCAATAACGTCAGATAACAATGTTTTATTCGTTGTGTCCTATTCTAAGACTTGGTAGAATTATTGATTCCTGATCTATGCGCATAGTTTAACTTTTATATCAAGTAGAAGACGGACTTACGACGATGAATAAAACACAGACGGTTATCTTTATTCTCCAGCTTTTCGAGCTAGCCAAAAAGGTTACCGGACATAAAATGACCGAAAAATTGAACACTCCCTAAACGTTATTGAGAAATATGAATAGCGTCGATCAGAAGCGTTTTAATATGTCTATCGTGGGCTCAGGGTATTACTGTTAATGCTTTTATTTTTTATAAGTTGTTATTATTATATTTTACCCGAGGTAAGTGTAATCCCGAGGAACAAAAAATTACGTTAGAAGCTGTTAGGAGCCTCGTCCTCAGTCACATCAGAAAACTTGCCTCGAAAAGCGGTGGCATTATACAGCGCTGGATACAGAGAGAAAGGCGCCGAAAAAGGAAATCGACGTCACGTGACTCTCCAAAGATGGTCGAAATGCGAAGGGCAACCTCACGGAGGAAATCGGGCCCAGTGTTTCGAAGGCAATGGGTGGACACAGATGCATAGATGGCAAGCCTGGATATTTTTCGGTTTTATGTATGGCTACCTGTTCTGCCTCTGCCCCTGCTGAATTTGCTGTGTGGGCGATGTAATATGGCGCACAAGTATGTACGACTGGGGGACCCATGTCCAGATATTTCCCAGCCTCCCATAGAATCATTGTAGCCCCGTCTGGTCTCTTGCGATCAGAGTGGAACAGGCCTGTTGGTTCATTAGTGCTGGGGACATCAGCTTTCTGCAAGGTCCATCAGAATATGTCATCGATGGCATATGACGAAGAGATCGACCAAAGGCCAGTCTACCGACAAGGCCGTGGTGGCCATCGGGGCCAACCACATCCCCGCAGCGACATTGACGAGGGCTGTTAAGGTCAAGGCCAAATTTTACTCGCAACCGCCTCATTGTCCAAGCAAAGGCCACATGATGAGATTGGAAGAGCGGTCAGCCACTCACTGGAATGGGGCAACTGAGTGCAGCCAACGATGCTCGATCAGCCGGTTTTTCGGCGTCTGCCCAAACCGTCGACCTATCCTGTTCAATCACTGGTCCGTCCCAGGTCGCCTATTTTGTTGGCAATGGGTCGACACTAGATGGAAGTATCTCCCGACTGACGGTGGACTCAAGGCCTTTTCGCATGGTGTTATCAAGCCGTTCCAAAGTTGGGTGGTCACAATAAGGAGAACAGTGAAGCGGGTGCCTAATTTTAGGAGCACCAAATGATGATCTTAGTAAAATTATGACACGTTGGGAAAACAGACGGTGGAGGTTCTGGACTGCATCATACACAAGCACGCAATGTAGCTCAACAGGTGACCCGACAAAAGCGCGCAGGACAAATGCACGCCGACATAAGCGCGCATACAAGAAGACACAGAGCCAAACGAAAAAAAATACTATTTATTTTAAAAGACAAACAAACGCAAAACGAAAATTTGATGTCAAGTAACAGCAAATAAGGTAATGTTTTTAACGTGTTAGTTTACTAAATAAATTTTGTTATTTTTCCATTTTGTCAAATTGTTAGATTATTCGCGATTCCGCGAAGGTACTCGAGCAATGGTAAGTTGTCGTGTGTTGGAATCAAGGCTAGCAGGCGTCGGTTAAGTTTGATATACTTTGATTTCGATGCCTCTGGCTGTCTAAAGCCGGATCGATAATGTTCTATCATGATCTCAACGTGATCCTGCAGAGAAGTGATCAGCGAGCTTGTAGACAGACAGATGATGGCAGTCTACCGTGTTCTGAAAAGACCGATGCCATGCCTCAACCGAATTATTAGTGCGTGGTAAACTGTCGTTTACACTGTCGAACATATTCCACAAATTAATTGGAAATCTTGGATTTCGTCTACAGTTTCTCCTTTGCCTCCCCACTTAGTTGTCTTTCCAGCAGTCATTGATTGGTGCAAGTTGAGGGGGGCTGCTCTCCAGCAAATCATCAAAAGCATGTACAACGTCTGTAACTGGGACACAGCTGAGGGCTAACAGCATTTTAACATGCATCAGGAACGGCTACGTCTCGTCCGGCTCTGGCAGAGAGAAGGTACCGCGAAAAGTGACGGCGTTGAAGCGTTGAATTATGATTGAAAGCCGTTGAAAAAGATAGCTAGATTCTCTCGGGTTTCCGGAAATGCGAGGTAGACAACGTCCAAAATCAGAGATGAAGGAAAAGCCGGTGTTATTTATGAGGCCAAGGATTTCACAGGCCAAGGGCATAAAATCATGTGAAACGAGGAGTGAATTATATTTCAAGTACTTTCTGGCAGCTGTCATCTGGCGCTGGGAGTGGTAGTAGTGGTAGTAGTGGTGGTGGTAGTAGTGGTAGTAGTAGTAGTAGTGGTAGTAGTGGTAGTGGTAGTAGTGGTAGTGGTAGTAGCGGTAGTAATAATAATAATATATAGTAATGATCATAATCATAATTGTAATAATATCATCACCTCAGATACAATGCCAGTCACTCTATTCGGCGTCGTGCTTTAAGTAGCTCCGAGGGTTGCTTCTTGTGGTTTAAAGAACAGCAGTCAGTTGTCTTTAATTCAGGTCATAGGGCCTGTATATCAATGACCCGGTTGTTTGCTTTCAGCCATCATGATAAATATAACTGACCAAGCATGACGCCGATACGACGTGCTTCGAAGCCTTGTCACGTCCCGCATGGTGCGCGAAAGTCTAGTGGTTCGGGTGAAGGACTGTCAACTCAGAGGTCGAGGGGTCAAACACCCACCAGAGCAGAAAGACGATTTCTGCTCCCTTTGAGCCATCTTGCTAACTCAGCTGCTAGATGAGTACATCGCAAAACACTGGTGATGGAAAGATCAGTAGGCGAGGGCTGGACTATGCTAAAATGTACGCGCTTATATTTCGAGGCCAAGAAAATGAACTCGCTAACATTTCGTACCCATGGTTGCCTCTTGTGATTAGATTAAGGGAGTGCTCTTCTTATTTCTCTACGAAATGCCTTGGAATTAGATCCATAGTCACGATGGCCAATCTACCAGTCACAATGAAACGGTCTTACGGCAAAGAAGCAATTTATTATCGTCTCCTCTTGCAAAGGTATCCTACAAGGGCGCGAATTGATTGTGTTCAGCCAAGTTGGTGCTTTTTACTCGAGTAATTTGAAAGGATTTAGGTGGGAGGGAGGTAGGAAGAGAGAGAAATGTGACACTTTCTTGTGTTGGCCAATTTTCTCTTCGATTCTCCATTTATGTCGTTTTGCCCGATGAGCAAAACTTTTACTAAAATTTGTATAATTTAAAAGCACGGCTTACTACTAGAAATACATAGTTACTGCTGATATGTTTCTTCAATATTATTAAATGACTGGCGTATAAATATTTTTAAAAATAATATGGAACAGATTAGTATTAGTGCTTATAATGTATTCAAGCATATGAGTCAGTTTACTACGAATGAAAGAGTAGGTCAAGTATTTTAAACCGACAGAAGTTGTCCATCCATGCAGGAATCAGGCGTCTATGTCTATTTTTCGATGAAAAAGCTGTACTGTCACGTAATTCTATTATCTTGCTAGCCAATACATGCGGCGAAAGATCTTCGCATCAAACAAGCAGGTCATATACACGACGAGACTGCGATATATAGCTCTCCGACGATGCGCATCTATTCAATTATACGTCGCTAGAATTCTAATAGCAAGCGTTTCATCTAATATACGCGTAATCAATGTGCCAATGTGCCACGCGTAATCAATGTGCCATGAGAATGAGGACATTACTGGAGCGCTTAAGAAGATTGTTCCATATACATAAGAGGACCTGTCATGGTCATTTCGGATGGATGCCCCCTTCTTAACGGATATCTGTCCATCGGCTTAAAGGGATTCAGTTTTCTGCTCTCAGATCGCTGATGCAGCCAAGAGACCATCGTGAAAATTGACTTTAAATCGACGTTAACGATTTCCAGCCAAATTCCCAGTCGCAGAAGACAGCAGCAATAGAAATTCGGTTTGGACCATCTGGGAGTGAAGGCTCACTTCGAGGCGTGGCGGTCGTGTGGACACTGATAAGTCTTTCGGCACTTTTTTCATTTGGAATCCAAGGGTGTAGGGTGAATTTAATGGATAATTTTGCGGTGTTTAATATATAAGAAAACTGATCATAACTGTTAGATTACAACTATGACTGCAGTCAGTGGAATGACCTTAAACCCAAATAGCGATGCCTGTGTGGGCTGCAAATGGGTAGTGATGGAGTACATCAGGTCAAAGTGCGCTTCAAGAATTTCATTAGCTTTATGATCAAGACTGTCATGATATTGAAGCTTATACAATAAGTCATGATAAAGGACTACAAATAAAGGACTACAAATAAAGGACTACAAATAAAGGACTACAAATAAAGGACGACAATAGGCCAACATATTCAACTACACCCAATATTGACTTGTCGGTAATGTAACAATCACCATCAACATCGTCCACGTTACCGTAGTCAAAAACGGTCAGGATTAAACAGAGTAGGCTATCTGAGCCTCAGAAATCCACCAGCAGGTGCTCTAGACTTCAATGCAACACAACAAATAGTGTATAGTAACAACAAACACAGAACTCACAGACACTCACAGTCAGTGTGTTGTCTGCAATTTAGTACTTACTGTTGCTTTTTATGATAACCAGACATAAGTGTATGGACGTAGAAGACAATGACTGTACTTTGCGATGAAACATGAGTGTGTGAGGTATTTATAATAATAATTATTATTATTATTTTGCATTTATTACGTGCACAAGGTCTGTAAATCTGAATCTGAGACACGAAGCAATTGTGTGTGAAGGACTTGCTCAAAGTCCCTACACAGTAACCGTCTAAGGGGAGGCTCGAACCCATACTCTCCGCGTTACAAGCCGAGCGCTCTATCCTTTCGGTTACGATGCCCCAGACTTTCATAAATTGGCGCTATATAAATATGCGATTACATTATAACCACATATCTATGCACACTTAAGTCTTTAAGTGTGACACGTGTAGCAATACCGCACACCTAAGTCCTAAACACCTTCACACACCACCATAAATTTCAGCCGTTCACTCCTTGACCAGTTGAACCGGAAACTGAGAGGTTGTCAGGAAGAGACCTGTCTGCACTGGCCTATGCCCCTCTCCGCCCACGTGTGAATGGATGAGCTTCAAGATGATGACGATGATGACGATGATGACGATGATGAAGATGATGACGATGATGATGATTCGACGCTGGAAAACGCAGAGTCAGACAGACGCAGCCAATACATTAATGTAACCGTCCGACTGTTGAGAAAACGCCTCGATTGCTTCAGTGGTCCAGGGAGATTTCAGTTCCCCACATCATAGCAAATAGCTACAGAGCCAGATCCTATACAGCTGAGGAATGGAACCATCCGAAGATTGCGAGAACTTTTGAACCGCTTGGCACGATTGATACGATTGAAGTGAGACTAATGGCTAAATTAGTGAATTGATTTCATGCACGAAAGCCTTTGCTTTGATTGGTTTTCGCCCACTAGGGACCTATTTTAAATTTTTATTGTTATTATTCTCCTTACCAACTTGATCTTACATGGAAACTATGTTTCATTCTGCAGAGCTAGAGATAATTGGCCACTGAGAAATGCACGGGAAGCAGTTGAACTCTGGATTTCTATTTCAGAGGCCCCACTTTACCTACCTTTGTTCACCTCTGTTTTCCGTCTCTTTAACTACCCTGATTTCTCTTTATATGTCTCTGTCTCATCTCTGTCTTTTCCTCTGTGTCCTTCCATCCCTCTATCTGTCCCTCTGCCAGTTTGTATTTTTCTTCATTTTGCACACACACACACACCTACACACACACCTACACACATACATACATACATATATATAAGCATACTCTAATATTTTAAGGAGGAAAATAAAGTATACTGCATTAGACGAGAAAGGAAGTAAACAGCGGAAATGTTTTCGTGCCGCCATAAGTCGAGAGAGGTTGTAAGCGACTTCTGTCTGTCTGAGTCTCGGTGCCTTCGTAAAGACGAACGATGCTGTCGACACGAGTCCATTCGATTTAAACCCAGTTCAGATCGCGATGAGGCTGTTTGCTCGTACTCGTATTTGCTTTCTGAATATCGAATATGGGTCAGACAGAGTCTTGAATGAAAAATTGTTACAGCAGTGGGTAATTAACAGATTCGCTGCTGGACATTGGCCTGCCGTGACTCGGTCGATTTATACGATCTGCACTTAAATAACTATAGGGCCTTTTGCAACACTCATTTAGCAACTGTCAAACACTTGTTTCGATGGCAGCTGATGCTAATCAAAGCTATCTGGCATTAAGCTCTGGAAATTGTCGTCAGATAAACTATTTGTTTTTAGAATATACATTTAGCCTAGACCTTTTTCATGATTTCCCAACACAGTAGGCTAACTGTTAGAATTGGAAAGTACGAAGAAACAGACGACAGTGAAACTATCATTTCACATCTTTACTGAAATTCATTCACCGCTGAATGGCTAACAGTGATTGACATGAATGCAGTTTAGGTTATTTCACTTGTCTGCATGTTTAAGGAGAGTCACTTAGTCACAACGACGTTCGATAACCCATTTGATATATGTATATATATATATCTTGAGATCGGCGGCTGACATCTGTCTGCGCTGCCATATTTAGCCAAGGATCAAGCAGTAATCAGCTTGATCTCTTATACTTCAGCCCAGCTGAGTTGAATTGTTGAATTTCCCAAATCCAGCTTCTGTTATCTATGACATGACGATAGCTGACTGTTCTGCTTTAGCATTTCTTCTGCCTCCTTCGAACAGTTTCCTTAACTGTCTTGTCCCTGAACTTGCCTTAGCTTACTTTATTTTTCTTAGCATTACAAGATTCATTTCAAATACTTTACCTTAATCAATATATATAGGATATATATATGGCATAGTTTGCTTTCTTAATACATAACTTGAACTTAACTAGCCAGTCTTAGAAAACTTGATGAATCTGAGCCACGTATCCAGTGCCTCTTTGCATAGCTTTCATCTTTCAGTCGCCAGGGCCAAATCTATGGTTTTAATTGGAATTTGATTAGAGTTCACGTGTTCATTCATCCATCCATCCATCCATTCATCTACTCGTCTATTCATCCATCCATCGTGGGCTCTGCCTGCATGTCACTGAAGCCCAATTTCAGAAGTGACTGATAGCTTTCCTAAGTCGACACTCGCCGTCAGGACATGAATCATCCACTTGGTTGGGTATCAAAGGAATCTGTCAGAGTCAACGGAGCGACAGATGCGTTTATCTGATTGCACAGGCGCTAGTTCGCTGGTTCTTCTACATCCGGAATGATGTAAAGAATTTTCTTGTTGATGCTAATCGATATTAATTCTGATTAGTTTCAGCAACAGCTGCAGCTTCTTCAACACAACGGCTTTCATCAGCTGGCAGTTGATTTGTTCCATGAAACTATATAGCTTCCTCATTTGTTGGTCTTTCGGCATTCTCTGCATCAGTCCGTTATCACAGTTTGTTCTAATAAATGGAGTTGGTTTATATGTCTATCTGTCCGTCCGTCCGTCCGGAAAATAAGTAAGTAAGTATTCATGAACATTTGTTTGACGCAAATAAAGGCTACTGACTGACTTACCTACTTACTTACTTATTATCGTGTAATGATGAACGAACATTCATCCGTCCATCCGTTCGTCCATCCATCAATTAATCCAATCACTCATTTGCTTCATGGTCAGTCAGTCGTTTGATCGAGTGTATCCTAGCGATGCCAAAGTCTGTGTCTACTTCTGTTCTTTCAGTTCAATACAGTTTCGATACTCATTCTTCTCCTCTACTTCTGCTCATCAGCTAGTTTCTTTCCATCCTCCTCTCGTACTCGCTTCTTCCTCCTCGTCATCCTCTCCACTAAGCCATCATTTTCATATTTCTCATCAGCTCTGGTCTCAACTTCCTCACTTGCTCACCGTCCTTGTCCTTACATGATCCTCATCCTAGTCATCTTCCTCCTCCTTATCCTCCTCCTCCGCCACCTTCTTCTCCTCCTGTTCCCAATCCTCTTCTTTTAAGCCCTCCTTTTATATTCTACATCTTCGGACTCTCTCAGTTCCTTCCTCTTCCTCCTCTTGGATCTTCCCTCTTTCTCCTCCTTCTCCTCTTCCTTCTGTCTCCTTCCATCTGTCGGTCGTCGTCAATCGAAGACCATTCATCGGCAACTGCGATGATCGTCTGTATCATTTGTTGGCTGGTGTTGCGCCAATCGTCGCCACTCGATCTGGTCGAGAGTCATTCGGTGCTAAACGCCGCCGCCACCGCCGCCTTACGAGTCCCTCGTCCCGGTGGATGGGGCGGCAGCCGGTCATTCACTCATCCAGCCAAACAGTCGATTTCATGGCCCTGTTGTGTCATGCCCACTCTCCGTTCCAGCCCCACCCCAATCCCCCCTTCCGTAACTGGACGCCGCCAATTCGATAATTATGCTATGACGTCTACACGGACCCAGGCCAGTGATAAAGTAAGTTAGTCAATATGTTCTACAAGACTTCCTCCATCGGATGACGTATCAGGCGGACGATATGCAGAAATATTATTGCAACTTTTAACGGCTCAATATGTAACGGGGTAACTCGGATAGGGCCTTGTGAGCGTGATTTCTCGGATAATGACTGAGCGTGTTTTAAGATCGCGTTTGCATCGGAAGTTTTCGTGACGTCATTGGGTTATTGACTTGTTTGTGCAAGCGCTGATCACGTGCTTGCGTTGGTTCGGTGCACCTAGTTGATACGCGATGATCAAGTGCTTCGGGTTGCTTGATGCCCTGCCTGGAACGCATTAGACACATGCTGAGGCGTAGGTGTGACTTCAGCTTGCGCGTAATTTCTGTGACGTAACGTCGATGAGTTATCTGGTTGTTCATTTGTTTGTGATTGGTCGGCGTTCGCACGCATTTTAAATATACGCTTCCGATAGGTCGGCTTTAACGCGTAAATTTTAAATATACGCTTCTTGTTGTTCAGTGTTCGCGCGCAATGTCTGACGTCAGCGGTGATTTGGCGGGAAAGGGCCTATAAAAGCTGACGCTAATGCTTTGTTGGAAGAGCGCAAAGATTTAGTACTAGTAGTCTGTCGTATTCTCTACTGGTAATTTGAATTACACAAATCTATCATTTGAGGTATAAATTATATATTCTTGCGTTTAGAATGTGTGACATTTCAAGATTTGTTTGAATGAACTGCTCGTTGATTTTATTAACATACAACAGAAATTCAAAGACTGTGCAACTTTTAATGGCTCAATATGTAATGCACATAGTGCATCAAATGAACGTTTCGTAACCTATACAAGGATCTCTATAAGTAGTGTATTTATCTAGGGGCTATTTTCCTGGTAGCCAACTTCGAGGGACTAGATCAATAGCTACTCTATAGACTATTTTATGAACTTAATGATAGACCAAATTATCGATTAAATATTTCTGAGACATCGAAAAATAAGCTTCCGACAGTTGTTGTATAATTTGGGTATAAAATTGTATTACCATAATAATTCTGGATGATCGCTTCTAACATGAAAGGGAAGCGACTGCGGCTGGTCATTTAATACGCCATCTTGTCTCTATCGAAAGCCCCTTCTCGAGTTTCAAGGGTCTTTCGGCTGAGGCGCCGTCGGAATAAAAACCAGACAACCTTCCTTTATGGGTTACGACGTAAAGTAAATGCCGATGAAGTTGATGTTCAGCCGCTAACATCCACTTCGTCGATAGCCAGATACATAAATATGATATACTAGTTTATTACATTCATCAGTTACTTTCAATCGTAGGATGACATCCAACGACTATTTTCAGTCTAACACATCTTCGTTTGAAGCACAAAATACTACTACTACTGCTACCACTACTACCAATACTACTACCACTACTACTACCACTACTACTACTACTACTACTGCTACTATCGATGCTTCAAATATTAGGATCTTCTTGGATCTTTTTTTAAAATCCATTGATTTAACGTTATATATTTCTCACTTTTATTCAATTGCTAGTCCAATCCTGGGGCTGCTGATGTAAGCGAATGTCAACTTCAACGGCTCTGGCAGCCACAAGAGTCCATTGCTCTTTTTAGGTGCAAACGTGGACTTTATATTTTTTATTCTATTATATTTTAATATATGTATTACATTTATATTTATATTATATGCAAAGTCATTTGTCGTGACTTAAGGTTAGTAGTAGCAGTAGTAGTGGTAGTTGTGGTAGTAGTAGTAGAAGTAGTAGTAGTAGTAGTAGTAGTAGTAGTAGCAGTAATAATAATAATACTTATTATTATTATTATTATTATTATTATTACACTTTTGATAAAGGTTAAGTGTCAAGCCGCTATGCAAACAGCTCTGCTGCCCTCTATCGGCGATCTAGATATGAGTGTCTTGAACGAGGTTTCCAAGAAATCGCAAGTCGCTGTCGTCTGTCTGTCTGTCTCTGGCTGCTGCTGCTGCTGCTTGATGCGAAATATTAATAACAATAATAATGATGCCACTGAATGTACCGCCTCACACGTCGGCCTTCGCTCAGAACATCTGGCTGTTCATAAATCAACGACGAGAATTCACGAACAATTAATTCCCTGTCTCTGTCATTTCGTTGATTAGTATTTTGTGATAGACATTTAGCGCTCTGTTGTCTACCGGCCGAATCTACTGCAAGGCGATATAATTGCACACATGCAACAACAACAGAGCAAAACAATGGATGCAGGAAGATCCGGGTACATCAATTACCGGGATCTACGGGTTGCGCTTCTAGTGGGTAAACACCAGACCCACTCGGCCTGTGAGTTTTGATTATAAAACTGTTCTCTTTCACGGGGATTGGAAGACCCTCTGAATAGACACCTTGAAAGAGCGATTTCCAAATGCTCTGAATGAACGAATGAAGCGTGTATCTGACTATTTGTTTAGCGCCTTTTAATAGCATCACAAGTGTGCTAAACAGGGCTATTCTTCGGATCTAAAACCGTGCTAATTAAGATAGGTTGAAGTTGTTGTTGAGCTGCCTGTGGCTACAATTGCCAAGTGCGATTTTAAGACACTGAGCGTCACCTCAATGATTGAACGTTCAACGCGGTCAGTTGGTGGAATGAAGGCATGATACCCAGAGATATGATAACGGCGCTATAGAAGTCCTTAAATTAGATTGATCAGAGAGTGTCTGAGATTACCTTTCCGGAGATGGTTTCTCCATTCAGGTAGACGTAGAGTCTTTGTGATCCTTCGTCTGTCCTCCATTCTTCCGTCGCTCTTCTCTCCTGACCGTCCAGAGCAATCGCGAGCTCTGCGCTTTGAGCATTCCCAAAGAAATTCTGAAGCAAGTCATCAACTGATTACAGTTAAAATCAACTGAATACAGTTAAAAGCAATAGAACAAAAGCGGTACGAGTACTGTTATTACTAATCGTAATCGTAATCACACATTACATTTAGTACGGTAGAAAATCCACAGAGGCGACTTTTGTAATTGTAATTGTAATTTGAGATTTATAAAGCGCCTCTTAGAAGATAAACTCAACAGAGGTGCTTCCGACCCGAAAAAGTAAAATCACTGTTGAACAGTACAGTCTTCAGGCGCCTGTGGAACACTGAGAGGGGGAGAGAAAGGAGCTCAAGTCGCAATTCTCGAGGGAGACGATTCCAGCAAGTGGGACCAACGTTGACAATACAAAACACCTTTCGGACAGAATGGTTTTTACCGCTGACACAGATAAGAAACACTGGTAAGTAAAGTAGGCCATGTTGCAGGCTGCCGAGTACCTGAATCCGGACTGCGTTGTGGAAAGGGTAAAGTTAGCAACTTCTTAAAAACATCTATAAAAACTCCGCTTGAGGGTGGTTTTGCGGTCGGATATTCGGATGAGATGCAACAACGACCACAACAATCCAAACGGAACAGCTTTTTCAACCTCCCAAAGTGCGTTGGTACTAATTTACCGACAGATAAAGGATGGAGGGCTGAGTGGGCGCCAGATGGCTTGGTGTTCCACGGTCTGTCACCCATCGAATTAGGCCTACAAATGGGACTTGTTTTGTCTTAACTTCTCTGCGCCTACCAGTGTCGTCTCAACAAAACCAAGCAGTCGTCTCAAGTTCGGGACGAAGATCTGCAGCGGTAAGTTTAAACTTTGTTGCATGCAGCTGCTAGGACAAGACAGAGCTGGAGAAACTGTTGAACACCATCTGTACAATTAATGCGAAGGCCGACCTTCAAAAGGGGTTGAATGTATATCGTCTGTTCAGACGGGATTTTGTTTGTCGGCGGTCGAGTGTGACGCTTTTTTGTTGCCAGTCTCTTGACCAATCTTGTTAGGCTCCCTGTGTGGACGACTGTTCGGTTCTTCTGAGTTGCTTTGGTTCTTTCTTAGCGGTTTTTCGTGACCGCCTGTGATGTAAGTTTTGACTATTTCTCGTGAGTTTTCTTCATTTCTTCATTTCGTTTGTCGCCATCTGGACTGCAAAGATGCCAGCAACATCCCTTCTAAGGTCAAGAATCTCGAGGCATTACTGTCAGCGTCATCTTGTAACATCGAACAGTATACTTCAAATTTGACGTTATCTTTGCGAGATCAGTCGGTTATCGATAAACTTACCGTTCTTCGAACTGCATGTCATCATAAAGCGAGCGTTATAAAGCACCCAAAGTAGCTGCCGGGACGGGCCTTTTTAGGCTTTTCCTGATTGTAGTTAACTACATCAACTATATATTTTGTAAAATGTGAGAGTTTGTCTTGCATTAATAGAAGGATACTTATTCATAATTGTTAAAATATTGCAGGCACTGCCGTGCATCGATTATTGCAGTAAACCCACTTCTTGTTGTCCTTTTCACGGTCTGCTAAACTTAGCTAAATAACGGAGCCTGCAAACGTTCGATTGATTGAGGAAGCAGGTGGTTTCATATGTACGAGGCAGACGCTCTTTCTCGGCCACATTGCGGTCGTGTCTTGGCTACAGATCGGCCTCTTATGCGTTGGCCAACGTCCTGTTTTGCTCAAATAACTCACGGTGCGGTCTTTTCGGGCGTTGCACGTGTCTGTCTAAATTCTCTCCACCTTCTAAACCATCCTAATCTCACGACCATTTGTTATGACACCTAAAATTCCACCAGGCCTAGACTTGGAACATTTGTCTGTGTGTCTATAGACCTGTATTTGCGCTTCTGCTTCCTGGTTTGCGAACATATTGTAGGCCTATATGTTGGTCTATATAACCAGATGTAAATATACATTATATATGTCAAAATTGTATTTATATACACAAGTCTTATGTATGTAACCAAACGTATAGGTACATTATTATATCTTTAGACTTAATTTATATATGCCATTTGACTATATATATATACATATTATGTATAGAGGCCTGCATTTTTAAGTATGCGTGTATATTTATGAGATCACGGTCGCCAGCATAAATATTCGCATTGCGTGCATATTTATGAGTCACATAGCTTACAAAGTGCTTCAAATAACTGCAATAGATCCATTTCATCCGTGGGTCCTTAACTTTTCTTTCTCGACAAAATGGTAAGCTTAAACTATTATCAGTCAAACATCTACAGAAATCTTTATAAGCACTACCAATCCTAAGCACCATTGATTTTGTTACAATGAACTTCATATCCAAATTGTACGCTTTCCATTTACAAGTGATAATCATTTTCTGAATGATGCAGACAATAAACACCAAATCATCTGCATGCATCACACGGCCAACGTACAAACCATTTATACAAATTCCTCTTGGCTCCCTTTAAGATTAACAACAATATCATCCACAGAAACAGCCGCAAGTAAAGGAGAAAGAATCCCTCTTTGTCTTACACCGTAAATTGGAACATCGTGCTGCCGACAACTGTCGATTTTACCTAAGACGTCTTAGGCCTATTCGTCGGTCTCACTCGTGAAGCTGCCCATGCCCTTGTCCGTTCGCTTGTCCGTTCACTTGTCCGTTCACTTGTCCGTTCACTTGTCCGTTCACTTGTCCGTTCACTTGTCTTGTCATAAATGGAATATTGTAATTCAATATTCTGTTCTCTTCTACGTCGCCTTCTGACTCTTTACAGTCGGGGCTGCGGACAGTTGCTCGCCTTTTTCTTCCAGTTTCTCTAAGATCCTCAATTACAGACTTAATGTCCTCAAAATTACACTGGTTATCTTTTCCAGCGCGAGTCCATTTTAAAGTTGCTGTCTTTGTATAAACGATGCTTCGTGGTCTATCATCGAGAGCTGCCTTACTGGCTTATGCATTCCACTCACGCCTAATCCCATCATGACAAACTTAAGATGAGCTTCTTCTGGTCAAATGTTTGTCTCAAGTTACCAAAAAGACTTGTGGTTTCCGTGGCTTTTCGCACACTGGTCCTCATCTCTGAAATTCACTATCACAAGCTTTGCGGGATCCGTATGATTCACTTGTCTCATTTGCAAATAACAGAAGACATTTCTTTCCAGTTACCCTCGTGTTTGAGGTGAATTCTTACTTTAGCGCAATATAAATAATACAATAATGATGATGATGATGATGATGATGATGATGATGATGATGATGACGATAATGATAACAATAATAATAATAATAATACGTTATAGTCCTCTTCGGTCACATGTATTGCTCGTTATCGTTTTAGCAAAAAGAGAACTGATTAGATAGTGGCGCTTAATAAATGCAGAAATAATGGCTGACTGATCCTTAAACAATGCTATTCAGTGGCGGCATTTGCCGCTGGCTCCGCGAACAATGACGAAAAGATTGATTTGTTGGGGCCTTCGTTTAATAACAATGACTATTATACCTCGGTCTTTCTATTGTTCGCTGGGTTTTCAGTCGGTTGTTTACCTTCCTCCATATGGCTTACATGTAGGCCTATATCAGACATCATTTTATCACTCCTCCCACAAATTATATTATCGCTTCACTGTCGATGACGACAAACACGATGATGCTGCCAGTAAAGTTGTTGTTGGTGCTGTTGATGACGATTGTGATGAACGACAATGATAACGATGATGACGATGAGGAGAAGAAGGAGGAGGAGGATGACGATTAGGAGGAGGAGGACCAGGAGGATGAGGAATAGGAAGAAATTGCTGCTGTTTCTGATGCTGATAAAAGTGTGAAAGTAACAGATATGTTTAAACGCTTATTAAAGAAACTTTTTGCAAGAATAATTCTATGATAGGTCGATCGTTTGGCTGAGGCGCAGGACTGCCATAACAACCAAACGACAAGACGACTGCTTAGATCTCACAACTTGCGTTGGTACTCATTGACAGACTCCACAGTGGGCAGCAGGTGGCGTGGTATTCCATGAACGGCCACTCATCCAAGTATTGAAGGAACTAAGTGGTGCTGAACTCCACTGTAGCTGCCACTGTCGCTTCAACAACGCCCAGCGGCCACCCGGTTTTAGTTGTTTACGCCCATGGTAATGATGATGTCTAGTTGTTGCTGTGTTGGATGGTGATAGTGACGATGATGATGATGATGATGATGATGATGATGATGATGACCTGATGATCAAAGCATTACATTTTGGTTTAAAAAATCAATTCGCGGCTCAATAAAAGTCACTGAATATGTCAAATGGACAGATCATTGTAACTCACTTCTTGTACGGCCTGGACACAGCAGCACAGATGGAAAGAAGGCATTTCGTAATCAAAGACGACGACGGCTGCGGCGGAGGGTAGTGCTCAGTCTCAGTCGATCTGAGCTTAACCTGTCACGAGGAACGCCAATACGAATCAGCGGATGCTAATGAATCCGATGCTGCTGCTGAACGCTTCTACCTCCTCATTCCTTCTGTCAGCGCAATTCATCAATATAATCCCTCCTATCGTTCAAGTGTTTCTCTGACGGATTGCTTCGGATCCAGTAGAATAAATGGGTGTTGGCCAGTTTACACGGTTGACAAGTAGAGCGCCGGATTGCTTGGCCAGCTGACTGTCTGACCTAGATGTAGTCCGGTTGCCTGGTTGATTCGTTATTAGGTTGACGGATTTCTTGACAGGTTGACTGATCGTTGCTCTACTTTGATTGCTGATGTTGTTCGGATGACTACGGACTGGTTGGCTGACTGAGCGATTGGCCTGTCGACACTTTCGATGCTTTTACTGATTGGCCAGTTGGCTGGTAGGCCGGTCATTTTCTGCCTTTCGGAACGACGGACGAGTCCTTGAGTCCTTGCGGATTCCTGACTGAGGTCTGTCGGCGTCTCTGGACATCAAGCGCAGCGACTCGTTCTTGGATAACGACGCCAACATTAACGGAACCGATGGATGCATTAGCTGCCGAGAATCTGCACAAGCAGCAGCAGCAGCAGCAGTGGCATTGGCAGCAATCGACAGGTTAGCTTAAGCAGCGGAGCAGAAGAGAGCACAGGAGGCAGAAGCGGCGACTATCATCCGGAGCATTGCTAATTTACGTCAACAGCGAATGTACAAACCGCATCGACTGAAGTATTTTAATGCCTATTAAACGATAAGGACATTAAAACTCTATAATTCGTTTCATATTTAAGCCATTTACTTACAGCCTATGAGTTTCTCGCTTCCCCTGTGTATAGAAACCATCCTTGTTGGAAGAAAAAGAGAAGGAGGAATAAGAAATCAGGAGAAGAAGAGATGGAGGAGGCCGAGGAAGGTTTATACCCATCGTGATCCTTTGCTAATTAGCGCTATATAAATCCACGTTTAAAAATTTACATTTATGCCATCGCGACTGCTTTCGGTAGCGTGAACAGAAGCTCTCAATTCTGGACTCAGATGGCTATCATTTGAATCGATGAATTGACGCTGAACGCAAAAATAGCCAAATCGAAGAGTCAAACGCAGATGACGTCCATAAAATTAGAACCAAATTCCGCGTACGACTTTTATTATCGCTATCAAAGGCAGTCATCGGTGACAACAAACTTGCCTTTTGCTAACCACTGGATTGCAAACAAATCAATGACCAAGTAATTGATTATGCAATCAAACATAAATAAATACATCAACAAATTCTTCTGTCGGTCAGTCTGCTAACTGAACATTTTAACAGCACATTTTAAGCACTTCGAAAGCACTCGTCGTCATCCTATTCTAAATACACTTCTATAGCGCCGTTATCATATTGCACAAAACATAAATCAATGGGCGATTAATCTAAAATCGCAGTCCGTTAGAGAGCCATGCAGTTAAGATCCGTGAGACCCTGAGACTGGAAGACGGGGGGTAGGCAATTCGAAAGAGATGAATGATTTTAGACCTGACCTAAACGACATCAAAGAAAACAATGTTAGAGTTCATCAAGAAGTCACCCTGCCCGCACGTTGAGCCCAAGCAACTAAGGCCCGTTCAGAGTTGACAGCTGCCAATTATTACGTTCAGTCAATGATGAAACCTTGAATCTTGCCAATCAGTCAGCCAATCAACTAGTCATTCTTTATTCAAAGGCTCACAGGTGATTTCCTTTAGTTGGCTGCAGTCATCTCGCAGGGATCGTCTTCGCGTTCTTCATACAATGTGAACCTCACATGACTTTGGTGCTCCGTGACTCTCAGTTGGAGGACAACCTGAATGTAACCGTTATGTCCCACAAATCAACAGCAATGAAGGTCTCATCATCAATCCTCAGGGACTCAACAAGCTGTCTAGCAGCACAATCCAGCGGCTGTTTCTTCTTCTTCTTCTTCTTCTTCTTCTTCTTCTTCTTCTTCTTCTTCTTCTTATTCTTCTTTTTCTTCTTCTTCTTCTTCTTCTTCTTCTTCTTCTTCTTCTTCTTCTTCTTCTGTTTCTTCTTCTTTTTCTTCTTCCTTTTTTTCTACTTCTTCTACTTCTTCTTCTCTACTTCTTTTTTTTTCTTCTTCTCCCTCCTCCTTTTTCTTCCTTTTCTTCTTCTTCTGCTTCATTTTTACAGTGATAATGATGTTATCCGAATGCGATGCCATCTGCCGTAAGTATAGCGGATGTGTGTGCCGTTGCTGGCGTGGCCACTTCTTAACTTGCTCGATTATGAATAGAAATAGGAGCACAGTCTAAAGAGACACCAATTTCATGCAGTACCACTCAAAGCATTGGTTCTTAGACAGGCTCTAGATAACTGGATAATCATATGCTTTAATTCAAAAGCATGCTTACATGCATCCATACACAGTTGCATTCAACCATAAAACAATACAAACAATACAGCATTCAACCATAAAACAATACAAACAATACAGCATTCAACCATAAAACAATACAAACAATACATACATGCATGCATACATGCATGCAGTCCTTATACGCATCACTCCATGTCTTTAATTTACCGTTTGACTGTACATTCACAGGTGTAGAGGAACGGTCGGCTGAGAGGCTGCCATTACTAATACACGTACGACGAAGAGATGTTTTATTCAGTGTATTAACCACAGGGCGGTCGTACTGTGTTAACTCGACCTGTGACTTTATGTCTTTTCGTAAACGATTTACAGACAGCTCAAATACAACCCTTTGCACGAGCTATTTCTAACAATCTGAATGTTACCCTTCAGATTATAAAAAAATACATTCATTTAAGTTTCTAGTAGAATATCCACGAACAGAGAGAAACAGATGAACAGAGAAAGAGAGAACAAGACAAAGGCACGTATTAAAGATCCGCATTCTTAGTAATGCTAACAGACGACTGACGCAGATTTAACCCTTAATTTGCTTAATTAAACATAATAATCTCGCAATCGCTAGGGACACTAAATACGAGATGGAACCTATGTCCCGATTAATGAACACCTTGAATTATTTCCGACTTCAAGACGAGACAAACTCTCTTCTTCCGTTCCGACAGACCTTGGATATCCAGCAGGGACATGTAGCATACGCTGTGCATCCGAAATTTTACCTTGGCTATAACTAATGTGCATCTGACGGTCTTTCGATAGAAAAGAGAACTGCGCAACAAACATGCATCCAAAAAACTTCTTTCCTTATCCAGATCCTATCCAACACACTCCTGCATGTATGCATACATACATACATACATACATTCATACATACATACATACATACATACATACATACATACATACATACATACATACATACATACATACATACATACATGCATACATACATACATTCATACATAGATACATAATGCTAGACGAAAGTGGAGACTGCAGTACTGACGCAAATCCATTCAATGCATTCCTTTGGCCCGTTCTTCGTTTAACGGCAGACGCCTGATTCCTTATGGACAACGCTCCACTTATTCTGTTTTCCGCTTTGGCTGTAAATTGTGAGGAAATGTGAAATGGAATCCCAGTCGACTGCTGAACTTACATGTGATAAATAATGTGAACAGCCTCTGGACATGCAGCGAGTAATGCGACCTGGTTTCTTCAAAGGATTATGATTTTGATTACGATCTAAGTGGAAGGAACATTCGATTGATGCATTAGGCATCGTGATAACGGCGTTAAAAGCTTAGAAGTTATTAGATTAGATTAATAACTTCTGTTTTAAACGTTGTCATTTCTCACTGACACTTGTTCTAAAGTTATGAATCGCTATTGTTATTACATTTATATATATGTAAGCTGTGCATGTTATGATTATAATTGGGACGATGGCGCCGTTTAATTAAGCAGAAGGCGGCGTCTGGAGTTATACGTGGCTTAGGCTCTGATAAGACCGAGCTTATCTCACGGCCTTCAATGGCGTCTGAGTTCTGCAGGATGTTGTATGACGGCTGGCCGGATGGTTGACTGGGCCCGAGAGGCTATTTCGTCCACTGTAATCCTCCGTGGCCGTCCGTCCGTCCGTCCGTCCGTCCGTCTGTCCGTCCGTCCGTCCGTCTGTCCGTCCGTCCGTCCGTCTGTCCGTCCGTCTGTCCGTCCGTCCGTCCGTCTGTCCGTCGGCTGGCAGTCTTTTCGTGCGACACTTTCCAAGTCCTCGGCCAACGATGCTCTTCGTCCCTTCTGTCCGTGATTAATTGCTTCGTCAACGGTCGCTGGCAACCTGATGTATTTGTGGCCACCAACGAGACACAATGAATCATGATCGCTAACTCGGGTTTTATTTGTCGCCCACAAGAGCTCAATCAAGACAACCGGACGCTGAGTGGAAACATCAAGAGAGAGAAGTCATGATAGAATTCTCATATTATCACCTGTACAAAGCAGCCTATTAGACGACGACTTGAAATTTATTATTTGGGGTAACACTACTTATTAGCAAAGTAGTAAATTAATTATAGCTAGTTAGAATATTCTATGGCGTGTTGTTCGACAAGATTTCAGAGACATTAAAGACATTTTGACACGACGGTAGCTATCCATCAGTAAAGGAACTGCTAAGCGAACTCAACTGCACAGCAAGGCTGATAAATGCACGGAGTCTTGTAACTGTAATGGAATGTGTGTAAAACGCTTTTTAAAGGCCCAAAAAGTAGGTAAAAGTTGTCAGTCAGATGGAACAATATGTGTCTCAGCTGAAACGTTTAAATGGCCTAGAAAATTCTGTTGAAAACTATCGCTTGCCGAGAATCAGAAAGTTAAAAGCGATGTCCGTCGACAGCTATTATTCGAGGAGTTATTTCTCGCATCGATCAATCCGTTGCTTTGTGTTTCTCGGAAGCCAGAACCCGAACTCATATTCCAATTTGTTGTCACTTGGCGCGATCTCCGCACGTCTGGCCATCAGCAATTCATCTTCATAAATCATAAACGACCGGAGCAATATTCAACGAAGGCCGCAAGAAGAAGACAAAGAAGAAGAAGGAGGAGGAAAAGGAGGAAAAGGAAGAGAGAAAGGAAAAGAATGAAAAGAAGAATAAGAATAATAAGAAAAAAACAAGAACAAGAAGAACAAGAACAAGAAGGACAAGAACAAGAAGGACAAGAACAAGAATAAACAGAAAGAAGAAAAGCAGAAGAAGAAGAAAAAGAAGTAGAAGTAGAAGAAGAAGAACGAGCAGGAGGAGGAGATGAAGAAGAAATTGAAAAAGGAGAAAAAGAAGAAGAAAAGAAAGAAAGAACAGAAGAAGAAGAAGAAGAAGAAGAAGAAGAAATGCACAAGAATTCGTTTTCATGCAGATCTAAACGGCGCAGAATTCCAAACACGGATGCATCGATATGTTATGTCAGGATGCGTTTGGGGAATTATTTCTGGCGTTGTGCGCGATTACATAGAAAATGCAGACATGGAGTCGCCTTGAGCCATTGAAGCTAAGCAGCACTTCGCTTGATCTTTGCAAAGATTAGAAAGTAGAAAATGCTGTTTATAGTGCGTCGTCAGTTATACATTACAATTTCTGGAGCGTTAATAAGATCTAGCGAAAACGAAATAAGGTGAAAGATGGTGGCGAAGAGATGCATATCGGCTTTCTGAGTTGTACTAAAGTTCGATGGTTGAAAGAGAGATGCGCGTTCACTTCGTTGAAGAGATATAAAGTAAAGGAAACATAGTAGGCTAAGCTTGGAGACAGACTGAAGCAACGACTGGCTCTTTTGATGGGAACGATTGAAGACCGTTAACAGAAAGCGAGAGACAGAGAGACAGAGACAGCGATAAATGCAGAGATAGAGATAGCGAGCGAGACAGAGGCTTTACGAAAGAGGACAACAGAAAGGAACCGAATGCATAAACACAAAAGAAAAGAGTTGCAGATTGATCAGCAGACAAATAATATGAGCAAATGCATCGGAGAAAAAGTCGTATAAATAGGCACACCCTTATGGATTAAACGGTACTTATAAGGCAGAAGGGCAAAGCGACCAGAAGACCTTGGCAGCCGAATAGAACGCTAAACGGCAGAAAGATTCGACGACTATAATACACAGACAGCGAAGAAACGACACCAACATGGACGGTCTTGAGACAGAAGAAGGTCGAGTCTATTGAAGACTCATCGCTACTTTTTACTGCCTTGAATCATTTTCTTCGAAATCTCGAGTTCTTTCTTTCGATAAACAAAGAAGGAGCGCAGTATTCGCCTCAAAAGAACGGAAGAACGATATCTCTAACAGACATGAACGCACGAATGGACGGACGAGGGCAAGCAGACAGACATTGCAGGGAGAATGAACAAGCGAGCGAAGAAAGGAGGAGGATATAATTTAACGGAGAACGAACGCAAAGAGAACAAACGGAAGTTTGACCATGCTTTCGAAGCGACATTGACGATGCAGCCTGTTCAGAACAATCGCCTTGAGACGGGGTCGATACCGGGTCAGGGTCACCATTTATTTATATGCCTACAAAGGTTCAAGTTATATAAATGTATGTATGTATATATATTACCAGTAAAGGTTCACGTTTTATATATATATATATATATATATATATATATATATATATATATATATATATATATATATATATATATATATATATATATATATATATATATATATGTAACCGTAGACTGCCTACTGACACCGCGCATATATATATGGGGTCAGGGTCACGTTATTAATGTACATGATTGCGTGTATATGTGACATGTATATGCATATGTAGGTTTGTATATACGTGTAATGTAAACCTTTACATAAAGTATTTTTCATGTTTTGACGGCGCTGCTAGAATGCTTATTTTTGGTCGATGCATGCGAGTGCTTGGCAGCGGGGGTCATAACCTGTTCTGTATGCATGAATTGCTCAGCTACGAACGAACTGCACATTCATTTCGAACTGCGAAGTCATGATCTGCAAAGCATAATCGATGCTATCGAGAAGTATGAGGTAGAGATGGTGCTGGCACAGGTGGCACGGCATTTGAGCTACTTAAACTCCATGTTATTTTATGTTATGTGACACAAATATCTTATGTTAATTACGCAATCATCCACTGAGTTAAACGGCGGCTGTTTGGCTCGAGATGCGCAATTTCATCTGGTCATAAGTGAAAAGTGCAACAATGCGCTAGTATCACTATACGAAGTGGTGCAAAATGAATATACTGTAAGCAACGCGTGTCACATTGTTAAGCATGAATTGCTGCACTTCGAACGATGCAAGTGCTGTACTGCAGTAAAGTGCAACCAGCGCAAAACCCTGAGTCCTGGCTGATCATGACGTCAGTTTTAATGGCGCCTATCGCGACACAGTGGGCGATAATAAAGGTCTTGGCTCGCCTGGACATCACGCGTCGACCGATAGCTCCGGGATTTCTGCTTCTGCCTTCCCTGCACCAGATGCAGCAGCTCGTGCTTGCGACGCAGCAGACGACTCTCCCAGGATGCGAGCTCTGCAGATGCCTTGAGCAGCGCAGATCGATCGAGATGCTTAAGGATGTTGGGCCTCAGCTGAACACTGCCACAATCGCTTCAACCGTGCCTTTACGCTTCCGACACCGACCATTATGATACCAACCTATGCGCCGCCTCTTAAATACCCAAATGTGTACATTGGCGCTCGATATTTAGCAAGTGCAATCTTATTTTGGCGTTCTATATAGCACTTAGATGCATAGAGTTACACAGAGCACATATATTTGGTATACCTATATAAATAATATATATATATAATTATTGAGCATTGATTATAAGCATGAGAATTGGTAATGCGAACCAACAGATCATATAGATGCATCTTCTGTCTCACGCGGTAAATAGATGAACTGAAGCAAAATTTGCACTTTTATATAGATGTATGCAAGTCAAAATTATACTGATATTATCACCTCTGTCCCTGTGTCCCTGTCTAACTTGTCTGTCTGTCTGTCTGCCTGTCTTTCTCTGCACATAATCATATGGGTAGGTGCTATATATGGTAACTAATTTTATTAAACACTTTTCAGACCGCATTAAATTTTGATTCTCCTTTAAATCATAGGGAAAGACGACGGTTTTCTTGATACTTTTACGTCGAGCTTAAAAATTATTAAATAATTTTGCGAAATATTTTTCTTTCTTCTTTGCCATAGATCTAATACCTGATTTTTAAATTTAAGTTTCGTATTCGCAAAATCATCATCGTCTATTTAAAACCTTGCAGTCTGTTTTGTAAATAGGCCTCACTCTATTCAAATGCTCGTCAAACGCTCTGTCTCGCCATGAACGGCGTCTGCTTTTCGGATTAAAACATCTTCTAGAGTTCACTTCTTCTTGTCACTTAACTTGACAATCTTTAAAGTACACTAAAATACGGTTACTTGAATGCAAAAATACTTGTGTGTGCTTTTCCATGTAAACTTCTTAGCTTCACGATTTGTCCACGTACTGAACATAAACTGTCAGCTCACATCCAGGTAGTGGTACTTCATTCTGGTCAACCAATTCGCGAGCGTTGACAACAGGCGTCTGAGAAATGTTCTTCTCACTATTCTCCTTCTCCTACATCACAATCCTTTCTAAACTCCACTAAGTCGTTGTTTCTCCCATGTTTCTTCAGTGCTGCAGGACAAGATTTCATAAAATCTCCTACATTTTTCCATTCTGATCCTCAACGCGTTTCACTTCTGACTCAATCTCTCAACATCTTAATCTTCTTCACAGGTACTCATCGGCCACGAACTTTGACTTGAATCGATTGATTCTTAGCAATCTGGATTGAAATTGTCATAAACTTAATAAATCTTGTGGCTCGAATGAGGCTAGCATGCAGACACAAACGACAGAAGAGAATGTGTGTGCTAGAGAGAAAGAGTGAGTGAGAGAGACAGAGAGAAAAAGAGAGGGAGCAGAAACATTAAGAAAGAAAGATAGATGCAGAAGTCACTGTGCATATTGATTCTGTCACATATTGATCAAATCGGCGTTGAAAGCCGATGCCGAGCGAAACTAAACTTTAACGACCGATGCTTAGTGCTTTTTACAGCAGCATCAGCAGCCAACGATGTTTGCTCGTCTGCTGCAGTTATCCATATTGGCATACGTGACCATAAGAAGAGGAAGGAGTTTAGCATCGCTCTTTGGCTACACCATCTTAATGGACGGATAGACGGACGGACGAAAGGTTCCAGGATAATAACCCTCTGGCCAAACACCTCCGGCTGATAACCCTCGGGCAATAATCCCTGAGGAAAATAACCCCCAGTTTATAACCCCGGCCAATAACCTTCCACGGGCAATAACCCCAGAAAAATAAACACCCAGTTTAAAACCTTCTGACCAGTAAGCCCCATAATTAACAAGTACCGAAAGCAAATAAAGAAAATTTTTAACACTTTTTATTTCTTGTAAGCATAGTTTTCACCGTGCAAATAATTGAGAAATTCTTGGTTGCTGCAGTCGGCGGCGATTTGCAGTGTTCTGGAATTATTACTGTCAGCATATCTTTTAGACCTTATATAATAATTATCTATTATAATAAAAAACACCGATAGGTTGTCGTAAAATGGAGTACATTCGTTCTTATGTAAACAATGAAAGATTACTACAACTATTGTGACAAACCTGGGGTGCCGAATCCCCTGTCAAGGTGCTGGTGTTCTACCACTCTACCCGAAGGCTCTCTCTCCCAGCGCCTATTTACTGCCAGTCCGCGAGATAAGCCCTTGGGGTCTTCAAGGAACCGAACGCCAAGTCGATTGATCAGCTATAGCCCTTTTATTTCTCGCAAAAGACTCGAACCTACAGCATCTAGTTAAAACAGTTCTTATTCTAAACTTCCGTGCCCTTACAACAACAATTCAACCGCAACAACTCTCACAGCAACAGCACCCGCAGCAAGAGTGTGTCTGTCTCCGTATGTCGTCTCTGGGTCTTCTCTGCAGCGCAAGTGTTTTTGTGTTCGCACTGCAATCCCTTTATATAGGCGGCAAGTTCGCATTGGGTTCCCGTGCGGGAGGAGGCGAACTCGTAGAGTTCCATGGGTTCCCGTGCGGGGGAGGCGAACTCGTAGAGTTCCATGGGTTCCCTCGCGAACCCGTGGAGTTCCCGTGCGGGAGGAGGCGAACTCGTAGAGTTCCATGGGTTCCCGTGCGGGAGGAGGCGAACTCGTAGAGTTCCATGGGTTCCCGTGCGGGGGAGGCGAACTCGTAGAGTTCCATGGGTTCCCTCGCGAACCCGTGGAGTTCCCGTGCGGGAGGAGGCGAACTCATAGAGTTCCATGGGTTCCCGTGCGGGGGAGGAGAACTCGTAGAGTTCCATGGGTTCCCTCGCGAACCCGTGGAGTTCCCGTGCGGGAGGAGGCGAACTCGTAGAGTTCCATGGGTTCCCGTGCGGGAGGAGGCGAACTCGTAGAGTTCCATGGGTTCCCGTGCGGGGGAGGCGAACTCGTAGAGTTCCATGGGTTCCCTCGCGAACCCGTGGAGTTCCCGTGCGGGAGGAGGCGAACTCATAGAGTTCCATGGGTTCCCGTGCGGGGGAGGCGAACTCGTAGAGTTCCATGGGTTCCCTCGCGAACCCGTGGAGTTCCCGTGCGGGAGGAGGCGAACTCATAGAGTTCCGTGGAGTTCTCTGGCGAACCGGCCGAGCTCCATGGGTTCTCGTGCGGGAGGAGGCGAACTCGTAGAGTTCCATGGGTTCCCGTGCGGGGGAGGCCAACTCGTAGAGTTCCATGGGTTCCCCTGAGAACCCGTGGAGTTCCCGTGCGGGGGAAACCCGCTACAACACTCCTCCCACCAAAGAGACCGAACGTCCCCGGTTCGGAACCCACCTCGCACAAACCCAAGCAACAAAACATACAGTCTCTAAAGCACACAAATTAAACAAAAATGGCCGACACTTCGGCTCCAAAAACAGTCACCGATTAAAGCGGTAGTACATACATGCCATACACAATTACTAACAGCAGCGAACAAGCAATTTATGTAAGCCACGTGGCTTTACGAGAACTAAACAGCCGCACACGCGGTTTTTACTCAACCAAAACCAAAATAGCCACACTTGGCAGTAAACGACATGTAAATTCTCTCTCACCAAGTCAGTCCACCAATATCACATCGTCATCGTCCGCAGCCGGATTCCAAGGGCGGACTTGCCTGAAGCCGCAGGTCCAGTGAACGGCGTCCACGGTTGCACAACGCCCCTTTATTGGAAGCGTTCAGGCCTACGAGTGGCGCGTAATGGCCGCCCCTCGGTCGGTTCCGGCATGGTCTCCACAGGATCTTTTGGCGAAGATCTTTCTTGGCTCCAAGCTCCCGGCTCCCGATCGTAACATGGCCGCAACTTGTCAACGTGAGTTACGAACGGCTTGGCCCTTTGAGATCGTTGAAGTTGATAGTTCACCGTCCCACACCGTCGCATGACCATGAAGGGCCCCGTGTACAACCGCTGCCACTTGGGACTGCGACCTGGAAATTTCCGAGGGGTATAGTACCACACCCAATCACCCACCATGAATTCAACCGGGAGAACCCTTAGGTCGTATATGTGCTTCCGCCGCTCCGCCGCCTTCCGCAAGCGTTCCCTTACCACCCTGTAAGCGGTTTCCATACACTCACCCAGGTTCTCTACATAGGATGCATAGGTCCCCCCTTTTTCCTCTGGGCCTGGCACTCTTCCATACACCAAATCCAGGGGAGCCCTATTCTCCCTGCCAAAAATCAACATGTTAGGCGAATAACCGGTGGCCTCATGGACGGAAGCCCGATAGGCCGCCAGGACATGCGGCAGCAATTCGTCCCAGTTCCTCTGATCCGTATGCACTATTTTCCCAATCATGGAATTCAGCGTCCTATGGAATCGTTCGATCAGGCCATTCCCACTAGGATGGTAGCTAGTGGTCCTCACCTTGTCGATCCTCAGGAGCGTGCACACCTCCCTAAACAGAATCCCATCGAAATTAGTGCCGCGGTCTGTTAATATCTGCAACGGGGTCCCATACCGGACGATCACCGTATCCACCAAGGCTCGAGCCACCGTTGCGGCCTTCTGGTTCGCCACCGGAATTGCCTCTACAAACTTCGAGAAATAATCCATCACCGTCAAGATGTATACATGGCCCTTCCTGCTCTTTGGATGGGGCCCCGTGATGTCCACACCCACTCGTTCCCACGGCTCTCCGCAGGGTAATGGCTGCAGCGGACCCTGCCTGGGAGGCTGGCCGCGGCGGTATTGACAGCACTGCGAACAACGGCTGCAAAACCGCCGAACTTCCCTTGACCAACCAACCCAATAGCCTCGGCGCCTAACTTGCCAGCGGGTACGGCGGACTTCCAAGTGTCCCCCTGTCACGCCGGTGTGAGCAAGTTTCATGAAATCCTCCCTCAAGGCTCTGGGTAGCAGCAATTGTTCGGTACCATCCGCTGCTTTCCTGTAGACTACATCGTTCCTCACATACAAGCTGACCCGTTGGTGCCAATAAGTCTTCACAGCTTCACTCTCCCACAAGATTGACTGGAAATCGGGCTTTCTCGCATCTGGGCTCAGCCATTCCCTTACCACTGCGAGGTCGGGGTCGGCCTTCTGCGCTTCCGCAATTCGTCCCTCTTCAGCGGGCTCCACTCCTGCGGAAAGCTCAACTTCACCCTCTGCATCCGCACCCGCCATCTCGGACCGTCTCATGGCAGCCACTATCGCTGGAGTCTCTTCCCATCCGCACTGACGGCAAGGCCGTCGGGAAAGGGCATCCGCATTCCCGTGCCTCCGCCCCGGTCGATAAACAATTTCAAAGTCGAACTCTGCGAGGCGTTCCAGTCATCGACTCTGCTGCCCGATAGGCTCTGGGGTCTTCTGCAACCACTGGAGGGCTGCGTGGTCGGTTCGGAGGATGAACCGACGGCCCAACAAGTACTGCCGGTAGAGCTTGGCAAAGTGTACCACTGCCAACAGCTCCTTGCGGGTGATGCAATATCGCCGCTCCGCTGCCGAGAGCAGGCGACTCCCATATGCGATTACTCTCTCCCTATCTCCGTCGCACTGGGACAGCACCGCACCAATTCCTTCATCCGAGGCATCACAGTCCAGGACGTACTTCCCTTCATCCGTAGGCAGGCCCAGAACCGGCGCCGTTACCAAGGCCACCTTCAACTGGTCGAAGGCCGCCTGGCACTCTTCGTCCCACACAAACGATCGGGATTTCTTAGTCAGCGCGAAGAGTGGAGCGGCGGTGCGTGAGAAGTCTCGGATGAACTTCCGATAATAGGCACATAGCCCCAGGAAGGCACGTAACTCCCTTAATCGCTCAGGCGCTGGCCAGGACACCACCTCGTGAACCTTGGACGGGTCGACGGCTATTCCCTTCGGCGTTACTATATGCCCCAGGAAACTCACGGAGCGGCGCAGCATGCGACATTTGCTAGGCTTAAGCTTGAGATTCGCCCCACGGAGCCGCTGGAACACCTGCCTTAGCCTACCCAGATGCTGCTCGGGCGTGCTTCCATAAACGATCACATCGTCGATATACACCAGGCAAATCTCAAAGTTTAACCCCGAGAGCACAATATCCATAAGGCGCTGGAATGTCGCCGGCGCATTGCACAGGCCAAACGGCATAACACGCCATCTAAAAATCCCTCGGCGAGTAACAAAAGCCGTCTTATCTGCATCCTTAGGATCCATCTCCACTTGATGGTAGCCGCTACGCAAGTCCAAGGTGCTAAACCATCCCGCATCAACCAGGGCATCTAAACACTCGTCAATCTTTGTCAGCGGGTATGAGTCTTTCCTGGTTCGCTCATTCAACTGGCGATAGTCGATACAAAACCTTAGGGTACCGTCCTTCTTCCGTGCCAGGACTACATTAGCTGCCCATTCGCTCACAGCCGGCTCAACTACCCCATCTGCCAACATCTGGTCCAGTTGCTTATCAATGGCTACCCGATACGGAAGCGGCTGTCGCCTCAAAGGCTGACGAACGGGGCCCGAGTTCCCGGTGTCAATCCGATGCTTACACAGGGTCGTCCTCCCTAGGTCCCCTTCTCTCTCGGAGAAAACATCCCGGAACTCTATTAACAGACTCGCCAACTGCCTCCTGGTTGCCTGGGTCACTTCTTCGGGGAGTTCTTCCATCAAACCCGTGATAAAGGGTGCTTCTCCTTCTTCCCTGGGACCCACTCCTTTCCCAGCACATGTCTCCACCTCTACAGGGTGCAATCTTCCCAGGAGCTGGTCCTTAGGGAGTGTGGCGGGATCTCCATTGAGATTCACAACCCGAATCCGGGCAGCGCTAGCTTCATTCCCGATTAGCACCCGTGCTACGTGAACTCCCGGCAGGACTTCCTTTGGCTCTGTCATCCATGCAGGGGCCACACTTGACAGATCCCCGTATTGCATTTTGGCGGGGATGTCGCACTGAGTCCTAGGAGGCAGCGTCATTTCCTCCGCGACCATCACCCGTCTACACCAGGCGGAACCATCCCCTTTTTCTAGCGGGATACGCCGGCGGCCTACAAACAGGGCTCCAGTGCCAAACCCCAAACGACAGCGATGCTGCCGCAACCAGTCCATACCCAGCATGGGCTCTATAATTTGATCGGACACCAAGAAAGTTGTATCTATAAGGAAACCCGGCCTGATCCTAATCGGGACACACAGCTCCCCAACCACATGGATCGCAGTCCCGTTGGCAGCTAACAGTACCCGGGTGCTGGGACGTAGCGTCAAACCCTCCACAACAGAAGACGTCACGAGGCTCACCTCTGACCCGGTGTCGACCAGGCACATTTCAGTCCGTCCATTGATGACGCCTCGGATGTAGATTACGTTGCCGTTGGTACCGGTCGATGCCCTCTGGCGAGTGTTGTGGTTGACCGCCGCCGCCTCCGGTGTCGTCTGCGCCTCCGGACCTTCGGGTGTCACTTCATCGGTACGAGCACGGGGCCGTCAGGGCTGACGGCACCGACGGGCGATGTGACCTCTCAGTCCGCAGTTGTAGCAGACCACATCCCGTCCCTGGTTTCCAGGCTGCTCCCTTGCCGTCTCGTCGCGTCGGTTGGCTTCCGCGTCGATCGCCAGATGGTTGCGGAAAGCCTCTAGCTGCCGTTCTATCTTCTTCTCCATGTCCCGTTGCCAACGCTGCTGTTCCCCACGCTGTGCTTTGAGGAACTGGTCCAATTGGTTCTGGAGTGGCACGTTCAGGTCGGACTCCTGGGTTCCTCGAACACGGTTCGGTGGCCTCCGTCGTTCCTCGGAATCCGCCATCCTTTGGTACGCTTCCATCCGCAGCGCCATCCGGTACGCCTCGTCCAGCGTCTTGGGTTCGCGCTCCCGGACCTTCAGCGACAACTCGCGATCCCGATTGGCCTCACTGAAAGCGTCACGGGCAATGATTTCGGTCGTCTCGTTGGAAGGCACCGGATAAGCAAGTACCACCAACCGTCGGACATCGTGCAGGAGGTCGCTCAGGTTCTCATCGGCCTGTTGACGACGGTAGTAGAGTTGCGCCCGGAAGGTCTCTGCTTGTCCTTCGGTCCCATATCGTTGTCGTAACCTCTGCGTCAACTCCTCATACGTCACGTCCTGCCGAGCTCCGAAGTCCCATAGTAACTGCGTGGCGGTCTTGTCGAGGGCACATCGAAGGAAGTCCACTTTGTCGGAATCGGTCCACTGATTGTGTTTGGCACATACCTCGAATTGTGTCAGGAACGACTCCAGGGATCCTGTCCCGTCAAACTTCCCAGGCCTCATCGGAGTCTTGCGGTAGACGACGTTTCCCCATGACTGAGGTTCGAAGCCGTTTCACGTTCTCTCTGCATCGGTCTTCGTTCACTGCCGTTCACCACCGCCTGTCGTGAGCTGTCGAAGTCGATGCTCTCCAGAAACTGGCTACGGTCGAGTCTGGAGGCCTCCATTGTCGCTCTTCGCACACCAGGCGTCGAACTGCTAAGTTGATCGGCTGAAACGTCCGCAACGTCCAACAAAGTGTAGATGATGGTGTCGTCCTCGTCTCCCATGCGAGAGTTGATCAGTTTCGACTTGCAGTTGACAGGTACCCCACTTCTGGTACCACTTCTCACAAACCTGGGGTGCCGAATCCCCTGTCAAGGTGCTGGTGTTCTACCACTCTACCCGAAGGCTCTCTCTCCCAGCGCCTATTTACTGCCAGTCCGCGAGATAAGCCCTTGGGGTCTTCAAGGAACCGAACGCCAAGTCGATTGATCAGCTATAGCCCTTTTATTTCTCGCAAAAGACTCGAACCTACAGCATCTAGTTAAAACAGTTCTTATTCTAAACTTCCGTGCCCTTACAACAACAATTCAACCGCAACAACTCTCACAGCAACAGCACCCGCAGCAAGAGTGTGTCTGTCTCCGTATGTCGTCTCTGGGTCTTCTCTGCAGCGCAAGTGTTTTTGTGTTCGCACTGCAATCCCTTTATATAGGCGGCAAGTTCGCATTGGGTTCCCGTGCGGGAGGAGGCGAACTCATAGAGTTCCATGGGTTCCCGTGCGGGGGAGGCGAACTCGTAGAGTTCCATGGGTTCCCTCGCGAACCCGTGGAGTTCCCGTGCGGGAGGAGGCGAACTCGTAGAGTTCCATGGGTTCCCGTGCGGGAGGAGGCGAACTCGTAGAGTTCCATGGGTTCCCGTGCGGGGGAGGCGAACTCGTAGAGTTCCATGGGTTCCCTCGCGAACCCGTGGAGTTCCCGTGCGGGAGGAGGCGAACTCATAGAGTTCCATGGGTTCCCGTGCGGGGGAGGCGAACTCGTAGAGTTCCATGGGTTCCTCGCGAACCCGTGGAGTTCCCGTGCGGGAGGAGGCGAACTCATAGAGTTCCGTGGAGTTCTCTGGCGAACCGGCCGAGCTCCATGGGTTCTCGTGCGAGAGGAGGCGAACTCGTAGAGTTCCATGGGTTCCCGTGCGGGGGAGGCCAACTCGTAGAGTTCCATGGGTTCCCCTGCGAACCCGTGGAGTTCCCGTGCGGGGGAAACCCGCTACACTATTTATTCAGTTTTACTGAGCCCACTGTTGGTTGTTCTCCGTAGTAGAATCATCTTGACTTAATTCATGCATCATGATTAATCTCATCAGTACTTCCTTTCATCTGTTATCACGTTTTAATTACGCTTTCTATATAATTATATATAGATGAATTTTAGTACTTATTGGCCAGGGGGTTAATGGCTTGATACACGGACGGAGAAAGGGATGGAGAGAAGGAAGGAGAAGCAAGAAAGGAACATTGACGGAGGAAACGGATGACATAACGGTGTGGTGAAAGAGGGAGGCCTAAATGTATTCAAGAAAGAGTTATTAAGATATTGACGAAGTAATAAGACTAAATTGAAGGAAGGAAGAGAGGAAAGCAGGAAGAAAGGAAGGAAAGAAAGAAGATAGGAAGAAAAGAAAGAAGAACCTTACAAAGCTTTTTTTAGGTACTTAAAACGCATAATAATAAATGCATAGATAAACACATGTATGCATGCATACATACATGCATACATAGTATTAGATACATACATAAATACATACATACATGCAGGCATACATACATACATACATAAACACCTTTGAGTAAAGTCTGAAGAAAAGATAAATGGTTGGATGGATAAATGGCAGGATGGATGGATGGATAAATGGCTGGATGGATGGATAAATGGCAGGATGAATGGATGGATGGCTGGATGGCTGCACTGACGCACGGCTAGATAGAGAGACGGATGAGCTAATGAATGGATGTATTGATGGAAGAAGAAAACGATAGGCTGAAATACGTGGTTTTGTTTAACAGGACAATTGTCAATGCCTTTTTCTCCTGGCCTTGTAACAGAAAACGACCCTTCTATGTTCCTAGAAGCGAAGAGACCAGCTGCCGATCGAAACGAGGGAATGAAAAGGCTTTTCGAATGCATTATCGTTATGTGGCGCTGAGGCAGCCGGTCAGTCGCCTTGCCAATGCGGCTAATTGCAGGCTTAGGGTTGTCACAGACGTGAGGGTCATCTCGGTCGAAGAAGGGTTATTGAGAGGGATCACGAAACTCACAACAATACACGCATCGTGTGGGATCCGGTCGGACATTCTGATGGCAACACGGATCGATTCTGAATGCGATCGAAATTCCTCGGTTGATTATATCCATCCACGTGACGACGAAGGCGTTTCTATTCTAGACAAGTGAAAATAGTCGGCTGGTCTTGTAGTGTCCCTGTCCCAAGTCCCTAATGAGGGTCCTCACGTAACAGCCTCCTACCAACCACTTTGAAGCCGATTCAATTAACGTCGGGTGACCGATGAAAAGCTGAAAAAACGGCCTCTGCGTTCTTGGATTTGATGCACAACGCAGATCACGTGCAGCCTTCAATGGAATCGTTAAGCTGAACGCAATTAGCGTCAGTCAGCAGATACGAGGCGGCTAACTAACTGGCAGTTCTTTAGCTTTGCTTGACCTGGTAATTGATTTGCCGAGATCTGTAAGTTTTTTAGTCCAAGTGGCCTTCGCTTGCCATGGATTCCATGGAGACAGTTGGCTCTCGTAACTAACGCCCTTTAAGCATAAATGCAGATTTGTCACGAAATGAAGTCACGTCAATCTTTTTAACTTAAACCTGTTCCCGTGTCCCGAATTAGAAAGTCATCTGCATGACAGAGTGGTGACTTGCTTTATGGCTTCCTGCTTTGGCCTTTCATTGATACGTCTGGAAGTCAATTAATGCATTATTTCATCTCGAGCATTCGTTAATTAATCAACAGAGATTAGTTTTTCCAATAGAAACTTTTTACGCAAGACAATGATCACTCGTGATTAAAAACCTCAAGAGATTAATTAGACGAAATTCCGAAGCGGCCGGAACTTGCAAGCATCTGGCAGAACAGAAAGTATTGGAGAAAACTTAAACTTACAATTGTTTTCGTTGCTGTAGTACCAGCATGAGGACTTTCAGTTGAAACTATAATTATGGCTAACATAGTGAACTATTAATCGTAAACTCGAGATTTCTACAGTGCCCAAAGAAAGTCATGTCGCGGGAACCAGCTTAATCACAGGCGCCCTTACACTCATTCATGGTCAGCTGAATTTAAAAAAGACTCAGCAGTCTTCAGAAATTTTTCAGGCCTCAGATTGCTCTTATTTCACTCCGAAATCAATTATTTCTTTCAAATGTTATGAGTAAATTTGAGTGTGTGCCAGTGCCAATGTGGTGGCTTTTGGTTCCACCCTATCAGCTGGGTCCCTGGTCTCATTTGGACTGCCATAAGGTTCAGTTCTGGTTCTCTGCTTTAAATCTTTTATCATCATCATCATCATCATCATCATCACCACCACCACCACCACCACCATCATCATCATCATAATCATCATCATCAAGATCCATGGGCAGAAAGCCTGTAAGTGTCCAACGCATATGTTATCACCTTTTATACTGCTGACTTAAGCCGTATTCTTTCCTCCCTTGTGGTTGCCGCTCAACAGTATCCTAATGATGCTCAGGCGTACATTCACAGCCAAAATGCACATGAATTCTACTTTGTTTAGAAAATGTTTGAGACAGCTGAGGCGCCTTCCGGTTGGATGTCGTCTAACCGCCTCCGTCTTAATCTCTGTAAAACCCAGTGAGTGATTATGATCTTAACTCCGCCACTGCCTTGTTTGGGGTAGTGCCAGTCCTAAGCCTGGATAAAGGAGGAGGGCGACATCAACGGCATTTGATGCCATAAGATGTCGTTAAACTTGCTAAATGCTTTTTGCTATTTTTGTGCGTGACCTGGATGTGATCCTGGACCAGGAATTGACCTTTTCTGACCATGTAAAGTCAGCATTACGAACAAGCTTTTATAACCTGCACCAGATCCGCACTATAAGCCACCACTGTCTCCTAAGGCCGCTTCTACTCTGATGCATGCGTTCATATGCGCTAGGGTCGACTAATGTTATCTATGCGGGCCTGCTTCTTTTTCACATTAGCCCGCTCCAATCTGTTTTAGATTCTGCGGCTCGGCAAATCGGTGGGATCCCAGAGTTTGGTCATATTTATAGTTTCATAAGGGACGAGCTGAACTGATGCAATGAATTTAAGATCCTCTTGCTGATGCTTATAAGGCGCTTGACCATCCTATCTTAGGAAGCTATGTAGTTTAATATCGTCTGCCCTTGGCCGTAGATCTCTTCACTCTGCAGCACAAGGTGTCGTCGTCGTCCCTTCGTCCCTTACTTCTGCAATGCAACATGGTAGCTTCGCCATTGTTGGTCCTTCACTCTGGAACAGACTGCCGCGCAACCTGCGACATGATGCTTTCATTACTTTTTCTCTGTCTCTATTTCGCCAGTGATTAACGACCAATCTATGTGATCGCGGTCTTGTGCATCTCTGAGTAGTTTTCTTGAAGAGGCGCTATATAAAGGTGCAATTACAATTACGAAAGCGAAGGGCGCGATTTTAATCTTCTAAATGGATGACTATCCAAGAAAGTTGAGGTTCTTGACGTAAAAATACTTAGCGCTATCGATTGATACTTGGCCAACTTTCTATGACACAGATCCCTATCTTGGGATTATCGTCAAATGCGTTAACCTCTAGTTGAATCGACTATTAAATCACTTCTCATGGAGAACACATAAGTATATATTTTTATATAAGTTGCAGAACTCACTAGTCAGGATCCTTACAAAACGTCTAGCCTAGTTATCAACATGTCGCTTCGTCTTGTAATCCTAAGACTATATCCCTATTAAACAAAAGATTCAATTCGAAATCTGACTCATGATTTCTTTAGTACTGCACCCACTCAATCGTTCCCTGTCCACAGGTCAGTCTCGTAAATAGTCCACGCAATTAAGAAATACCCTGCTCTTGTTAAAACTCGAAAACCACGCAGGACAGCACTAGGCCCCTTGCATACGGACTAAATTGTCTTAATAAACAAACCAAATTGTAACCTGCATCGAATTTTAGGAGATGGAGCAGCTTATAGGCCAGGATGGAATCCACGAATCCACTTACAATTAAGAAGTTTTGCTAGCAGCAAACAGATGAAAATTAACGCCAACAAAAATACAAATCCTTATGATACACAGATCTCTTCGTGATTCAGCGATTGATTGCGTGACATAGTGGTTAAATGGTCGAGAGATCGTAGTGGATGCAGGTTCCAGCCTTTCCTTTAGCAACAAAAGTCTTCATCAAACATGGATCTTTGTGTGATTCAGCGGCTGATTATGACACTGTGGTTAACTGTTTTAAGCGTTTACTGTGAGTGCAGGTTCGAGTCATCTATTTAACCGGTCACTATGTAAGAATTTTGAGCATGTTCTTGACGTAGACTTACTTAGCGCCTTCGAATGGTGTATTGGCAGGAGGTAGGTGCACTACCATACACACACACACACAAACTCACAAGAAATCATACTAATTTTCAGTGTTCATCTTTCTTATGGTAGGATGATGGAGCGCATTTGGAGTAGCATACGAAGTTTCAATAACTGTAGGATCGTATGCTATTTCAGTCTCGACGCTTCCGGTAAGGTTTCAGGGATTTCCGTAACCATTAGGTGAGTTTTCTTTTTCAAGAAAACTCATCATTCATATTTCATTTTCGTCTAATGTTTATTCATTTTTTAAATAATATCTTGTGTGAGATGTTGACTTATTACAGGTTGTTGCTTAATAACATTCACGATAGGCTAGGCCCATATTAGACACTGAAGCTCAACCAAGTATGCAGGAATAACATTTTGAATCACGTAGACCACAGCCAATTTTAAGGTCGTTTCTACAATAGAGATTCAGTTGGATATTGAGTAGCTGTGAGATTAAGCGTAAATAATTATATAGCGCCACTTGAAGAGAAATGCAGCAGAGACATTACAGATCTGACGACACAAACCACAGATCGAATAGAATAATTTAGTAATTATTCCAGTAATTAGTCAGTAATTTCTTGGTCCTCCAATACAAGCGAAACTTTGGGTCCACGTGATCTGCAATTAGGCAGGCCTTACATCTACATCAGACCTGCAGATAAACTACATAAAGGTTCATTTGGGGTAAAAAAGCTTAATCCTGCGGCGTGCCTGAAATTTAAGTTGCGCCACTGGCGCTGTACAGACTACTCACTGGAATAATTACTAAATTATTCTGTTGGCCTTTAGAGAAACCGTCCATTGATACGATCAAAAATTTATTCTAATGAAAAGATACATCAGAACGTTTGTTAATCCTGGTGCCGAATCATTGCGTATAGGCTGCAGATCAAAAGAAGTAAGAGAGATTTTGTGCAGATTTACTCTCTTAATGTCAGCCATGCCAAGAATAACAGACAAACAACGAGCTTCAAGTTGAGCTAGGTTGACTTATATGTACTGTTGTATCCGGACTCGTCTTAAACCATTCACTAGCACGAAAATAAGATCGATGTAATTTACTCGCAGGGTGATCCATTAAGACGTCTTAGACTAAGAAAACAGCGTTTTGTAGCCTAAAACTGCCGATTCGAGTTATTAAACTAACAATAAGTTAATAACTTATTTATTAGTGCTCTTGCTATTAATATCACTGATCTTTATATTTTATTTTGTATATCAGTATTATTATTAGTATTGTTTTTTGCATCGCTATCCAAGAACTTATGATCATTACTATTTTAAAAGTCAGCTTTTAAAAAAGTCACATGTCAACCGAGGTCAGAGTAATGAAAGGTGATCGTTAGAGAATAATTTATTGATCACAAAGTCGCTAACTATTATTTTATTCGCAGAAATGATGTCCTGACTGAAGCGAGCGGCCTAAGAAACCGGTATATTATCATTATTAATCGTTTTATTTTTAAATTGACGTCGTCCCTTTGGTTTACTCCTCTTCTTCCTCCTCTTCTTCCTCTTCCTCGTCTTGGGCGGCCTCCTCTCCCGCCAGTCCCTCCTCCTCTTTGTGCTGTTTTAGCTGGTCTTGCCCCCACTCCGGTTTTTTGCCCTGCAACCAAAAGTATTGCAGCTGTATATAAATACACGGTTAGCGATGCTATACTTAAGCCAGGCATGGGTCGCTACGGTACCTTTAGGTGAAGTAGGATATTTATGCCTGAATTCACTGTATACATAATCTTTTAAAGAACTTGTTAAATGCATAGTAGATCAAAAATTGAGGCGTGAGATACACTGACAAGGTTTTTTGGAGCTTGCCTAGGAGAAAAACTGCGTACTTGCATAAAGAAAGATTGTTCTAGGAATATGTTACTTCCGCAGACCTGTCACTATTCAGCAAGGTCATCTGATTGCCTTTCTCTGGTTACATTAAAACTGAAACTGTTCTTGGTGAGCGAGCTTCTCGGTTGCTGGACCTAGATGCTCGTTCTCCTCAATCTCGTATTATTTTGGTCTCAACTGTTTAGAAACGCATGCCGAGGTTTTACATTCTCTTACTTCTTACTTCTACTTTTACTTACTTACTTACTCTTACTTTTACTTCTAGGTGCATCGGCATCAAGTGACTTACGGCGTCATCTTTGTCGTCCAAGGCGAATTTGGACTGACCAGTCGACTTCAGGTTTTCACGGAAAGCTGAGGTCAGTTTGCTCTTGACTTCAGCAATTTTGGCCAGCCTATCAACAGAAACCAACTTTGTGTCAGTACAATATAACCAAGAATTTTCACATTCTAAAGAAACAGTTTAAACTCATTGTCCTAATTTTTACACTAGGTCTTACCATAGGTCTTGCATGGCATCGTGGAAGTATCCCACTACTTCTTATGCTGTATGAATTCATGTGTTACAGTTGTAAAGACAATTCAACGAATATCCAAAAACAACTTTGAAATACTTACACGTTTTCAAAAACTTCAGTAATGCATATGGCTATAGTAATTATATAATTTAACCCAGTGAGGCAAATCTTGGCAAAAGCGCATCAAAACATTTCGTTCGACAAATAACCAATAATTGAACAGCGATTAGCAAAGATGAAACTCGATAAGATTTATCAAGTATAGCAGAATTCTGGGAAACAAAAGAACTAATAAAAAGCTGTGTTTTGCAATGCTATAGGTACTACCATATACCCGCATATATTACGAGTCCTTATATTCATGCTTAGATACTTTCTCTGGGTGTGTGTATATATGCTATACGTAGAAGCCATTTTTGTGTCCAATACACTCTTATACACACATAAGTGTGTTGAGATTAAGGAGAAGAACAAATAATCCATGGAAGAAGCCGAATAAAAATAGTTTAGGCGTATTGTGTACTACAGAAGCGGAATGCCAGCAGCAGTAGCACAGGAAGCAGGGAGCCAAGAATAGCCTGAAGCTGTTTCTCTTTAATCCATCCATATTCTCTCAGATAGGTTAACATTTCTCTTGGCTTTTGTCTTGGCTAGCACTGGTTATAAGCAAACAGGTTCTTATCTACGATCAAGGGTTTATATTGAAAACAGAATCATTGCACAAAGGCCAATAACAATATTTTTAAGTGTGTTGTGTTTCATGTTAGCTACCGACGAATGATCCAGACCGCAATTTGCGCAGGAATAAGAGGGGCTACATAAACTGCCGCTTACTCTGCAATACAGGTGAACACGAAAGCCAAAAAGCATCCAGAATTGCTAGGCATAACATAGCATAACATAGTGTAACACAACATAACACATCATAACATACATAAGATGACATGGTCATCCCAGTCATATTTCTACAGTATCTACTGTATGACTTGCCAGCCCAGCACAACATAACTTAAACATAACCAAACTTAGCATAACAACGATATTAACCGAAGATAACACATTACACATCACAGCACAACATTACACAGTGCAATGTACAAAATTTAAAATGACATAGCATATGAAATGTAACACGGCGCAACACAATAAATACCATACAGCAGCAAAATAAAATACCATACGACAATGCAATAAATGCAATTCGGCAATACAATAAAATACCTTACGGCAACAAAATAAAATAACAAATGATCCGTCATAAGTCTCGGTCTCTTTCAGTTTGATATCCACTCAGCCAGTAGCCGTTGTATTACGATAAATGCTCTACAGCAACGATTATGTTACAAACACCATTTTGAAACTAAATTAACTGTTGTAGCGGACAGCATCTATTTAAACGATTTTGAAATGCTTTTTCTGGATTACAGGTTAAAACAACTGACTTACTTCTGTTCAGTCTTGGAAATCTTTTTCAGAGCTGGCTTAACGCTAAGGTATAAACACAGAACATTTGAATGAAGAATTTTCAAGTCTGCAATGCCTTACTGAAAGGCATTACACGTTATGTACGTTGTAACATATGGCAAAATGCTAGATTTTCTATTCTCCAGAATTTCGCAGTGTAGGCCTTTCTACAATACACGCAGTCGCTTTTTTCCGTGTACAGAAATGTTGTGCGGTTGTTGCAATGATGCTGCATTTGCTCTTTATGTGAAAGTTTATTAGCTGGACATGGCTTCGAAAACAAGGGCGCTACACAAATGCCTTAATCTGAGCTTAAATATATAAACATATAAATTTTTAAGAAAAAGGCTGAATTAGTTTATAGATTTAAACTAGGTATGTCATAAGCTCTGAAATAAGCTAATACAGCGATTCTCAGGCATAGTAAACCCTTTTAAACAGATTATTTGAATTCTAAGATACTGTATACTTATAAAATATATAATACTACATACTATATACTTATATAGAGTACTACATATTTTGATTACGATATCGCTTGAAGCGACCATCGAGTGACGCCTTGAACATTATGATAATGGCGCTATAGAAGTCATTGGATTAGATTATATACTATAATACTATATACTATAATACTATATACGAGAATACTATATATTTTGATTACGATTTAACTTGAAGAGACCATCGACTGAAGCCTTAAGCATTAATGTAACGGAGCTATAAAATTCATTAAATTAGAGTTAAATAATAGAATACTGTATAGGCCTACTATGTGTATAGGCAAAATATATTTAGCTGGTTATTGATCATTCTGCAGTGACTCACAAATGTCCCTTGATGTCGTTGACGATGATGTTCAGTTCATTAATCTGAGGTTAAAATCGTTGAACACATTGAACGTTATTTCATTAAACGGCAATAGTTGACATATTACCAAATATTCTTGAACATACTGCATACGAAGATATTTCATATCATTAGACCTACACGATGACGCCTCGTTGCTATGTTAAAATCTACATATATATTCATAACCTATCTATTTTACCTATTCATATTAGTCTATTTATTCATATTAGTCTATTCTCTACGCTCTACTCGTGTTTATCAATAGTTAAATCTAATCCTGAGGCAAGATAGGTATTGCAATTTACGCAATGATTCATATGGCAACAAATAGTTAACATGAACACTCGGTTATTTCATCGACCAGCTAAACAATGATTAGCGCGATTTTGATCCTGTTTTTATATATAATTTTTAATAACAATGATGTTGTTGTTATTATTATTGTTGTTTTACCTCAAAGTCCATCTTCCTCAGCTTGAACTCCCAGTCATATTTCTCATCTTCGAGACGACAGACGACTTCGTAATACTCTCGAACCTTCCTCTCAAGACCAGCTGAAAGTTCACCAGCGCTGTTAGGTCGACTAAGTTACGAGGGCGGTTACTAGTTTTACTCTACTGCTAATACAAGTACTAAACCCTAATTTAACTGTTTTTATGATAGGTGCAATATTGATTCCAGTGAAGAGTGACAAAGTTTAAATGTCTAAAATGGATTTACGCTGAGCATAAGCTTAACCACATGAACACATAATTATAACTACCTACTTATCTACCTACCTACCTACCTACCTACCTACCTACATGCATGCATGCATACATTCATACATACACACATAAAAATAAAAATAAAAATAGATTATTTAAACACATCTGCGTAATTTTCTAACTATGACACACGACTGTAATTTGTAATAAGTTGTAAACTTTTTAGTTTTTACGTTTCGATATTTGCTTAAGAGGTCATAAATATGACCAAATTTCTCTTCTTATAGTTAAAATATTTGATTTAGTTAAGATATATTAAATGTGAAATATTCACTGAAGTTCTTTGTGGCCATCGGTAGGTCTATTGTTAGTTAATAAGCCGCTAATTAGGCTGCCCTAATTAAGCGGGACTCTGGTCCCTTCTGGATCTGTCATTGTACCCCAATCACCTGTGTACTTCATGCTAAATTTGTATCTTATCAATGTCTTTTTCAAGGATCATTAAAGCGAAGATAAGATAAGACATACATACATTCACGCATGCATACATACAATAGGCTGCACAGGCGTAGGGGTCTATTTATTCTATATATAAAGGTACAGGGAGGTACATTTTGTATGCATGATGAGAGCAGTTGCCCGAGAGCATAGGCCTATTTATTAAGATGTATGGTAGACATATACTGAGGCATAGTTTCTCCATGTGTTATGCGGCGGATGCTGTAGCCTCCCTTCAGAACGCCTGCCCAGCTGGTCGCTCGACCCGCGTGGACCACCGTCGGTAGACTAGATAGACTTCGTGAATTTCCTGGTCTGCGTTGAGTCTAAATACCAGACAACGTATATAAGTATTTGAGTGGATTACCTTGGTCTAGTCCATCGATGCTTAACTGCGGAACTCGACTGGCGATGGTCCTCGATCGCTCTTCCGCTTCCCTCTCCTGCTGCTTCTTCAGCTCCTCGGCTGTCTTCTGGACAATTACTTGCTGTAAACACCACGCATACACATAGAACACCGAGTCTGACACATGTGAATATTAAACACATTCACTTCAACCCAGTAATGTACGAGCAATTGCCTGATCCTAATCTTGTGCAATATTCTAATTCATCTAGCATGTCTTATCGACTGAGGTGATGGTGGTGTATCAGATGGTGTACCTTTGCGTACAATGTTTCTGCAGCTTTGCATCAGAGAATAATTGCAGCCGCATGTAACACGATATTCGATACTTGTGTGCATAAAAGGATGTACAAATGGAAAATGGGTCACACTATCAATGTGTAACAAAACATATGGCCTGTAGTATCGTAAAGGGCTCTACATAAACATTTTACAATGTGCGTATGCAGAATAACATTTTAGTATGGTTGACAACATTTGGAAGTGTAATTATAATTGCAACAATTAGCAAAATGGCTGTAAAATAAAAACGTAATTACTGAACGAGAATGTGTATTACAAGGCCATATGGTTATCATAAGCCACTGATTCGAGAAAGTTTGTATACGTGTCTGGGAATTTATATAGAGCCTTTTGACCTCTCAATCCGTAGCCTAAATTATGCTACAGTTTCAAAAAAAGACGCGTAATTGAATTAGGTCTTCAAATGACAGTCTCTCGCATACACGTAGAAATTGACCAATTGAGAAAAATAAGTTCCTTGTGTCTAAACTGCAAGTAATGTTGATAAACAGAGGCAACGTTTAATGTCTGCATTTTTCGAAATTAATTGAATATCAACGCAGACAGATTTTTAAATTCATTTATGATATTTATTAAGACACGAGTTTTGCTTCAAACGCCCATGATAACCGGAGAAAAATATTAGACTCAACATCAAGAAGTTGTATGGTTCGAAATCAAAGGCCTCACTTACAACATCTTGTTACGTCTAGCATTTGCAAAGAACAAAGCAGCCGCTGAACGCATTGTTTAGCCGCCGGTTTCCTAAGAGCGTATTGTCTACCTCCTCTTCTTCTGGCAATCTTGGGCGGCTGTTCTTTGTAATCTACTTATTATCGATTCTTCGTTCAACGCCAGACTGGAAGGGCTTTTAAGAAGGAGCTACTACGATGACGGCGTCATGAGATCTTCGGGCTTCTTATCAACAGTCTGTGTAATCAGAGCCAAACCGCGGCTGCGTTGTTCCGTGGCAAAGGAATCGCTGCTCTTGGTTGAAGTTGGGGTTAAGTAGAACGAACAACGGCAACGGCGGCTTCCTTCCATCAATGTCAGACGAACAACAGAAACTAATCGGAAAAAGTTGTCGACGCTCGCCGTGCACTTTCAGCGGCGCCAGGAATGCCTACGCTTGTTGCCTTAGCAACCGCTGCTGCTGCTGCTGCCGCTGCTGATGCTGGTGGTGCTTTTGTTTTATGGCCTCGAAACGAAAATTTCCTACTTTCAGATTCCGCTATATGTACAAAGCGGCGACAACGCTGAATGTTCCAAGGACAAGTTTTTCAAAGGTCGACAATTTTAGCTCTGATGGTACAAGTTTTGATGGATTCTTATGCGCTGACCTTGCAACTCAACATCTGAGGTTCATATCCCAGTGAAGGGATGACTAGACACTTGGAAAACCAGGCCATCTAAGACAACTCAAAACTCTATCCTATCATGGTTGATACAGTCAAAGCTGTGAAATGAGTTAGAAAAGTGTCCTGTTGTATGGGTTGTTGTGGTCATGCGCGTTAGCCGAAATATCCTTCAAACTCAAGCACTAAGCTCTTGAATTCAGAGTTTCTTTAGAGGCTTTCTCTTGCCTCTATCGTTTTACCTATACTACTCTACTAAAAACGAGGCTTCAAAGTTGAATCAGTGTTTCGCATAGTTTGGCCTAACAGGTTGTGGCTTGAGGGACAACACTACTTTCTATGTCTCTATAGTAGAAAAGGCTATGCTAACTGTAGCAGTACAAACACTACATTGCCTTCGAAGTTTAGCTAATATTCACGAGCCGGTCTGCCATACTGATGTTAGTTTGCTGCGCCTCGATTTACTGAGCGCGTAGATTTCATTATATGACATGACGAACAGCAACTCATATAATGCATGCCACTGATATCGGACCATTAGCCAGACCCATTTCTAAGCTGCATTCAGCGAAAAGGCAATAATTTAATGCTGTCATCAAAGCACTAAATGCATTCTACATTTACTACCCGAACAACAATGTCATATGTAGGACACATGACATTGATGTTGGGGTAAGGCATGCGTTGATTTTCACGATATCGGGAAATCTTAAAAGTTAATTTCCTCGCATTGTTGGTCGCGAAGTCTTGTACGATATCTTTTACATTAAAACTTGGAGCCATTTCTGCTTCGATCGACAAAAATGAAAATCGACCAATCTTTCTTCTGTCTTTGTTCATCCCACACGAGTTTTAATCAGTTTCAGCTTTGTTAAGCTTCTCTCGGTCATCGGTATTGTTAACAGTGTATACGCGTAAGGCAGTTACAGTAAAATTACGATATATTTCTGTTATGTAGCGATCATAAATAATATTTAGCACTCCCTGCGATCCGCTATTGTCCAATATGCCTGAAAAACCAGTTTCAATACTTCAGAAAGCGCAACTGCATCAAAGTCGGAGTTGTAGTTAGCGGTCATTTTCCTAATATCTTTTAGAAACTGTAATACACTTGCACTGATCTAAGGATCTGTGTTTAAGTTTGGGTGCGTGATAGTCTAGTGGTTTGCAGGCTGGACTGTCAATCCCGACCAAGGTAGAATTTTGTTTCGCGATTTCAGCGACCAGCTGCGCCCCTAGCGAACTAAACTATAGACTACAGAGTACACTGACCGTACACTGTCAGTGGGAAGACCAGACAGCGAGGGAAAGGACTGACCACCCTCCCACATAAGTCGAGGTTAAGAAAAATGTAGTCACTAACATTTCATTCCCACAGCTGCCTCACAGGCTAGCTTAAGCTTCCTCTTCTACATGTATGTTTGACTTTATGACCTGTAACATCTTGCTTACTGGATTTATTGTACTTTAGAGGTCATACCAAACTACCATAACATACCATGCACATGAATTTAAAGTCACAAACACTTTTGATACAGGTATAACATCCTCTCTGGACAGGAGACCACAGGACCCTTCAGTTTTGCATCTCCTTCTATCACTAGATATCGTATTGGTAAGGATGATGTACACAGCAAGTGCATAATATTCCTATTCTTTCCTGCGTACTGCTGAAAGCCAGGGCAATACGGACGGGGAAAGGGTCGTGAAAACTGATAGCCTGCTGTTTTCATAGCTTGATGAAGCCCATCTGGAAGCATGTTTCGAAGAACGCATACAATCATCAGTACTAGTATATGTCAGCATAAGATAATCCATTTCTCCAGAGGTAAAAAACTGACTTCCGTGCATGCATGCTGTGTCTGCGCAGGGTTTCTTCCTTCGGGCTTCTGCGGGTAAACTAGAACTTCTTCTATACGCAATCTTCTTATTCGTGTATATATATACACATTGCACTCTAAGACATAAAATGTGACGTTCGTAGCTGCTTTGATATAGACTTAGAAGCCTTGTCCTGGATGCAGGTCGCCGCAGTTGCGTTTTCGCGTCTATGTTTTGTCTTACAAAGTTCAAAGTTCATTTGGAGCTGTAAGTCAAAAATGTCACTAGTACCATCCGCTCATTACTTAATGTATGTTACTTATATGGTGCGAGCTATACATAAATCAAATTCTTCTACAAATAAAACAAAACTAATGAATATTCTTTAAAAGAAAAAGATATTAAATTACAATTAAAATTTTGTTTTAAAAAATTATCTTTTGTAACATTTTGCCGCCCATGACAACTGCCAACCTTAAGCAACTGCCTAACCTGCTTATGCCTGGCGACGGCCCTGTAATCAGCTATGGAAATTTAATGTCCTATACTTATGTAAACACGCAGGAGTTTCCATTTCTTTCAGTGATAAACCGACTGTTTAACGTTTCAGTTACAATTCGTTAAAACAAATTCTAAGACTGGTGTTTCAGTAGCAATCAGCATAAGTTCCACGATTATACGAGTTTCTTTGCTAATTAGCTGCAGGTCTTGTCCGATCTAAATTATAATGTCGAAATTCTACCAAAACAGCCAACTTGTCAAATCTTTAAATTAAATAGTATTAGCGGCAGAACTGTTGCCTTTATCTAAAAAGTCCTTCTAATCTTTAATTATAATAATGAAAATATCAATTGATGGTATTAGCCGTCTAAAACTTGATATGTGAGTTTCGAAATACTTTTGATGTCAAAATACGAATTAGTCTGTTTGAAAGATACAGTTGGAGTTTCGACTGCATTTGGTACTTTTTCACATTCACATTTGTCACAAGAGCACCTGAGTAATCTTCGCAAACACCACCTTTGACATAAGACCATGTTATCTGTGTCTACTAGGCGCTATCTACTCTACACAGAGACCTCCTACCATGCGGCGTCTATACGTCTTAGATATGTATGGCTACCATCTGCCATCTTTAGGCTTGCTGCCAAATGCTGCGCAGTCATGCATGCAGTAGACTTACATAAATATAGCTGGTCTATAGCTGCTAGATGGGGGCTCTGTTGCTTCCATCCTAGAGCCTTCTCTGCCTTCCTTTCCTGAGACAGTTTCATATAAACATTGAAATCATTAAAGAACTGTCGGGGTTTTATGCCCCGAGCAAGAAATGAGAAGCGCTGGATGCTTGAAGCATGACGGCACTACCTCTGGCAGCAGCAGCAGCAGTAGTTCAAGCATCGGTCTGAAGGGAGCCGGATGCAGTGGTTGCGGGGAGGATACTCAAAGAGGAGTCGATCTGTCTTATATACTCCGACACCTAACCACCCAAGATGCTTCGTCCTTGGTCTGTCTTCAGTTAGTTTAGGCTCTTAGCAGTCTCTCCGCCCGTACACTTGGTCGATACTCGACGATTGAAGAAGTAAAACTGGTTCAAAGTAAAACTGGTTCAAGGTGCCTTTTCGTGTCCGCAGAGTTCCTCAAGGTGCAGCCAGGACGTATTTCTAAATGCATCTCTTTGAGAGGTACTTAAAAGGCGCTACATAAATATTCAAATATATACGTACAGAATTCTTGAAGATCTATTTCTCACCTTTAAAATTAGTAGTGACGTGTTCACTTACTCTACTAAAATGCTACCCAAATATCAATAAACATTACTATACATGTTTTCATTAGTTTGCGAAATACATTACATATGTTCGAGGATATTTATTGTAAGTATGCATGTATGTATGTGTGACTGTGTGAATGCACGAATCTGTCTGTGTATGTTTGTGTCCATGTAAATATGTATGTATTGTGCTGTATATATGTAGGTATGCAGTACTAATTCTATGCATGTAGGCTATTATATTCTGGTTAACTTCTTAGCTATAGTCGTGAAGGTAACCTTGTGAATAATACGGGTCGAGAAGAAAATGCATGAGGCTGAGATTAGAAGTAACAAGACTGACAGGTAATATGTATATATTCATATATATTTAAGCAAGTATACATTAATTTGTATAACCCATTATTTTATGAGCTTCGCAGACAGAAAGTTTACACGAAACTTTAGATAATTGGTATACCGAAAGCAAGATAAGTATGCTGCAGATGACTAATACATCGAAGTAAAAATGGCTGTAAATGATAAGAAGTTAAGATCATCATCTTGTGGCTACTACAGTCTCGCCTTATGCTGTCTGTTCCATCAGCAACGTCGATATGTAGGACGTATGAAGCCCATATGGGAGTAATGTCATATGGGCTTCAAACGTCCCACATGTGGGAGAGACGCTTATGCAGCTCCACTGACTCCTGAGTCATCTTCGCCATCCAAGACTAACCTCAGTGCATCGGCATTTTCGCCTACGATTCCTCGCCAGCTGATGGACATATGGCGTGTTAACAAACGTCTTACCTTACCTTGCTATCGGCCAATGAAAGCTTCGTACTACTGGTACTCAAGATTTCTTTTTAACAAACTGGCAATGAAAATAAAGTCGCTGGGAATTTAAATGGTAAGTTGCAACTACTCTCAGGGTCCAAATGAACCCTAAACGAAGATTAAACATTTAATTTAAACGTCCCACATGTGGGACGTTTGAAGCCCATATGACATTACTCCCAGATGGGCTTCATATGTCCTACATATTGACGTTGGTGATGGAACAGTCAGCGTAAGGCGAGACTGTAGTAGCCACAAGATGATAATCTTAACTTCTTATCATTTATTTTTTAAGACTGAAAACATCACCTATCATTCATAGGCTTGCAAATCAAATGACAATTACCTGGAACAACACAATGCCACCACTTAGCCAGTAAAAGATATAAGACAATGAATATGCCTGGGTGCCATATGGACCCTTTGTGTACTGTTTAGGGTTAAGTTATTATTGCCATTTATGAACTTATTTATAGGATATTTGCATTTATTTACCTCTTGTTGTTCGTCAGACCTGAAACAAACAATGAAAATTATTTTTATTTCAAGTAAAACCAGCATCATATGACACACCAGGCGATACTTTCATAACACATCTCACACATGTTGCAAATCGTCTATGGCGCTTTAAGTCAGTATTTCCACATACATAATATGGTTATTCTACTTTGGCGAGGTATTTTCTGTGGAACTAAAGATGCAGTCTGAACATTTTACAATGCATGCATGTATGTATGTATAGATGTATAAGAACAAGAAGACTACGGAGTGCTGGAGGTAGGCAAGTTCTTTTCCTCCCCTTGTGTATTTACCACCCCCTTTTCCGCAATTAACTTGAATACAATTTCTCTAATTTTATTTAGATTCAATGTAGTTACATTTTTCAACTCTTAAATGACACAGTTAGATTTTTTGCAATCATTTGTAGCAATGAAACTCTTTCAAGCGAACATCGCTTAACGAAAATGGCAGAACATCGAATACCGAACACGTTGCTGCGCTAAGATTGAAAGCATGCGAAATAGAAACCATGAGGAATGGAAAACTGCTCTAAAGTCTCACTTTACCAACATTAGGTGCAAAATGATCGTGCTCACATGAATTAAGGTATATATCTTCATTCGACCTTTTTCAGCCATACAGGAATGCAGCATCGCAGATAAGATTTCATCGTCAGTATATTAAACTATTTTATATAGATCTTCTTCTTTGACATTAGCATCATGAGCATATAGAAGTTGGTCGTGTACTGGCTACTGACATAGTTCAACAAAGAACACAGAATGTATCAGGCACTTGGACTTTTGGAATGCAGTTAGGCCTACCAATATACTCTATGCTAAGGACTGCATGATAGCAACTTAGCTTCAAAATGCTTATATCGATTGAGCCCCCTATACTGTTAGTATGAAGACCAGAAGCAGAGGGAGAGGACTGTTTATCCGCAATCATAACTCAAACGCCGAGGCTAAGAAAATTAAATGGCTTCGTACATGGCTTCTCGGGGTTAGCTTCAACAACTGGTCTTCTTTATGCTAATTAATAATGACTAGACTTGTACAAATGCATTCATATATAAATGTGTGCATATAATAAACCTTTGGTGCTGCTCTGTTACAGATTGAAACGGCTGAGATCAACGCTCACTAAGGGTTGGTTTTCTGGGCAAAGTTGTGTGTTACCAAGTAATTTCTGTTGCGCTATTACATTACATAACAAAAGTAATGTAGTTCTGTAAGTCTCGAGCCTCAGAGCTGAACTTTGCATTTTTTAAAGGGAATTAAACACTTCTAATCGTCGAATACTTTCACAGCTCACAAATTTTCTATCGTCAAAGACAGATTCCTGGATACAGATGGCGCATGTTTTTTCTGTATATATTTATGTATCTGTATTTATGTGTGCATGTGTTTGTATGTATGAACGTAATTTTTCCGCTGTTGAGTATGCAAGTTTCAAGCGCACATTTGCACAGAAATATTCCATGTTGATGGGTCATCAGGTTATTGATTTGTTTGTGATTTATCTGGCAAGCGTCGTTGAATTTTTCACTACATCATGTCGATGATTCATCGGGTTGTTGATTTGTTTGAGCACGCTTTTGTTTGATCATGCGCTTGATTACGTGTTGGGGTAATGTGACGTAGGCCGGCGCGCAGTTTATCACATGGGCGCTTGCGGGGGAAACCACGCGCTTATGTTGTGATGCAAGTTTTAAGTTGCGATGTGTCTGGACTGGTCTGCTCACTTGGTGGTCAAGCGTATTAAAAGCGATCGCAGACGCTTTGTTAAGAGAGCGCGAACAAGATTTTGTAGCGTTAGTCTGTTTCGTACTCAATTAATAGCTTGAGTTAAGTTGTCGCTGAAATATTCGTATGTTTAGCAACTGCATGTTGACGTCAGACTGTGTTGACTGTAGTAATTGAACTGTTCGTCGATTTAATTATAGATACGAAAATCAAAGACTGCATGTCTTTAATCGAGTTAACGCTATGCTAAAAATCTGGCGAGTCGACAGCTCGATCGATCTACACATCAAAAGATCGTCGACAGTATATTTATGTATATATGTATGTATGTATGTATGTATGTATGTATGTATGTATGTATGTATGTATGTATGTATGTGTCCGGGCGTATTGATATGTTGCAGTTGTCTTGGTATTCTAACAGACTCGGAAGGCCAACTAAGATTATTCGTGCTTACACTGCTTACCCTATAGTTTGAGGTCATACACACTTAAAAAACAGTGTGTCCAGTGCACTTGACGAAAAGTGATGATCGAATGAGATAAGTGTGTACTATCGCCAGACACTTTCGCGCGATTGCCAGAAAGTTTAAGCTAACTTAAGACCACCTGAGCGGCGCATGATCATCTGCAGATATTGTACTCTACTGCATTGTACTGCATTGCATTGTATTGTATTTGTCAAGTTAAATAGCGCCTGCTACAGAATAGACTACTCTGGTGTGCTCAGGAACGAGGGCCTATCGAGAGCCTCTGATGAGCATCTCTGAAAAGTTTCACATCGCTATACAAATTTCTGATTACAATTACAATTACACGAATTCTTCTGCTCAGCGATCATCATTCAACAGCTTACACACTGGGCAAAGCCTTCTCAAACTCTAACAACGTAGTGAACACTGAGAAAAGCTGTTAAAGTGTTATAAAATATGTCGTTCGATTGGTTTGCATTGATATAAAGCCTCTCTCTGCGATGATTCCAGCCGCTTAATTTCAACTGTCAGCAGCCGGTGCTTGGACCAGTGGACCCCGGGTGTAACTCTCGACGATCAAGGGAAGTGTGAAAACGCTCGAATGCATGCAGGCCATCGGAATGCAAGGGGTAGAAAGTCGCTCCGTCTGCTCAACATAGGTTTGATAAGAGCCCACAGCTTAATAGTTTCTGGCGGTGGCAGCCACTCAATGATTTCAACTGGCCTACATAACTACACAGCCATGTAGACTGCTATACACAGACGTATACACGTACATGGCCAGCCTCGTATAATGATCCGAACGATGTTCCTAACAGCAGACACTACTTGTTGCTGGATGCCCACACAATAATTGTCTGGCAGTAACAGATAATCCCGGTGTTATTCTCGGGCAGACATTTAACCAGACCTTTACGATCATCATGCATAGGTGATCGACAGTATGCCACTGTTTATACCAGATATTTATGTTCGGGCCACATTACGTTTAACTGTGTGGCCAATATGACCTTCAACCTTGGAAGACGTATGTGAGCTGATTTGCGGGCTTTTCGTTTGCGTTCTATGAGAAGTGAAAAAAGTTATATATGTAGACGGCACAGTTGGTTCTTATAGAGTAGGACCTACTCAGTAGTCTGTGGGGACCTACTCAGTAGTCTGTGGGGACCTACTCAGTAGTCTGTGGGGACCTACTCAGTAGCCTGTGGGGACCTACTCAGTAGTCTGTGGGGACCTACTCAGTAGCCTGTGGGGACCTACTCAGTAGTCTGTGGGGACCTACTCAGTAGTCTGTGGGGACCTACTCAGTAGTCTGTGGGGACCTACTCAGTAGTCTGTGGGGACCTACTCAGTAGTCTGTGGGGACCTACTCAGTAGTCTGTGGGGACCTACTCAGTAGTCTGTGGGGACCTACTCAGTAGTCTGTGGGGACCTACTCAGTAGTCTGTGGGGACCTACTCAGTAGTCTGTGGGGACCTACTCAGTAGTCTGTGGGGACCTACTCAGTAGTCTGTGGGGACCTACTCAGTAGTCTGTGGGGACCTACTCAGTAGTCTGTGGGGACCTACTCAGTAGTCTGTGGGGACCTACTCAGTAGTCTGTGGGGACCTACTCAGTAGTCTGTGGGGACCTACTCAGTAGTCTGTGGGGACCTACTCAGTAGTCTGTGGGAACCTACTCAGTAGTCTGTGGCGACCTACTCAGTAGTCTGTGGGGACCTACTCAGTAGTCTGTGGGGACCTACTCAGTAGTCTGTGGGGACCTACTCAGTAGTCTGTGGGGACCTACTCAGTAGTCTGTCGGGACCTACTCAGTAGTCTGTGGGGACCTACTCAGTAGTCTGTCGGGACCTACTCAGTAGTCTGTGGGGCCGGGTTTCACTAATCCACCCCTCTGATGTACACGACTAGATAGTTAAACCTGTAGTAAAAGAAACCCCAGCAAAGAAGGTTCTTAGTCATAGTGGCAGCAAGATCTTGTATCAACTACGTGATTGTAATCTTATCAAGTTACTTTGGCGAAAAGTTTCTGCAGCTGATGCTGAGCAAACCAGGAGGATGAATGAAAATCATTCTTATAATCCAGTTCTAGTAGCGCAGCCTGATGCTTATATCGCTTAGTCAGTTGCAGATGTCGCTAGGACCGACTGAGGGGTTTCTCAACGCCTGCCTTTCTCAACGATGAATGCACATTCACAGACATTCTATCATACTTGTTAGACTATGCCGCATGACGTTTACTGTTCTAACCGAGTATTTTTTACGTACGTACGTTTATCTGAATGGCTGTATGTATGTAAGTATGTGTGTATATATGTATGAATGTATGTATGCAGGAATGCATGTATGTAAGCATGCATGTATGTTAGTATTATGTTTGTAAGGTGCTGAAACAGAAGATTATTGCATGTAATTTTTTCTCGTCTGTCACATATTCGGTCAACTTCTGCCTCTCTTTACTTAAACATCGCATTAAAGAACTGGGTTCTGCATAATCGTAGTGTATAACCAATCCTATAGGTACACGTATAAAAGAAAGAGGGAGAAACAGCAGATCGTAACAAAACAAACACATAAATTTCCGTTAACTCACAGTTTTATATTACATCACTTGACATCTGATGAAGGACCTGAAAGTTAAAGAAAGCATGTAGACTGTGCAGTGCATGAACCTATATACTTGTTCGCATCGGTTTGGTTATTTTGGCTTCTGGTTCGTTCATTTCTTTGCCGAATATGTTGCTCGTTTCTCCGCTCTCATTCCTCTTCTTTATTTCTTCCAGACATCGTTTAGTTTTCTCTTTCTTCCTACACTGCTCTCCGTGGCTTTTCATTCCTCTATTCTTTCCTCCCTTCCTTCCTTCCTTCCTTCCATATTCTCCTCTTCTCTCACTACCCTCCCACTGGAGCTATTAGATCAGCTGTCCATTAACGCTGTCTGTCTAACCGTCGGAAAGAACCAGACGTCTAATACTTGATTGTTGGGATACCCTGACTGCAACAGATGCCAGAAATCTCAGCCAACTATTGCCGCTTCTTGAACAACTGCTATGCTGGAATTCACTCAACTCTCGGGTCTGCCTAATGAAACAAGGACTGGGTTGGTTAAGTTTAAACCGGAGTAACATAGAGCATACATTTTAAATGCCTCTATTTCAGGAAATTAGCATCGTTTGCATTTAGGCCTGAATCTTTCAAACATATTATCTACATGCAGCAAAGATCAGAGGTAGGCTGCAGCTGAAATCTGTCGAAACATATTATTTAAATTAAGTTGGGCAGCACAGAGCGATTGAGAGGCAACTAAAAGGTACCACTGACTAAATATTGAATAATAATTATTATTCAATACTAAATATTACACGTCTGGCTAAATATTAAAACTTATTATAAAATGTATTTAAGTGCCTTTGAAAACCAGTTTATATCCGAAACGACGTGGAAGCAGAGACTGTCTGGTCTATTTGTTGAAAGAGCCTTCGTCTTTAGAAGCTGTTATTAATAGAGGCGCCTAATAAATGCGCCACTGCACTGCCGTATTTTCTCCAGCTGCCTACTTCTCAGGTATAACTTCTGAATAGTTAGATGAAGTCCATTTATTCTACGTCAACAGTCGTCACTCAATCGAGGGTCGTACGTCGGATGAATAGTAACAGGTGGAAAGAAAGACTGGAAATGTCCGGTGTTTGGATCTACCCACAAACCACCAAGCGCTGCAAGTGTTAATTCAGTTAAGTAAGGAAAGCCTTCAGAAGGCTACTTCTGAGGTTGAATTATCTCGCGGCTGAAGGGTAACCATGACAACAGCAAACACGCCTTTGAGCCCAGGTATGCAAGTATGCATCTAGAGACTTAATAGAGCGCCTATTAAGTACCTCACCAAAGCGCTGAGGTAACACGGAGCAATAACGATCTTTCAATTTCGCACACCCTCACCTGGATTCGAACCCCTGCTCAAACAATCGACAACAACGAGCTAAAGATCACGCAGGCTCAGAAAACTATTTAAATGTATGTTCATTTGTTATTTTGGAGAACAATTAAGGGTCGTATTTACTTTCAGATTCACTTAAGGCGTCATAGGGAGACAGACATTCGCCTTAGTTTTCGTTTCGTTTTTTGCGTCAAAATATTTTCTAAGTCTAGATGCTCTTGGAGCTCATGTTGCGCCCAGATGTATGAATCGTTTTGTGTCCTTCCAGCGCTGAATTATGCAAATGACATTCATCGCCTAATGACCTACGCGTTTGACCCTTATGACCTCTACGCGATCTCCTGCAGAGGGAAGCTGTTGGCGGCCCTCGAACACGGAGATGAGACGTTGAATCACGAACGTAGGGCAAGAAGAAAGGGCGTCGACGGTACTTACATTGTGTCAAGAATCCGGGATCTGAGAGTGGCAGAAACTGCGACGAGACTACGACCGAACACGCTCAAGACTGGCACCGAGAGTAATGACGCTCAACTGGGGTTGGAAACGATGGCAAAGCACCAGCAGCAACAGCAACAGCAGCGGCAGCACAAGTTCCAAGACTAGGCAGTCGAGCCAGGCGGAGGATGCGTGGCAGCGCCAGTGCAGCTACGATGGCCAGCAATGATGGAGCTAACAGCAGCAGCAGCAGCTGCTGCTGCAGCTGCAACTGTGAGCTGCGTCAACGCTCGTTCGGCCTAGGTAGCCACGAATACATCGCGGTCAAGTTCCTAGAAGGTGCAGAGAGAAGCAGAGACGAGGCCTCGATGAGGGCTTCATGGATACCAGACAATCGAACGAAAGAAGGATGAAGGATCTGAAAGACAACCGGATGCACACATACATACACAGATATATACACGCATACACGTAGACAGAATTAGAGCTCCCGTGCTGATAGACAGACGGACATACAGGGAACAGACAGACAGAGATAAGCATGCACTGGGACGAGATAATAGACTAACAAATGCACAGAAACAAAACACCAAGGACAAAACACAAACACATTGCAAACAATGGAAACATGGACAGAAAGAAATCGAGAGATACGTAGAAAGACACACAGAGAACCAAAGCGAGACAGAACAAGAAACCTATAGAGAAACGGAACAGAAGAAAATAAAGGCAGAAGAACAATTAGCAACATCAGTAAGCCGTAGAACAACAACAGCTGCGTTGTTCGAGCTATAGGACCACTGAAAGATTAATGCATTAGGTTGCCACCATCTATATTTAGGCGTCTGCTTGCGGTGTTCGCTCGGCTGCTTAGGCCCCCAAAATCCATCGTTCGATCAGCCTATGTTTGTCTCTATCTGTCCATATCTCTCTTAGTTTGTCTGCCTCTGTATCTGGTTCGCTTTCTTGTCCTGCCTTGGCTTGACTTACCACTAGAGCAGCAGCGGCGGCGGCAGCAGCAGCAGCAGACTCCCAAATGCGAGAGAGTGGCTTGCCTATCGTTGGCTGAGCCGAGGGTGTGTTTGCTCGGTCGCTCGCACACACTGGCATCGCCGGCATCAGAAACGCATCGAGCGGCGATTATGCAGGAATGCTTGTCTCTCGTCTGCACTTCCTTCTGCACTCCTCCTACTTTCACTCCTCCTCGTCCCGTTTGCTCGGTTTCTCTCGGCTCCTGCGCTTGAAATGCCTTTCCCTATCGCCGGCCCCAAAACTTGGGCGCCACAAGGAGACAGAAAGGATGTCGAGATGTTCTGCGGAGCCTGTTCCCGGCGCAAAGGCTAATTTTAGACGCCGGCCGCCAGCCGACCAACCACTCATCGCCGCACAGGTCATTAATACGCACGCAGCCATTGAAAACGGTCGCTGCCTGGCACACAGGAGCACGGCAACCTAGCCTCAGACAGACAGACAGACAGACAGACAGACAGACAGACAGACAGACAGACAGACAGACAGACAGACAGCCAGGCAGACATGCAGACGAAGAGGCACAAGCTGAGCAACGCAGGAGAGCGATTGGCCAGTCTGGTAAAGACGTCATGGACATTCGTGGACAGATACTGTGAGCATTGAGCTAAGGAAAGCAACCTGACAGACAGAGCGACGATCAGCCTGGCTAGGAAGGGGCTGATGAAAGAGGGCAGGCAGCTGGGAAGGTAGGCAGAGAAACAGGTGGAGATTACTTAGAACACTCCGCGTCTATTTGTAAAGAAGTTAAGAAGAGATTAAAAGGAGGACGAGGACGATGAAGACGAAGATGAGGAGGAGGAGGAGGAGGAGGAGGAGGAGAAGAAGATGATGACGATGAAGAAGGAGAAGAAGAAGATGATGATGATGAAGAAGAAGATGATGATGATGATGAAGATGAAGAAGAAGAAGAAAGAAGTAGAAGAAGAAGAAGCAAATCTCGATAGGCAGCCTTTGGTATGAAAATGTTATAGCGACTTCGCTTTCTTAGTAATGAGAGCGGGTGGCCGTTCTTTTTGGCGGAAATGGAACACTCGGCTGCGAGATTGGCAGCCTAGGACGCCAACAACTGGACCATCGATCACCGAGACTCACAAGAATATTAAGGAGTACCAAGCATTAAATAAACAAGGCAAACTGTAATACTATGAGCAGAGAAGATTATAAGAGAAGGTCAAACTTAGTGATGCCAAGCCTTGATGCCTAATTTGGCTAGCGAGCAAAACCTTGTTGTTGTGACCTCTGACCTCGGCCTCGTGATTTCTGACGTCATGCATCGAGGACGACCTGTTGCAGAATTTTTTTCTGTTGCTAAATGACTGATGAGCCACAGCTTGGCAAAGACCAACGCATTGCGTTGTGTGGGTGGGTTTGTACAAGGGGAGGAGGAAAGGATGGGAGGATTATTTCCTCAGAAAAGCCCTTTGATGTGAGACAAGATCAATGTAACAGAACGATTCTAAATCAGCCTAAGTTATTACCCTCGACATATAATGCACAGGCAACAACACAATCTAACCTCGATATGCAGATAATTATATTATAAGAAGATCAGGATTCTCCGTTTCTCATACTTACGAGAGTCGTCGTTAACACCGAGCTGTACTACTATGGCAGCCTTTCATTTAAATTTTAAATTGCTGACAGCTGACTGGAAATTATGAGCCATTAAGGACCGGCTAACCGGGTCCCTTTCAAAGTTTGCAGCTGACGTTTTTTCAGAGTTCCTGGCCCGTGTTGCATTGAGGATGAGGAATGATAAGAGTTGAATGTAGTCCCCAGCACATGGTAATTTTTGCCGACTGGCACTCCTGTGCACATGGTATGTAGGAGGCCGGTCTTGCATGTGCGGAACAAATATTCGTCATTAGCCGTCATTTTTATAGAACTTCTCCGTTACTGACGGTCGACGCCTTTTCCAAAGACTCGACCTTGCGATTGAGTCATCGAATCTGAGGTTTCTCGGTCGCACACGGTGTATAGATCTATAAGTCTGAGGATCGCTACTGTCCGAACGGAAACAAGTCTACCTGTTACTGGTCGACCAATTCAAAATTGCGGTCGGGCTTCGGTTATATGTGACCATATGACGTCCAAAACTCTTGAAAACTAAAGCAAACTTTAAAAATAATCGAGCTGAAAAGGTGAGAAAAAAGCCTAACACCGGGCATCCATCTTTCGCTAACATCATCTGTCTCAATCCTCTCTGTCTATCAATCCTCTCTATCTATCAATCCTCTCTATCTATCAATCCTCTCTATCTATCAATCCTCTCTATCTATCAATCCTCTCTGTCTATCAATCCTCAGGCTTTCCATTGGAAACTAATGTCCCAAGAAATCTTACCTGACCCATCCAATACGCCGCCTTCCTATTATTCCCAATCTAAACACAACCCACCTTAACAGCTCCTCTGTCTCCTCTCTGGTCTTCTGGCAACCGGATTTTGTTCTTCATACAATAGCGCCCCAGACATAGGCTCGCCAAGAAATGCGCGCACCGAAATATTACCCACAAAAGTGCGCCAACCTAATATAGCTAATTAATTAGCTAACAATTAGCTAATATGTAAACGAAGTTTACCGGAAATTCTTATTCTGTCAACTTCAGGCACCACGCAAGCAGCAACGGGCAGTAGTGAACTACTTTAGTAAGCAACAAGTAGTTAAACTACCTATTTAAGTAGCAAAAAGGCAGTCAACTAGGCCCTACTATTCTTCAAAAGCAGCTGTAACTAGTAGCTAACCTACAAAATCTAAATTTATAGTTAACTATTTTTTTCTGATTACTTTTTTCTTCTATTCGTCTCTTTGTGTTCTTTGTGCATTTGTTCCGTGTTAAAATCTTAGACAAGCTTTAATATATTCTTTTCAGTAAGAAATGTTACTTTTTTCTCTGATTAATTATCTTCAAGTTAACATCATTCCCTGCCCTACCCAGTAGACAAATACATTTCTTTAATGGTTCATAAGTTCCATATTACTCGTAAATCTGTGATGTTTATCCTCTCTTCAAGGTTGCACTGATATTCCATTTTTGAGCGTCTTCCATCATCTTTCTAACTATTCTATGAACTTGATCGGGAAGACTGTCTCCCTGTTGTGTCCCAACTGTCAATGCTAACAGTTCTGCCAATTTCCTGCCCATCCTTATTGCTATTTTTATATTTAGCCCAAAATTTTGCAGGATCTTAACTCAATCTTGTTCCTATTCCTATTTCCCTTGCGATGTTTTGAGGATTGAATTCAGGACTTTAAAATGTACTTTTTGAACTATAAGACACATTTTAAACCCCGAAGAAGACTGTGATACAAGAATTGGCTAAACGTATTAGAAAATGTTTTTAATAATACGAAGAATTAATAAGTTGGAAAATATGACAATTTAAGATAGACATAACTATGCGTATAGAGACTGTTATGTCATAAATGGAGGCAATGCATGAACGATTTAGATGCAAGTATTTATGACTTATGTACACGACAAAGGACGGTTCAGACGCGTGAGACGACCCACTGCATAGCAAACGGGGGCTTCTGGAGGTGTATTCTCGGAAACAAAGGGTTGAATAGGCTGCAAAGGGAAGGAAGACGCACAGTTGGGGTGAAGGATTGAGTTCACCATCGCCGTGGGGAGAAGGGATCATAAAACAGAATTCATGGAATGCCAGAAGGAATATACAGGTACGTCGATGGATGGAGTGCGAGGAGAGAACAGAGAGAGAGAGAGACAGAGAGACAGAGAGAGAGAGGGAGAGAGAGAGAGAGGGAGATAACAGAGAGAGAGAGACAGAGAGAGAGAGAGAGAGAGAGGGAGAGAGAGAGAGGGAGAGAGAGAGGGAGAGGGAGAGAGAGAGAGGCAGTCGCTGTTGGGCTGGCAAGAGTGAATTATCACCATATGGCTATGGAATGTACGAGGAGATTCAAAGATAAGGGAGAGTAGGAAAAGTAAACAAGGGTATACAAAGGAAAGAGGAGTGTATATAAAGAAAGAAAATGAGAGTCAGGGTTTAATTTAAGAAGGTCATCACGACGATAGGAAAATACGCTCTCGAGAGACACTTTGACAAACGAAACATGATGACGATAACGACATATCTCTAAGTCTGAAGCTTGGCCGAAAATCTGAGAGTGTTTTTAACAAATCTGAATGGTTAGCCGAATCGTGATGCTGTTGTAAATAGATTTCGGGTGTAAATGAAACTTGAAACAAAGAGATGTCATTAGTGAGTCGTCGCATCGAACTAAACGCTGAGAAACTCCGAAGGAGCAGAATCGATAGCACCGCTATCACTATAAACAGGATTTAAAGTGTTGAGCAACAGTCATTCTAAAACATTTATTATACTATAAGACACATTTTTGTGCGGTAATAAAGAAAAAGAAACCGTAGTATCTGGACTGAGTAGCCTTTCAGATAGCCGAGTTAGCCAGAAAAAAGCATCTATATAGAGCTGATGTTTATTTCACGATAGCATATATTTCATAGTGTTTGTTAGTACCAGAAACTAGTTGCAAGAGGCTTACAAAGGCGGCATAATAGCCTACTATTATTCGACCGAATCGACCTACCATATAATCATAATGATTATACTTTTTTCAGTCTTTTTTCAGTCCCCGAGAAGCCTAAAGGCAGCCGTAGGCCGAACCCATCCCTTCGGATCCCATCGGATCCCATCGGGTCCCTTCGGATCCCATCGGATCCCTTCGGATACCATCGGATCCCATCGGATCCCTTCGGATACCATCGGATCCGAATCGGACCAGATCGGTTCGGTCTATAATCAGTCGGCAGCTGAGCTCCAGCTTGCTGCGAAAATAGGCACTTGTCTGAGCCAACGACGTCTTATAATAAAAGAAGTTGTTGGCTCAGATAATGCAGCGTATAGCCTAAAACTATATATAGCTTACATAAGCTATCTATAGGTCTAGACTATATATTAGGCTATATTATATTTTGTTATATTATGCCTTTGTATGTTGTATTATATTATATCAAATTATGTTATATTATATTATATCATATTATATCATATTATATCATATTATATCATATCATGTTATATTATATCATGTCATATTATATTATATTAATTGTATTATATTATATTATATTAATTATATTACATTGCTCATCATTTTGACGGATTATATCGTCTCAACGTAAAATAATTCTGTAAGTTCGGGCTTTTACTGTTGTCGAGTCGGAATACCACGGAATTATTTTTCAACGCGGATTTTCGGCGTTTCGGTTGTTTTTGTTGCATATCCGCGTGGCCTTTTGTGACTGGAATAGTCCATCTATAGAGGGGGGGGACAGGATTCCAGCTGGATGGTCAAGCCTCAAACCTACAGACCTCCGTACGCCGTCAACCCGGGAAATTCTTGCATTCCGTGGAGGAAGGGTGAAGAGAGTCTTTGGAGCGGCACCGACCGTCAACCACGGAAAGGCTCATCTACCTACCGGCCGGCAGGTGACGTTGGGTCTGTTACGCCTATCGGTTGGATCAAGAAAATAGCCGAACCCCGCGTCGCCTTCCATCTACGAGGAACTGCTGGAAGGTGAGCCATCGGCGGCTAATCACATCGCCTATCGTCGTTCCTCATCCTCGATGCTACATGCTTCAGGAACTCTGAACATTCTGTGATCTTTCAACTCTAGCTGAGAATCTGTCGGTTGGGCTTTGCGTGTGCGCGCGAGCTTGTCACGTGTGACTTCTATTTATCTGAGCAACGTTTAATAGTGTCGTCTATTCTAAATGACATTTTGCAGCTTTTCTAAGGGCTTAAGACTAGCACAAAGAGCAGCTCTGATTAGTTTTCTATGCAAATTTCTGATAACAATTACTATTGTATTATACTATATGTGATATTTATTTGATGTTGTATTGCATCATATTGCATTATATCCGTCATAATCACGTGATTCTAGGACCTGCTTCTAGTGGCTGGCCGTGATATTCCGAGGGCCCTCAAACACGCCCACTTCATCGGGGGCCAATCGTGTTCAGTCGGAATCATTCGGCTGAGTATCGAACAGCGAACAGATAGGAACCGATCAAACTGCAAATTCTGAACAGCTTTTCATACCAGTTCGGGGTACGGCCGGTTTAAAGGGTTTGGAAAAAGCTTAATCGCAGGAGTTCAATCAAAAACAAATTCGCGTAGACAGGTATGGTTAAGTTCGTTTCCATGACCAGATCCAACGGTCAGGCAGGAAGACAGACACGTGGCTATGGTGGATAGTGGTTGGAACCGAAGTGGCGACAGAAAACTATCACCCATAGTCGCTCTTTATGGCAACAGTTAATAGCTGACAATAGCTAACCGTCTTTCAGAAGGTCTGTATAACAATCAGTAAGAGCCAGTGGTTACAGTAGTTACTTCTTTGTTGCAGATGTTATGCATATATACATCATATATACATGTATATACGTATACACAAATGGATGCGTTTGGTGTTGTATGTGATCTCGTGAATGCCTGGAAACTTGACAGAAATGCGTACATGCGTGGTTACTGAGAATGCGAGATGCTTTCCACAGCAGCAGCAGCAGCAACAACAACAGTCACTTTCCTGCCTCCTTGGAGCCGGCGAGCATTGGCAAGCGATGCCACCAGATTTCTGCTGCTTCCATGCAGAGTACGTCGATCCTCTGCTACGGTATACTCAGCCACGCTTATATAAACAAATAAGACGAGTCATATACAAACGCATGTGTATATATATGCATCATATTTATACATGTATACTAGATATAACTCTTATGAAATCGAAGCGTACGTATATTGTAATACTTGAGTTATTTAGCTTGTCTAAGATGTAGGTATTTATCTATGCGAATATAGACATGTGTTGTATGTTTTGAAGTGTCATATCAGACGCGTGGTTCCCGAGATAATGGATGTTCAGTGTGAAGGCGGAGTCCCAGAGGGGCGACCGGTCGTTGGGTCGGTCGGTCGGTCGTTGGGTCGGTCGGTCGTTGGGTCGGTCGGTCGTTGGGTCGGTCGGTCGTTGGGTCGGTCGGTCGTTGGGTCGGTCGGTCGTTGGTCGGTCGGTCGGTCGTTGGGTCGGTCGTTGGGTCGGTCGGTCGGTCGTTGGGTCGGTCGTTGGGTCGGTCGGTCGGTCGTTTGGTCAGTGAGGGCGTTTGCACCGATATATGTTTAGGAATGAGAACCTCGTTGGTCTGAGGCTAGAGACTTCAATCGACGACGATGATTCTGATGAGCCGCTACCAAAATAGACTCCAGCTGCTCTGTCTGACGCACACACTGCAGTGATGCGCTGCTTGTCTCTAAGTCGACAATGGATGCTCAGGTCTCGATCGGTAGTACAGTAATGTATGTACATGTATGTATCTAGTCAATTAATATCGCGCCTTTTAAATACCTCTTAAAACGCTGTCTGTTCCAGCCTAAGTGCCGTTAAACTTCATCTATTACCAAATGATGTTCATATAAGATGTAAAGTCACCAGTGGTTGACTCTCGCATGCATGTGGAGCCCGACCACCAGTGTCTCATCCTCAGTTGGCAGTAACATAACATCGTGTATGTATGTGCATGTATGGCTGGTCTATCATTCTGGTATAAAGATTACATCCATGGCAAGCCGCACGACAAAAGGTTCTTAGCATTCAGTTGGCTCTTTGCATCAGTTTATAAAACCACTTATTCGTTCTCCTCGTGCTATTAAGTCTGATACGTCTCTTAGCAGTTTACCTGAAGTGACGACATTTGACTGTGCAATTACGATTACGATATACTGTATATATATATATAAATATTAAAGAATCACAGACATACTTGCATACATACTACAAACAAACATATAAAACATCAATAAATACATACATACATCAATACATAACTACATACACATATAAATACATACAAACAGACTGACAAACAGATTGACTGTCTGACTGACTGGCTGACTTATAGAAACATCTTATTTCACGATGTTATTCTACAAAGAGAATATCTCGGAGCGAAATGGGTTTTTTCGCAGGCACAGATACGTGTAAGAAAGGCACACACACACACCCACACACACACATATATATAATATGTATATATGTAGCATGCCTAATTTCTTCTGACAAGAAAGTCATACTACTCAAAAACGTTTAGACCTACGAGTAGTTGTTGAAGTAATGAGGATGCTAAAGTCCTACGTCTGATGCGTAGCAGAATACATTGCCTCAATCGTCAAATCAGCTGCAACAGTAGAAGCAGCAGCAGCAGCAGCAGCAGCAGCAGCAGCAGCAGCAGCAGCAGCAGAGGCAGGCTTTCTTCGTCTATGGAACGATCTTTGCCAGGTATGCACTGACCTGCAATGGAAGATCATATACAGAATACAGTGAATCATTGCATTAGTCAACGGACTATAGGTGAAGGCAACAGAGAGCTTGCTGCGTGGAGGTGCAGATTAAGCGATACTCAAGAGTGTCTGCATTGAAGCACAAGAAAGATGCACGGACTGTTTATTTTATATCTTAGAGGTATGGGTGTGTGTACGGTTTCCTTCGGCTTAACCCAATACAGACGAGTAGGTAGTGATTGGTAGTGTAGGTATCACGACGAGCAGGTAGTAATTGGTAGTGGGCATGTACTATTATCTAGACCACTCTCAGCCTATCGCAGACGTTATATTTTTGAAACCTTACATCAATTAGGCCAAGATATTATAATTAAGTACAGAAATAAGTGGAAGATATTTTTAGAATTCGGTTATAAACATAAAAATCGACCAATCAAATCGGACATTTAAATCACGAATTTAAATAACCCAAAATGGCGGCGTGTTGTTTTTGTGGCCGTACTGACGACGAAATTCGGCAAATTCTTTATGAATTTGCATCAGATGATGACAGTTTTGACTCATCTGACAATAAAAACCTGTCTTTTGCTACCAGTGAAGAAGATAAAGTGGTTTTGGCTAAAGAACATTCTGACATCGACACCGAATTAGACGGCTACGTATACATGCTAGCGGACTGTCAAACTGGGTCAGGCGGATGACTTGGGCGAGATAGACAGGACTGAACAAGTAGCAGATTTTCCCATTTGACTCCTAACTGTGCCATTTACAAGCGTCTGTGGCAGACCAGTACCTGATGCACCATTTTTGAAATTTTTCTAACTGCTTTTGGATAAGCTTTTTTGATGTGCTAGTTGAACAGACCAGGCCTGCATGGTGAGTAGAGTAGGTCAAATGCACAGAAGGCAGGTAAACCCCACAGAATAAAATGGAAACCTACTTCTCCTCTAGCATCTTATTTTAGAGAACAAGATCAAGAATCCCAAAGGCTGCCCCAAGAAGGCTCAATATGAATGTGAAGCATGTAAAGTTGCTTTGTGCAAAGTTTTATGCTTCCACATTTGCAACGAGCAAAATCAGATAGTGGTTCTGTGGAGTGTAAGGAAGGTAAGCAATATAGAACATCGATACAAATGTTAAAATTTCCATTCTAAATTGTCCTCTTAGAACTGTTCAGTGCAGTCTATTGAGAAAGAGGAGTCGATTCAGGAGCTTCATCCATCTTCAAGGTGACCATCCAGTGCACTCAGGCATTCATAAAAATGGCCCTTTTGAGAGCTACCAAATATTTGAAAAGGAAACAAACTTCAGTGTGTTTGCCTCTCTGTGTGCCTGGCTTGTTGTAATGTTACTGTTGTCCTGTTGGTGTGCATGCTGCAGTGTTTTTGATGTCATGGTTGTATTACTATGTATGTGTTTGGGAGGTGATAGGGTGAGTAGGCAACATGAGTGCCCCAAAATTTTTCTATCAAAAACTGGACAGAAGGATTGAAAGAGTAGATAAAAAGCTAAAGAATGATTTAACCTCAAGTCTGTATGCCAAAAATTACCAAGATCTGATAAGTTAAAAATTTCTTACTTTTTAGGCATTTCTTGTTACTCCTCTGGTACGACTACTGTCTGCATACTAAAAATATTATATCTCCTTCATTTATGAAAATATTTTCAAACTTTTTGGAGGTTTTGTCTGATATTAATTGCTGCACAGTTCATGTGCTGACATTACATGAGTTGTCGCTGAAAATGTTTTCTATAGGGGTTTGAACATGAAAAAAGTTTTCAAATGGGGTGGGTACAGTTTGGGGCAACTATGAGTACCTCCAAAGATTTTTCTCAAAAACTGGAAACATGGTTTGAAAGAGGAAATAAAATGCTAAAGAATGATATTAACCTCAAGTCTGTATGTCAAAGAATGACCAAGATCTGATAAGTTAGACATTTCTTACTTTTCAGGTGTTTTCTTATATTTCCTTCAAATTGTACAACTTCATCTTACATACTAAAAATACTGTATCTCCTTCATTTATGAAAATATTTTCAAAATTCTTGTGAGGTTTTGTCTGGTATTGATTTCTGCACGATATTTGTGCTGACACTACATATGTTGTCACTGAAATTTATTTTCCATAGGAGCCTGAACATGAAAAACGTTTTAAACATGGGGTGGGGTACGGTTTGGGGCAACTTTGGGTACCCCAAAATTTTTTTTATCAAAAACTAGACGAATGGATGGGAAGAGGAGATAAAATGCTAAAGATTGATGGTAACCTCATGTCTGTAGGTCAAGAACTGACTGAGATACAACAAGTTGAAAACTATTTAATTAATAGGCGTTTTCCGGTAAAAATCGCTCGTCGTCAGGGCCTAGGCGGAAAAATTTCTCTCGTCAGTTAAGGGTTAAGTCAGGAAACTTAGTCTTGAACCGAAGCTGACACATAAAGGCCTACGAAAGACTAAGCTGGCCGATCTTCAACTAGTGTATGAGCGCAGAAGAATACCGATCACTGGTCTGGTTAACTACGTTGGTCAAAGCGTACGTCAAGACGCCTCTGTGCGTGAGGATGCCGGTTCGCATATCTAAAGTGTCGATAATTTAGAGATTTTAACCTCGGGCTAGCACCGTCGGTATACACGGATCTTAAATGGCGTTGCGCCTATTCAAACGGGCAGGGTGGTGAAGGATCTCACCCGATCAGTTCATTGAACCATGAATAGAGTCAAGGCCATAGGTCACGATAGAAACACGTGTACATTTACATTTTTAATAGGTTATCGGGGTCATGCATAACATGGAAAGAGACACCTAGGTAAAATAATTGCTGTGAAAAATAATAGATCGGCAGAGGCACAAGTTCATCTCATATCGGAATCTATACGGGATATAGGCCTACTACACTGCAACCTAAGCCCCAGATCCGGAGAAAAACTATAATATGATGCCACAGTGGCAGACATCGCAAAACTCCAGGATGCACAATAATCCTCTGGAAGATGCACAGGGGTAGACTATAAACACGCATACTGAACTCCTACGCTATGCACAGTGATCCCAGCAGATATGGCACGATATGACATGGAATGTGTCTAAGTCATTTCTCAAACTCAGCCCAGAGGCCAGGCGATCGCAACTGATGAAAAATTTGAAACCAGGCTCTAGATGCGATAGCATTGTGACATTAGAGGCGAATAAGGAAATCTGAGCTCGATGTACTGTAGTTTTATGATTGAAACTTCTGCACCAGTGGACTCGCGAACAGATTTTAGAAGAATGAAAGCTATAGAATCCATCAAGCTACCGAGATAATTCAATCTCACTCACTCTACGGGCAAACTCATGTATGTATAGAGCAGCCATGCCGTGAAAGCGTATTAGGAACCCGCCCACATATCCTAGGCTTACCTGGAGGAGGATGGGGAGGAAATTCTTCACTAATGAATTTAACAATTTAGTGTACGCTATCAAATGCATATGTTCGCATGTGTCTATGGTTAAGTATTAGTGCACATCTGTGTAGATATTCGATTGCACATATATGCATAATTTAGGCCTAACGACCTCTTTAACATATATATTCTTGTATAAGTTGATTGCATATGTATCCACTTATGCACACAGTGTGTTTTTGTAAGATATCGTGTATGTTTATACGAGGCAAATGCCCTACTGTTTTATTTTCTGTCTGTCGGTGCGTTGGTATGAAACTGGTTCCTTAGCATTATCACGGCTGCATGCATTGGCATTATAAGCCAACGGTATCTGGAAAATTTTTGTAGCGAAAGGCATTCAACGCAGAGCAAGATCGACAGTCTGTTCAAACGAGCCCTTTCTATCCGACCGAATCTCTCTATGTCTCCCTCTCTCTTTCTCTCTCTCTCTCTCTCTCTTTCTCTCTCTCTCTGTCTCTGTCTCTTTCTCTCTCTCTCTCGCTTGCTCACTCGCTCGCTCGTTCCTACAGACTGGTGTATTGCAAAGAATACACAAGGTTCTAATTACGGATAGGCATGCCGCTCTTATAAATACATACCAGAATATGAACATAGATAAACATGCATGCATACCTACACACATACATACGTAAAATCATACATAAACATATGCATGCATACGCATAGACGAGCGTATGCATACTTCGGTGCCATTCATGTGCGTGTTGTTTACGAATGCATGTATGCAATCAACCCTTAACGTCATAAATGTGCTCATTAATGTAATTTTAAACGCAAATACTCCTTGCCATGTCTGAGTTTGACTGTATGTATGTATGTATGTATCTGATCTTTTATATAGCGCATTTTAAGAACCTCTCAAAAGCGCTATGAACATGGCTGCCCAGTTAATTTAAACAAGTAAGTCTTGACTAACGAAGAGAATGTTTCTTGGGACAAATTCACAGAAATAGAACGAATGTGTTTAGTATTCAGAATGTGTAATACGAAATCAAGCGATAACTGCTCGGAATGATGTGTTATGTGTGGCCAGTTGGATAGAGCGCTCGGCTTGTAACGCGGAGAGCACAGATTCGAGCCTCCTTCCTTGAGACAGTTACTGCATAGGGACCTTGAGCAAGTCCTTCACTCACAATTGCTTAGCGTCGTCGATTGGTGCTTAGTCAATAGATAGTGGCGCTTAATAAATGTAGAAATAATAATAAACTATATGGTGAGTATGGTTTTCATCGACCTGCTCACGTAAAGAATATAAGGCTTGTTCGTATTTAACCCTCTGCATTTAAATTAATTTTAGGCCCTATACGACGAATGCGCTTGTGCTGCTTCACAGATTGTCTAGACTTATGCAATCTACCAGACAATACAAGGCACTACTAAAGGAATAGGTTTCAAACGCCGACATGGCACAAGTTATGATATGTTTGACCTGTGCTTGCATCCTGCAGGACCTGTGTAGACGTCTCAACGTCGTCTCATCCTTTCTCACAACTCATATTAGTTAGCCTAACAAGCACAAAGTCACACCCTGAAACACTAAACAGCGAGAGAGCGATTGAAAAGTAGGTCTACCCATAAGAATAACATAAACTTAACCTGTTCCCCCCCCCATCTATAATTTCTATGGCGCATTTATGGATGAATGTCCATGTCGCGATAAGATGCTTCATTCGTTACCAACATAATTTCATGTGTGGCAGCCTGACCCTATGGTCACGATACTGGCAGGCGCATAGAAGTTAAGCAATGCGGCTTGGTTTTGGTGCATCATCGGTTGATGCCTTGTGCATCAGATCCCGGTGCGATAGACTTTGTTAATTAACATTTAACTTTGGTACCATGCTTCTGAGAAGTTTCTGTTGGTGTGTAAACAGGTATCTTTCACTTACCTTTTGTAAGCGACTAATGCAGCTGTCTAAATTTCCGTGTTCGCTTATTATTCTGACCATAACTTATTCTTTTTCTGGTGCTTCTTTTGCTTTTCTTCCCCTTTCTTTTCCTCTTCCTTCTCCTTCTCTTCTTCTTCTTCCCCTTTCTCTCTTTCTTCTACTTCTTCTTCTTCTTCCTCCCCTTTCCTCTTTTTCTTTTTCTTTTTCTTCTTCTCCTTCTTCTTCTTCTTCTTCATTGATACAAATACTTAACACTAATACTTAACAAAACTCATAATAATAATACTAAAACTAATACCTAACATTCAACTTCCTCAGTAAGAAATGGCATAATGGCGAGATCATGTATCTGCATGGCTGGTCAGACATACAACTGATAGCAAACTACAACAGGAGTCGGGTGAAAGACAACTCTACAAAAGATTAAGCAAAGCTTGAACAAAACTTTATTCAACTGCCCTACTGGTATTTTGCGCCTAACAAAAAATGTCAGTGTTACGCAGAGGCGTCGATCCGCTATGAAGGTTGGGGGACCGGAGAATAGCAATCGAGCATAATAGCTCTGAAGACAGCCACTAGTAAGGTTAAAGGGCAGTGACCTTGATCTGGAGATTATGGGACGAAAACCATTGAAGCTGAAACATTTGTAGTTATTCATAGTTTACCATAAAACTTCTTTATGTGTTTCGAGACATATTAAGGGAAAATTATTATTTTGTTTTACAAGTTAACGGTCCAGCAACAGCATTCCGCCTGATTTCGTCACTAATGTGACGTGAGTACCGGAATAGTAAATATGCATTACACAGAGCAGCAAGTGAATGAAGAATGGGAACTTGTAGTCAGTCCACAGAGACTCTTACTGCCTTTCTACTGATTTTCAGAGAATCGACCGAGGACTAGCAGAAGAGAATACTATTCTTCAAAGTCTCTACAGCTAAAGACTATTCAAACTAAAGACAGTTGAATCGATCTTGCCAACGAGGAAGATTCAATAGATCAAGTATATAGATAACAGGCTACATCTTTATTTAATCTAGTGCTGGTTTAGACAGGACTTGTTAAGAAATAGGCCTGACGACTGGTATGTAAAACTCATGTTTTGACTAATTGTTAAACGTGATTTGATTGCGATGTGGACATTAAATATTTCAATGTAACCGAAAAAGATAGTTTACTGCAAATCCAGTTATTGATACACTCTATTTCTACGACGTCACCAGTGTCTTCAAAATGCAGTGTTCGGACGATATATAAAGCACCGTCAGACGTCACATTAAATTTATCCGGTGCTGTGTGATTGGCTACCCTTTGTCTTGCCAGTAAATTCTTGACCTTTTTGCCGACAGAATTTCTGGTACTGAAATTTGTCGGTTTTTCTCCATCGGATAAATATCTTCATCCTGGTTTTTCATCTCCTACTTTCAGCGAACAAATCTGGTTCGCAAACTTATATTTTCATGACCTTACGAAAGCTGTCTCATTGACACCATTCTTACATCTGTCGTGAAAGGGTGCTTTGTTGCCCTGGGTCCAAACATTACAGCAATAATCAATTTCTCGTTGCAGATGGGATCTTTCTCGCCTTTTTTGCTCATGTTATAGTTCATCATCTGTTAAAGAAAAATTCTCTCGACCCTGGTGACTTCTCTAATTACAGACCCATCTCAACTATGAATCTTATATCTAAAATTCTTGAACGGGTAGTTTTGAATCGTGTGCAAACTCAGTTATTTTCCAACCCGCAAAATTTGCCATTTCTGTCTCCATATTTTAAGTTTAATCATGAAAATCTGTTCTGTTTGCTGTTCATAATGACATCTTCTTTTTCTATGGATAAGGATAGGGTGACGGTGCATATTTTTCTTGACTGCTGCTTTTGATACTGTAGACCAGTATCTTCTTTTGCATCGTCTTCAGCACTGTTTTGGGTTTTCTGGTCCAGTCCTCATTTAATTAGCTACTTACCTTAATTCACGGAACTACAAAAATGCTCACTCTGGTCCAAATGTAAAGGTTTTTGGATGTACTTTAAAGGCCCAGCTCTTTTATGAGGAACTTAAAAGGTGCTGTATTAATTGTATCGATACAACCATGTATAGCCTACAAAGAGTGGAATCAGAGCCGTCTTAGAAACGAAATTCCAGTCACCATTTGCAAATTGCAAATGATGCACTTTGAACATTGCACAAAACTGCAGACTAGACTACAGTGTAGAAAATGAGATGCTTTGTGAAAACACAGAAGCTTGGACAGCTGCTGCAGCACACATGATGACAATCTTGTAAATGACGAAAGCCTTGAGCCTTCTGTAATTTATAATAATTAGCCTACTATGAGTAAATGGTTTGCATAGTTTCAGGGGCGTCACCTAGGGAATGCTCCTGCAGGAAACAATCGCTCTAGCCTTTTGGCGCTGAATAATGGATCGTGCCTGATTTAAAGTTTCTTTGTAAATCCAGTGTAAAACATTCATGGCTTCGACGTGAAGTATTGCATTTTGTAACTTTTCGAATAAAGAAACCTCTCCTTAGGCAGATATCATTATTAAATGAAAATTTATAAAATTTCACATTAATAAGATTTTAAAATTCTGCTTCTGTCATGATACATCTTAGCCAATGCGTTAAACAATCGAGTTCTTTAGCCAGAATAATATAATCAAATGGCTTCAAAGCACTGCTGTAGTAGCGTGTTGAGTCATGGCCAATTGCAAATGCATTTGCCTTACATCTCTGCCTTCTGGGTTCGATTTCTGCTGTGAAAGAGACAGTTCATTGTTAAGCCATGCAATGGGGGAAAGAGGCTGTTCTACTGTTGGACTATTGTTCTACTTGCCCCTTTCCAGACGAACGATCCTTTGATCCCACGAACATGTTTCTGTAGGCTTACAAGGAAGCGAGTAATCCGTTTACAATTACCTGACCTGACCTGACCCGACTTAACCTGACCTTATCTTGCCTTACTTTATCCAATAAGGTCATAAATATAGAAACTATCAGGTGATGGCACACCAATCAGTTATAACTTCAAAGACCGTTTGAACCAGTCGAAATAGACTATTCGTAAAGACGAAGAACACTATTGCCAAAATGCATAACATTAATCTTTCGTATCTGGCAGCTATTCAAGAGTTCTTCGCTTTTGGCTCGGCTCAAGATGAACTACACAACTCCGGATGGACCTCAACGATAACAAGGACCACAGCCTCCCTCCATCAGCCGTTCTCGGTCCATAAAGAAATTCCAGTAAAATAAAACTAACAAATAATTCAAAAGCTGTTGATAATAAACTACAAGTTTGAAGATTAACGACATTTAACAGCAAAAAAAATACAAAATGCTGAGGGATATTTGTTAAAACACAGTTATAAACGATTTTAATAGGATGCTAAAAATACGCATAAATTCTCACCAACCAAAACATTTAAAATCAATTCTTATCATTCCAATGTTAGACATGATAGTAATATTAGTATCAATCTGTGGCGGATCGGCCACAAGGCAAGCCTGCTGGGAAATAGGCAGGAGTAACTATGACGCGCTTTAGGTAGCCGCTGAGTGCTGCGCGTGTGTGCACGGTAACTGCACGGGAATTTTAAGGAATTAAATTTTATTAAATTTAAGCTTAATCTAATAATAGCTTAATAATTACGTCGTGAAAAATTCTTAGTGACGTGAAGGATGGAAGCGTGCCTTCATACATACAGTGAAGGATGGTAGCGTGCCTTCACATATACCACAGTACAGGAGGTGCGATGCGGGCCTCCTGAAAACAGAGTGAAGGATGGTAGCGAGCCTTCACGGGAACGAGTCCGAGTCAGTGAAATCATAGCGTATACAAATATACGGACGAGGGTGACGTCCGGAGAAGCCCGTGTTCGATACGGTCCCGGTTACGATCAAATATACGGACGGTAGAGTCCGCGGAAAAGACTAATCTGTGCGCTCCCGGCGGGACGACCGAGACAAACACTGTCTGGTTTCGGGCTGACGGCGTCGATCCGGTTAGAGGCGAGGGCCCCCTCTACCGTAGATCGCGAGGCGGCCTTAGCCACGACGGTGAACGTTGAGGTTGGACAGAACCCGGGGAAAGACCCCGTTCGTCAGAAATAAATACAGGTCTGTGGCAAGTAACGGGTTGGCATCGGGAAGCCTACCCAAGTAGTCGGCGAGTGTTAAATAAAACAGGCCCGCGCAAAACAAGTGGGAAAGTTGCGGAAACTACCCCTTTCTTTGGCCGCGTAAGAGGAAAGTCTGATCAGTGCGCTCCCGAGAACATCGCAGCCGTTACGAACCAATCTCTGATTTCTGACTGGCTCCGCGTTGGACCAGCAGGGCTGGGGCCCACCCTGTTGAAAGTCGCGAGACGGTCGAGTAAGTCACGATAGTGGGAAAATATAGGCTGAGCGAAGATCGGGGAAAGATGCGGCGACAGGTCTGTGTGAATTCAAGGGGTAGCATTTGCCGTAAAAGATAACTGGTGCCGTAATACTTGTCCGTGCGCTCCTGAGGAAGTCGCAACCAAAGCAAACCGATCTGTCTGATTTCTGACTGGCTCCGCGTTGGTCCGCAGGGTTTGGGCCCACCTTGTTGGAACGCCGCGAGACGGTCGAGTAAGTCACGATAGTTGGAAGATAACAGGTTGTGCGAAACTCGGGTAAAGTTGCGGCCGCGGTTTTCCCGGTAGAAATTCAGACAGCGGGGATACGGGAAGACCCGCAGATCATGTAACGCAGACCAAGAAAATACCCGGTACAAAAATAGTCCGGGTCGGTCCCCCGATAACACCGGAGTCGAAACGGGAAGATACCGACTCCTCTATTTGCTTGTCGCCACACACTGATCAGAGGGCTGACTGAAGTGCGGGGAAGGGCCCCCTCGTGCGTAGGTCGGTGCGAAGGTCCGTGTGTTTTACAGAAGGTTAGAGAGAGGACCTTCTTTTGAGTGTTCCATAGGGGTATCCTATCCCCTGAAGCACTGTTGGTCGATAGTTGCCGACAGAGATCTGGTACGGAAATTTACTCCGGAAGTTCACGGAAATGGAGCGAGATAGTGGGAAGATGTGTCGCCCAATATCCTTGTGCCTAGGGCGGAAAGATACAGAGGCTCGTTGTAAGACTTCCCTGTTCCTGGAATCGAGAAAGCGACTGGTGTCTCAGAATATTGGCGGTAGCGGGCGAGTTACAAGATGTAAAATGGTGGTTACGAGAAAGTGCTCACACAAAAGGGAACGACTATTGCTGGTAAAGGAACGAACCCTGTTCTGAGTAAAGGCCATCCTCAGGACGTCGCCCATCCGGCGACCGTGGAAGAGGCAGAGTCAGATCCCGAGACCGAGTGTTAGTGTTGATTTCTTAAGGAAGCGGCCCATCCTGAAACTTCCTTAGAGAGAACGAACGATACGGGCAGAGGCGATATGGAGAGGCCGTTTTACAGTGAAAATATAAGGGGCAGTGAGGCGGGGTGGCTCTGAGCGAAGAACTGGGCTTGAGTACCCTACCCCGTGGACAGTTAGCCCGACCGGAAAACGCCACAAATTGGTACCAGAAGTGGGGTACCAGCGTTTTCTTTCAGTAGACCAGAGGAAGTTGTTGAAGATGCAGATGACGAGTCAGATGATAATCCCCACCTTGAGCAGGCAAGTGTGGACGACCGAGGTGCTCGCCCAAAGATACTTCCAAGTACGAGAGCGTTGTCTAAAGAAATGGCTGCACAAGACGCGCATAATACGATTGAAACGGAAGCTGTGTTGCCGAGAGATCACGATAGAGACTTGTTTTCTCTCGCAGGTTACAAAAAATGGTCAAGAATGGTCCCATGGATGACAGAAATGGATGAGGACAACGAGAATTATTATAAACACGAGAATATCGTGGAAGGTATGCCAAGAGCCTTCGAACAGGTTGGAGGACCGCGATCTATATGTAGAGAGAAGGAAACAAGTACTTTTGGGATACGTTGGTGTTACGATGATGAGGTGCGTTCGTTGGTGGCTGACCAAGACCATGGCAGTTCTGCCAGAAATCGAATGGACTGGAAGGCTGAGATGTCTTACCTACGACAGACTGTGATATCTTTGAGTAAGAGGCTGGAAGAATTGTTAGTTCCAAAGGCTCAACCCTCAGACGTGTTCTGAAGCGTAATTTCGGGGAACCCTATGGGCCCAGGTAACCCGGAAGATCGCCGAGGAAACATTGAGGATGAAGTTACGGGAAACTCGCGGAGCCGAGTTTTACCAGAGAAACGTGAAGAATTTTCTCAAAGTGGATAGTCGGGAAAATCGCGGAGTCGATTTCTGCCTGAAAAAGACGAAGTTGAGGTGAGAAAGTTTTCGTCGGATGGCGAGTCACATTCAGAGAAGACAGATATGCGGTATCGAGTGACAGAAATTCTGGTTTGAAGAGTGTCCGTGAACGTGAAAAACGCAAGTCGGGAAATGTCCCGCGAAAGGCAGAGACACGGGAGAAATCCGGAAACCGACAGAAAGGTTTTTGATCAAAAAAGATCGGGAAATGCCCCGCGAAAGTCAAAGACGCGGGATTTACCGAGAAACTAGGAGAGAGACGTTTGCCTCGGGAGTTCCGCGGGTCATGTAACCGGCCAGCATCGGTCTACATTGAGTACTGTAGAGGAAAGTGAACCAGGTGACCGTGAGACAACTACGGTGAATTATAAAAAGCGTATGAAAAAGACGCCTATTACTCAGAAGAGAAATGAAAAGGCGACAGACCGAGGGATTGGAATTGAATACCAATTAAACTTGAGAAATATGATGAAAAAATGGCGGTTGCCACATTTTGGCGAAGTTCGAAGTTTGTGTTCGTTGTAACGCATGGAGTGACCAAGAGAAAGCAGACCAGTTGATGTGTGCATTGACAGGGCCTACATCTCAACTGTTGTGGGATATGGGTGCACAGAAAAATGTTACGTGGCAGGAACTCGTTGAAAGTCAGGATGGATGCGAAACCAGACCCAGCTTTTATCGAATGGAATTTCGTACTTACAGACAGGCTCGGGAGAAAGCTTGAGCAATGTAGTGCAAGAAATAAGGTGGCTGATGGCTTTGGCCTACCCAGGACCGATAAGTGATATCATTGAAACGGTTCCATGTGACGCTTTCATTGATGCGCTCGCTAACCGAGACTTAGCACAGAATGTGCGAGAGCGAGAGAGAAAGAGAACCGGCTAACCTTGAGGCTGCGCATAAGCACGCGGTTCAATTGGACGCGTATGGGCGATCATCGAATAAATCAAGTGAAACAGACCAAGAGTGTGGCCGAGTAAAAGCTATCAGAGAAGACCGGAAAACCAATGTTGCCAATAAGGAACAGGATCGTCGCTTGGCAGTTCTTGAAGAGAAAATAAAGAATTTGACCAACGGGATCGGAAAGCTGGCATCAAAACCAGATTCAGGTAAAATATTGGGAAGTCCGCAGTAACGTTCGCCAAAATTTGAGAACGTTGTAGAGAGGGGAAGCAGACCCCTGGCAGTGTACAAGAGACCATATGAGCCTGGACGTTGGAGAAACGCTGACGACGTCGTTTGTTATCAGTGTGGACAAAAAAAAGGGCCCATAAAACGGTGGTGTGCGCAGAGAGCTGCCGGAAAAGATGAAGAAACAGAGCCTAAAGAAGACGCTGGACCAGTCGAGGCAGGACTTCTGGTCCAGGAAATTCACAATTGATGGTGGAGTGCAGTGTCAGGAAAATTGGGAAGGCAGGAAACAGTGATGTATCGGAGTTGCCACAGCTCAGGTTCACGAGAGAAGGCCACGTTAAGGTTGGTGACCTAGTGGATTAGACAGGTTGCCATTAGGGCGGTGGTTCAGCGCTCTTGCACCAGTAATAAGGCTGTCGCTGACACGGTCGAAGAAGAGTAAAGCACTGGGCGTATGGGCTGTAGGCTCACCCAGTTGTTGAGGCTCTCACCGTTGGCTGGCGTACGTGCATGGTTGCAGAGGTTCTCGGGTCTGAGATTGAGTACTGGTCGGAGTAAGTCGTCCAGATGACCGAGGTTGTTCGCCCTATAATCGAGAGTATATCGGTTCCTTGCCTTCTAAGCGGATCTGAGTTGGAGATATTGGAATCGGGAAGTGAAATGTTGCTGTTTCTACGTTGCCTTGATCGGAAGAAACAAAGGCAAGTGCTGTGAGTTGCCAACGGTAATTGTGAGAGTGGAGTCGATGAAGAGATACCCAATCTGAGAATGTAAATCAGAAATGGAAACCTTGGAAAAAGACGACTTGAAACTCGTGGGAAGAGCAGAAAATGAATCTTGAAACCCTACCGACATTCAAGAGAAATCGCCTAAAGAAGAAGGTTGTCCGACGAAAGAAGACATGTTTTTGACAGGGAACTTGACGCTACCGAAAGACATCAAGAGTTCCTTCGCGAGGACAATGTGATAACCGCTTAATTGCGGGGGTTATACGAACTGTTTTTGAATACTGAATGTTTAGTTTGGTTTTGATGAGACTTCGTTTGAACTGTTTTACTTACGTGTGGTTACAATGTACGGTATTACGTACCGCTTAATTGCGGAGGTTTTACGAATTATTTTCGGAGAGCGATTTTTGTGTTTCCTTTTGATGAGAATTTCGTTTTAAAAGGTCATGGACTGTTCAAGAATGCGTTCTGAGTTTCTTTTGATCATAATCGTTGTGTGCAATATCTTAGTACTCAAATGTATAAAGACTTAGGGTACTAGTTACCGCTTCATTGCGGAGCGTTTAAGACTGTGTTGCAGTGCAAGTTTTATGTATCTATTTGATGACAGTTTTCATTTAGATCGTGTTAGTATGTTTGTGTAACGATGGCGATTCTATTGTTTTAACTGCTGAGTTCGTGTTTAATAGAAAGTTCTGTGATGAATTTGAGAACCGTTGAAGTTCGATTACATTTTCAAAGTGTGAATTTGAAGCTTTTGATGTACAATTTCGATTGGACATTGTTTGTATATCAATTGTAAATGCTGTCGTAACTAGTCGCCGGATTGGCTGACACTTGTATTGCGGTAGAGATGTCTGTTAGCTTGCGATTACGAGAAGATGCTGTATCATTGTACTGTTGTGAAATATATGATGAAAATGAAAAAAAAAATGAAGAAAAGAAAAGGAAACGTATATGTGAAGGCCGCGGAGCAATTACGGGATCTAGTTGCTTTCCCGGGTTTTCAGTTCTTTAATTTTGGAGTAGTGCGTGATGTGATGGAGTTGGTGCGTATTGACAGGATCGGGAGATAGTTGGTGCCTTTTCTCTCCTGGGGCTCCTTGCCGGTTGCGGTTAGGTAGAGCTCAGTCTCATGATAGAGGGCCACGTTAAGGTTGGTGATCTGGTGAACTGGACAGGTTGCCAGTAGGGTGGAGGTTTGAGTCTCTTGCACCAGTAATTAGGCTGTCGTTAGTGCGGATGCAGTAGAGTTAGAGCATTGGGCGTATGGGCTGTAGGCTCACCCAGTTGTTGAGGCTCTCACCGTTAGCTGGCGTACGTGCATGGTTGCAGAGGTTCTCGGGTCTGAGATTGAGTACTGATCTGAGTAAATCGTCCAGATGACCGAGGTTTTCCACCCTATAACCGATGGTGTATTGGTTCCTTGCTCTCTAATTGGATCTGGGTTGGAGATGTTTCTGTGTCACGGTTGATTTAGGTCCCCGGTTTTGTCCGAGATGCTCCGCATCTAAGTAAGGTGGGGAGAGTGTGGCGGATCGGCCACAAGGCAAGCCTGCTGGGAAATAGGCAGGAGTAACTATGACGCGCTTTAGGTAGCCGCTGAGTGCTGCGCGTGTGTGCACGGTAACTGCACGGGAATTTTAAGGAATTAAATTTTATTAAATTTAAGCTTAATCTAATAATAGCTTAATAATTACGTCGTGAAAAATTCTTAGTGTAATTTTAGTAAAGTAACGAGTAAAATTGTTGAAATTTATAGGCTCTAAAACGCTTGTATTAAGGCAAGTAATGAGTAAAAGTTAGACACCTTTATTTACGTTCTATCGTAAGCGCTAGTATATAAGCAACCCGATGTCAATAGGAAACGAGGGTTGAATAAGAGGTGTCGTGTGGTGATTTGCTATAGACGTGAAGGATGGAAGCGTGCCTTCACGACCGAGACAAACACTGTCTGGTTTCGGGCTGACGGCGTCGATCCGGTTAGAGGCGAGGGCCCCCTCTACCGTAGATCGCGAGGCGGCCTTAGCCACGACGGTGAACGTTGAGGTTGGACAGAACCCGGGGAAAGACCCCGTTCGTCAGAAATAAATACAGGTCTGTGGCAAGTAACGGGTTGGCATCGGGAAGCCTACCCAAGTAGTCGGCGAGTGTTAAATAAAACAGGCCCGCGCAAAACAAGTGGGAAAGTTGCGGAAACTACCCCTTTCTTTGGCCGCGTAAGAGGAAAGTCTGATCAGTGCGCTCCCGAGAACATCGCAGCCGTTACGAACCAATCTCTGATTTCTGACTGGCTCCGCGTTGGACCAGCAGGGCTGGGGCCCACCCTGTTGGAAAGTCGCGAGACGGTCGAGTAAGTCACGATAGTGGGAAAATATAGGCTGAGCGAAGATCGGGGGAAAGATGCGGCGACAGGTCTGTGTGAATTCAAGGGGGTAGCATTTGCCGTAAAAGATAACTGGTGCCGTAATACTTGTCCGTGCGCTCCTGAGGAAGTCGCAACCAAAGCAAACCGATCTGTCTGATTTCTGACTGGCTCCGCGTTGGTCCGCAGGGTTTGGGCCCACCTTGTTGGAACGCCGCGAGACGGTCGAGTAAGTCACGATAGTTGGAAGATAACAGGTTGTGCGAACTCGGGTAAAGTTGCGGCCGCGGTTTTCCCGGTAGAAATTCAGGACAGCGGGGATACGGGAAGACCCGCAGATCATGTAACGCAGACCAAGAAAATACCCGGTACAAAAATAGTCCGGGTCGGTCCCCCGATAACACCGGAGTCGAAACGGGAAGATACCGACTCCTCTATTTGCTTGTCGCCACACACTGATCAGAGGGGCTGACTGAAGTGCGGGGAAGGGCCCCCTCGTGCGTAGGTCGGTGCGAAGGTCCGTGTGTTTTACAGAAGGTTAGAGAGAGGACCTTCTTTTGAGTGTTCCATAGGGGTATCCTATCCCTGAAGCACTGTTGGTCGATAGTTGCCCGACAGAGATCTGGTACGGAAATTTACTCCGGAAGTTCACGGAAATGAGCGAGATAGTGGGAAGATGTGTCGCCCAATATCCTTGTGCCTAGGGGCGGAAAGATACAGAGGCTCGTTGTAAGACTTCCCTGTTCCTTGGAATCGAGAAAGCGACTGGTGTCTCAGAATATTGGCGGTAGCGGGCGAGTTACAAGATGTAAAATGGTGGTTACGAGAAAGTGCTCACACAAAAGGGAACGACTATTGCTGGTAAAGGAACGAACCCTGTTCTGAGTAAAGGCCATCCTCAGGACGTCGCCCATCCGGCGACCGTGGAAGAGGCAGAGTCAGATCCCGAGACCGAGTGTTAGTGTTGATTTCTTAAGGAAGCGGCCCATCCTGAAACTTCCTTAGAGAGAACGAACGATACGGGCAGAGGCGATATGGAGAGCCGTTTTACAGTGAAAAATATAAGGGGCAGTGAGGCGGGTGGCTCTGAGCGAAGAACTGGCTTGAGTACCCCTACCCCGTGGACAGTTAGCCCGACCGGAAAACGCCACAAATTGGGTACCAGAAGTGGGGTACCAGCGTTTTTCTTTCAGTAGACCAGAGGAAGGTGTTGAAGATGCAGATGACGAGTCGATGATAATCCCACCTGAGCAGGCAAGTGTGGACGACCGAGGTGCTCGCCCAAAGATACTTCCAAGTACGAGAGCGTTGTCTAAAGAAATGGCTAGCACAAGACGCGCATAATACGATTGAAACGGAAGCTGTGTTGCCGAGAGATCACGATAGAGACTTAGTTTTTCTCTCGCAGGTTACAAAAAATGGTCAAGAATGGTCCCCATGGATGACAGAAATGGATGAGGACAACGAGAATTATTATAAACACGAGAATATCGTGGAAGGGATGCCAAGAGCCTTCGAACAGGTTGGAGGACCGCGATCTATATGTAGAGAGAAGGAAACAAGTACTTTTGGGATACGTAGGTGTTACGATGATGAGGTGCGTTCGTTGGTGGCTGACCAAGACCATGGCAGTTCTGCCAGAAATCGAATGGACTGGAAGGCTGAGATGTCTTACCTACGACCAGACTGTGATATCTTTGGAGTAAGAGGGCTGGAAGAATTGTTAGTTTCCAAAGGCTCAACCCTCAGACGTGTTTCTGAAGCGTAATTTCGGGGAACCCTATGGGCCCAGGTAACCCGGAAGATCGCCGAGGAAACATTGAGGATGAAGTTACGGGAAACTCGCGGAGCCGAGTGTTACCAGAGAAACGTGAAGAATTTTCTCAAAGTGGATAGTCGGGAAAATCGCGGAGTCGATTTCTGCCTGAAAAAGACGAAGTTGAGGTGAGAAAGTTTTCGTCGGATGGCGAGTCACATTCAGAGAAGACAGATATGCGGTATCGAGTGACAGAAAATTCTGGTTTGAAGAGTGTCCGTGAACGTGAAAAACGCAAGTCGGGAAATGTCCCGCGAAAGGCAGAGACACGGGAGAAATCCGGAAACCGACAGAAAGGTTTTTGATCAAAAAAGATCGGGAAATGCCCCGCGAAAGTCAAAGACGCGGGATTTACCGAGAAACTAGGAGAGAGACGTTTGCCTCGGGAGTTCCGCGGGTCATGTAACCGGCCAGCATCGGTCTACATTGAGTACTGTAGAGGAAAGTGAACCAGGTGACCGTGAGACAACTACGGTGAATTATAAAAAGCGTATGAAAAAGACGCCTATTACTCAGAAGAGAAATGAAAAGGCGACAGACCGAGGGATTGGAATTGAATACCAATTAAACTTGAGAAATAGATGAAAAAATGGCGGTTGCCACATTTTGGCGAAGTTCGAAGTTTGTGTTCGTTGTAACGCATGGAGGTGACCAAGAGAAAGCAGGACCAGTTGATGTGTGCATTGACAGGGCCTACATCTCAACTGTTGTGGGATATGGGTGCACAGAAAAATGTTACGTGGCAGGAACTCGTTGAAAGTCAGGGATGGATGCGAAACCAGACCCGCTTTTAATCGAATGGAATTTCGTACTTACAGACAGGCTCGGGAGAAAGCTTGAGCAATGTAGTGCAAGAAATAAGGTGGCTGATGGCTTTGGGCCTACCCAGGACCGATAAGTGATATCATTGAAACGGTTCCATGTGACGCTTTCATTGATGCGCTCGCTAACCGAGACTTAGCACAGAATGTGCGAGAGCGAGAGAGAGAAAGAGAACCGGCTAACCTTGAGGCTGCGCATAAGCACGCGGTTCAATTGGACGCGTATGGGCGATCATCGAAATAAATTCAAGTGAAACAGACCAAGAGTGTGGGCCGAGTAAAAGCTATCAGAGAAGACCGGAAAACCAATGTTGCCAATAAGGAACAGGGATCGTCGCTTGGCAGTTCTTGAAGAGAAAATAAAGAATTTGACCAACGGGATCGGAAAGCTGGCATCAAAACCAGATTCAGGTAAAATATTGGGAAGTCCGCAGTAACGTTCGCCAAAATTTGAGAACGTTGTAGAGAGGGGAAGCAGACCCCTGGCAGTGTACAAGAGACCATATGAGCCAGGACGTTTGGAGAAACGCTGACGACGTCGTTTGTTATCAGTGTGGACAAAAAAAAGGGCCCATAAAACGGAGGTGTGCGCAGAGAGCTGCCGGAAAAGATGAAGATAACAGAGCCTAAAGAAGACGCTGGACCAGTCGAGGCAGGACTTCTGGTCCAGGAAATTCACAATTGATGGTGGAGTGCAGTGTCAGGAAATTGGGAAGGCAGGAAACAGTGATGTATCGGAGTTGCCACAGCTCAGGTTCACGAGAGAAGGCCACGTTAAGGTTGGTGACCTAGTGGATTAGACAGGTTGCCATTAGGGCGGTGGTTCAGCGCTCTTGCACCAGTAATAAGGCTGTCGCTGACACGGTCGAAGAAGAGTAAAGCACTGGGCGTATGGGCTGTAGGCTCACCCAGATGTTGAGGCTCTCACCGTTGGGCTGGCGTACGTGCATGGTTGCAGAGGTTCTCCGGGTCTGAGATTGAGTACTGGTCGGAGTAAGTCGTCCAGATGACCGAGGTTGTTCGCCCTATAATCGAGAGTATATCGGTTCCTTGCCTTCTAAGCGGATCTGAGTTGGAGATATTGGAATCGGAAGTGAACTGTTGCTGTTTCTACGTTGCCTTGATCGGAAGAAACAAAGGCAAGTGCTGTGAGTTGCCAACGGTAATTGTGAGAGTGGAGTCGATGAAGAGATACCCAATCTGAGAATGTAAATCAGAAATGGAAACCTTGGAAAAAGACGACTTGAAACTCGTGGGAAGAGCAGAAAATGAATCTTGAAACCCTACCCGACATTCAAGAGAAATCGCCTAAAGAAGAAGGTTGTCCGACGAAAGAAGACATGTTTTTGACAGGGAACTTGACGCTACCGAAAGACATCAAGAGTTCCTTCGCGAGGACAATGTGATAACCGCTTAATTGCGGGGGGTTATACGAACTGTTTTTGAATACTGAATTGTTTAGTTTGGTTTTGATGAGACTTCGTTTGAACTGTTTTACTTACGTGTGGTTACAATGTACGGTATTACGTACCGCTTAATTGCGGAGGTTTACGAATTATTTTCGGAGAGCGATTTTTGTGTTTCCTTTTGATGAGAATTTCGTTTTAAAGGTCATGGACTGTTCAAGAATGCGTTCTGAGTTTCTTTTGATCATAATCGTTGTGTGCAATATCTTAGTACTCAAATGTATAAAGACTTAGGGTACTAGTTACCGCTTCATTGCGGAGCGTTTAAGACTGTGTTGCAGTGCAAGTTTATGTATCTATTTGATGACAGTTTTCATTTAGATCGTGTTAGTATGTTTGGTGTAACGATGGCGATTCTATTGTTTTAACTGCTGAGTTCGTGTTTAATAGAAAGTTCTGTGATGAATTTGAGAACCGTTTGAAGTTCGATTACATTTTCAAAGTGTGAATTTGAAGCTTTTGATGTACAATTTCGATTGGACATTGTTTGTAATATCAATTGTAAATGCTGTCGTAACTAGTCGCCGGATTGGCTGACACTTGTATTGCGGTAGAGATGTCTGTTAGCTTGCGATTACGAGAAGATGCTGTATCATTGTACTGTTGTGAAATATATGATGAAAATGAAAAAAAAAATGAAGAAAAGAAAAGGAAACGTATATGTGAAGGCCGCGGAGCAATTACGGGATCTAGTTGCTTTCCCGGGTTTTCAGTTCTTTAATTTTGGAGTAGTGCGTGATGTGATGGAGTTGGTGCGTATTGACAGGGATCGGGAGATAGTTGGTGCCTTTTCTCTCCTGGGGCTCCTTGCCGGTTGCGGTTAGGTAGAGCTCAGTCTCATGATAGAGGGCCACGTTAAGGTTGGTGATCTGGGTGAACTGGACAGGTTGCCAGTAGGGTGAGGTTTGAGTCTCTTGCACCAGTAATTAGGCTGTCGTTAGTGCGGAGTGCAGTAGAGTTAGAGCATTGGGCGTATGGGCTGTAGGCTCACCCAGTTGTTGAGGCTCTCACCGTTTAGCTGGCGTACGTGCATGGTTGCAGAGGTTCTCGGGTCTGAGATTGAGTACTGATCTGAGTAAATCGTCCAGATGACCGAGGTTTTCCACCCTATAACCGATGGTGTATTGGTTCCTTGCTCTCTAATTGGATCTGGGTTGGAGAGGTTTCTGTGTCACGGTTGATTTAGGTCCCCGGTTTTGTCCGAGATGCTCCGCATCTAAGTAAGGTGGGGGAGAGTGTGGCGGATCGGCCACAAGGCAAGCCTGCTGGGAAATAGGCAGGAGTAACTATGACGCGCTTTAGGGTAGCCGCTGAGTGCTGCGCGTGTGTGCACGGTAACTGCACGGGGAATTTAAGGAATTAAATTTTATTAAATTTAAGCTTAATCTAATAATAGCTTAATAATTACGTCGTGAAAAATTCTTAGTGTAATTTTTAGTAAAGTAACGAGTAAAATTGTTGAAATTTATAGGCTCTAAAACGCTTGTATTAAGGCAAGTAATGAAGTAAAAGTTAGGACACCCTTTATTTACGTTCTATCGTAAGCGCTAGTATATAAGCAACCCGATGTCAATAGGAAACGAGGGTTGAATAAGAGGTGTCGTGTGGTGATTTGCTATAGACGTGAAGGATGGAAGCGTGCCTTCATACATACAGTGAAGGATGGTAGCGTGCCTTCACATATACCACAGTACAGGAGGTGCGATGCGGGCCTCCTGAAAACAGAGTGAAGGATGGTAGCGAGCCTTCACGGGAACGAGTCCGAGTCAGTGAAATCATAGCGTATACAAATATACGGACGAGGGTGACGTCCGGAGAAGCCCGTGTTCGATACGGTCCCGGTTACGATCAAATATACGGACGGTAGAGTCCGCGGAAAAGACTAATCTGTGCGCTCCCGGCGGGACGACCGAGACAAACACTGTCTGGTTTCGGGCTGACGGCGTCGATCCGGTTAGAGGCGAGGGCCCCCTCTACCGTAGATCGCGAGGCGGCCTTAGCCACGACGGTGAACGTTGAGGTTGGACAGAACCCGGGGAAAGACCCCGTTCGTCAGAAATAAATACAGGTCTGTGGCAAGTAACGGGTTGGCATCGGGAAGCCTACCCAAGTAGTCGGCGAGTGTTAAATAAAACAGGCCCGCGCAAAACAAGTGGGAAAGTTGCGGAAACTACCCCTTTCTTTGGCCGCGTAAGAGGAAAGTCTGATCAGTGCGCTCCCGAGAACATCGCAGCCGTTACGAACCAATCTCTGATTTCTGACTGGCTCCGCGTTGGACCAGCAGGGCTGGGGCCCACCCTGTTGGAAAGTCGCGAGACGGTCGAGTAAGTCACGATAGTGGGAAAATATAGGCTGAGCGAAGATCGGGGAAAGATGCGGCGACAGGTCTGTGTGAATTCAAGGGGTAGCATTTGCCGTAAAAGATAACTGGTGCCGTAATACTTGTCCGTGCGCTCCTGAGGAAGTCGCAACCAAAGCAAACCGATCTGTCTGATTTCTGACTGGCTCCGCGTTGGTCCGCAGGGTTTGGGCCCACCTTGTTGGAACGCCGCGAGACGGTCGAGTAAGTCACGATAGTTGGAAGATAACAGGTTGTGCGAAACTCGGGTAAAGTTGCGGCCGCGGTTTTCCCGGTAGAAATTCAGACAGCGGGGATACGGGAAGACCCGCAGATCATGTAACGCAGACCAAGAAAATACCCGGTACAAAAATAGTCCGGGTCGGTCCCCCGATAACACCGGAGTCGAAACGGGAAGATACCGACTCCTCTATTTGCTTGTCGCCACACACTGATCAGAGGGCTGACTGAAGTGCGGGGAAGGGCCCCCTCGTGCGTAGGTCGGTGCGAAGGTCCGTGTGTTTTACAGAAGGTTAGAGAGAGGACCTTCTTTTGAGTGTTCCATAGGGGTATCCTATCCCCTGAAGCACTGTTGGTCGATAGTTGCCGACAGAGATCTGGTACGGAAATTTACTCCGGAAGTTCACGGAAATGGAGCGAGATAGTGGGAAGATGTGTCGCCCAATATCCTTGTGCCTAGGGCGGAAAGATACAGAGGCTCGTTGTAAGACTTCCCTGTTCCTGGAATCGAGAAAGCGACTGGTGTCTCAGAATATTGGCGGTAGCGGGCGAGTTACAAGATGTAAAATGGTGGTTACGAGAAAGTGCTCACACAAAAGGGAACGACTATTGCTGGTAAAGGAACGAACCCTGTTCTGAGTAAAGGCCATCCTCAGGACGTCGCCCATCCGGCGACCGTGGAAGAGGCAGAGTCAGATCCCGAGACCGAGTGTTAGTGTTGATTTCTTAAGGAAGCGGCCCATCCTGAAACTTCCTTAGAGAGAACGAACGATACGGGCAGAGGCGATATGGAGAGGCCGTTTTACAGTGAAAATATAAGGGGCAGTGAGGCGGGTGGCTCTGAGCGAAGAACTGGGCTTGAGTACCCTACCCCGTGGACAGTTAGCCCGACCGGAAAACGCCACAAATCCCCACTCAAAATTTCTATTTCCCAGCTTGCTTACCCCCTCCCGTAGTCTACCTTCAGACCTCTGACTTCTTTAACTCACTGGTTTTGTGACTTTATCTGATGGATCTAAATTATCACCGTCGTTTACTTCGACTAGTTTCTTATGTATTATAATACCGGACTGTAGAAGTATCTATAACATTTTAGTATACATATTGATAATGATAATCATACTGTAATCGGGATAGCAGTCCACACAACTTAGAATAATATAGATATAGTTAATGAGAGAGAGAGAGAGAGAGAGAGAGAGAGAAAGAGATAGAGAGAGAGAGAGAGATAGACAGCGAAATCTAATAGATCGACTAATAGAATAGCAGATGGTTAGCAAAGCCGGACTTAAATTTGACTAAACTGGGAGGTCGTAGCAGCCACCAGGACGACATTGGATCTGACCGGAATTAAATTTTGTCATGCGAACCCTAGCTCATGCAGAAACCTGCAGATCGAAAAAGAACAGCTGGCCACTGGGTGTGTTTGCAAGTGAGAGGTTTTCAGAATATATTAATGACTGAGTGATCACAACCAACTCGGGTTTATATTTTAAAAAATTGGTCTGTTCTACAAATCTTCGGTTACAGCTCATGTTGCGCGTCGTATCCTCAAGTTTCAAATGAACAGTGCACGTGTTGTTGGTAAGCGTTTATAACTCGTGATCACTTTATCACGTGCTTACCTCAACGCCTCCCCAGTGACTCCCAGTGACTCCACAGTGACTCTACAGTGACTCCCCAGTGACTCCCCAGTTACACAGCACGAGATCAGTGAAGAGGCTGCTGTGCACAAAGTCTTACACAATATTACGATCAGCAAGCGAATGCTCCGCGTGTTCCAAGAAGCAACTGCCATCATCACCACCAAGAGACATAGAGCTATTGAAGCTTTCCAACACTCTATCAAAAAATTAATTGTCTGCCCTCTCGCACAAACTTAAGTCCTATGGCAATTTAGTTTCGGTCATTACGAAGCAGGATCGTCAGAAATGTTATTGTCACATATCAGCCGAACATCTTCCAACGCTTCAACCTGGAGACGTGATTCTAGCGCCTCACAACGAATGGCTAAAAGGTGTGACTGACTCGAGCTCTCAAAATCGAACGCCCCGGTCTTATAACATTTTGACTGAACACGCTTCAACGCTGCTAAGACACCGGAGAGACATCATCAAGGCTGTTGATGATGATGATGATGATGATGATGATGGTGGTGGTGGTGGTGGTGGAGGTGGTGGTGGTGGTGGTGGTGATGATGATGATGACGATGCTGTGGAAGATCAAACAGCTGCGCAGCCAGTCATCAATCACAAACACTTCTCTCCACCGGGACAATCTGAGCCTCCACCAATCGCATCCTATGGTGAACCATCACCTGATTCTCCATCCTCAGTACCACTGAGTATGCGACCAGCCTCCTTAATGAGACCGGAAGATTGTCGTACACAGAATGGAAGACTCGTCAATCCCAGTCCACGATTTCATGACCAAGAACTTTGCAGTTTTTGAAGAATGGTATAATTTATAACAACACTCCATAAGATGACTCTGTTACTCCCTCAAATCCCCCAAACTTACAATCCTAGAGCCCTCTTGAATATCCGGTCCTCAGCTTGAAATAGAATCTCTGACCATGTCTCTATGGTTTACCATCTGTTTGAAAATTTAATAAAGACACATCTGGTAGATCTGTCTCTATCTTTCTGGCAAAATATTCAGCAACACCAAACATGATAGTCACAACTAAGCAATGGTTGGTTAAACGATCTGCGATGCCAACCGTTGGCCATGGTCTCCCAAGTAATTCTGATGATGAAAAGCAACGTGTTTTGACTGTGCTAGGTAACCTCATCCACACGTCTTGAATTGCCCAAAAACGATTTCTGAAGCATGTCCCATATTTTACTCCGAGAATTCTTGATGAATAACTGGAATGAAACCAACTTGTCAATGAGAAAGACACTACGCTACTCTTTCCGTTGTATAGACAAAAATCTTTACGCAGAGCGTTTGCTGCTCTGGGTTAGGATAACGCCTAATGCGAAATGTTTATGAGGAGATGATGGGCAGAAGTTGGCAACTTAATTAATCATGAGTTTAGCCGAAGACATGCATCAGTGCTCGTACTCTTGGATAAAAAGCGGATTATATGCACCGACCCGGTCTGTTTTTTATCATCCACTCATCCACGGCCATTCGTTCTTCTTAGGTGGATGCAAAAACTGCAACGAATTACCTGCCTGCTACTCTATTCTGCTGTAGCCAATGTCGGCCTCTAGCCTACCCAACTTGTAGATTATTCGCCTACACATAACCAGAAATGATCGGCATCTTGGTTGCTTTGTGCTTCGAGGAACAGTCGCAATAAAACCGCCTACAAGGTTCTTTCACGAATTAGGCCAAACTCTCTGACCTTCTGCAGAAGCCTACTCTACACAGATTAATCGGTGCTAGGCAACAAACGGAAGGCAATCAAGAGCGGAATAAATGTAAATTCTTTTGTACAGAATGTCTTTCCAGACCAAGTGGTGATCGTGCGGAAGTCGGGCTCTCAGTTCGACATCGTCTAGCTAGGACAGATACTATGGATCAAGCGCTGTGACCATAACACATTCAGACAATGATGTTTGGTGTCATTGTAGTCTCCAGCCATACGCTTATTTTGTATGATGTCTAATCACTAATGAGATACTACATAACTGTTTGGCTGAAGTCCACTGTCAGTGTTTCCCAGGTATTTTAACTTAACGAGCAGCTTTCTATCTCCTTAGTTTCTATTTTCTGCAAACATTATATTTGGGAATTCAGTTCAATTTTAGACCGATTTCTAATGAACAACAATAAACCTACATGTTTAAACCTAGCCATGCAAGACCAAACAATCCTGGTTTAAATTATTTTAAGGCTGGGTTTGGATCAATCATGAAGGCTTACAACATTAATTAACAAAGAGAGGTAAAATACTTTTGAAAAGTAGTGAGTTTTAATACTTTTCAAGAGCATTTTACACTGTACTGTTAATTAATTAAGTTATTAGAGCTTCATGAGGGACTTGTGATTCTGGAATGAAAAAAAAGCTGAGATGAATGTTTTGAAAAGGACCGTTTCGGCCTTAGGTTAGCCTTATCATTCTGGAATCGCTAGCAATATTTATGCAATACAATGCAAAAATACAATTCAACTATAATTTAATAATGCCCTCCTTACGAAGTTCAAAAGTGCACATAGAAACCGGGAAACAGGAGACATTAAAAGCAATAAAGAAGTAACTTTACAGCTTGGGACGGAAGACATATACATACATATGCGATAGCGATAAATATATAGGCATATATAATTATATATAATAATCTGATCATGTTTTGAAGAGAGCTTCAGAGGACGAAATCGAGAAACTAGAATTGCTTCTCCTAGATTTCCAATCTGTATGTGGAACCAATGAGTATTGAATGATCTTCCTAGAAGCAACAACGCAGTGGATGGATGGCACGACGATTTCAATAACTCCGTTGGAATCGCTCATCCTACGACTGCTGTTCTGGCTATGACGCTGCAAATTGAACAGCATAACATAAAAATTTTGCGTAGGCGGACATAGGCCTAACTCGATCAATTTTAAGCAAAACAAACGAAAGGCATAGGCTACCAGCGAATGGAGGATGCATTGGATGCAATTGCTCTTGACCATAGCAACCACGATATGATGAAGCACTTAGCACACTTGCACACAGTTTGAACATTGATGCTGTCTAAACTTGATGCATGTTTGAAAACAAAGTTACACGTTTTATTTTCATCAGTCAATCAATCAACACATAATTGACTCTTATTGCACCTCAACATGAGATGAAAGTGTACTGACATGAGGAACAATTTGCCCGGGGACATTTAATCCCAGTACCGCCATAACCCTGCCTATCAGGTATCTTAACGACATTTAACATCGTCAGCACAGAGAGTGCCTCTGATGTGTTCATCTTGAGGAGGCGCTATACAAATTTACAATTACAATTACAACAGTCTATGTTACTCGCTATAGACTCCCACTTCAAGCCATTAAACGTAGACATTCATATTGTAGATTATAATTAGCATATCAAGCTGAAATGAGCTTAGGTGCATAAAAGTTAACTCTATAGATACAAGTCGTTTTCTTTTATGTATATACCCAGTATAGAATCGGAAAAGCTGGTACGCAATATATATGTTGGGTCATCTGGAACAGTCGACCTACAGTTTGAACTTCCGGGGTAATGAGGAAAAGGAGGAGCGCTGATCTGATATTTTACTATCCTTATCTTGAAATCCTAATGACTGACCTTAAGGAGCTACTCTTCACTTCGGAGGCAGATTTTATTGGCCTAGGCTATCATGAGCAGCGTAAGGCCGGTCTTCGCGGAAGAGAAGCAGATTTCCGACATCTGTTACAGGTCGCTCGCCACTCAGACCTTTATTGGGATCTCTTAGTTCTGTTCCAAAATTCACCAGTGCGTATAGAATTGCATATATAGCGTGCATGCATACGTAGATGAGGCTCAATGAACTGAGCTATAAGCAACTGTTCTTCTGATGTTGTGTTTATGCCAGTGATCGGGTTATATTGACTATGGTTCAGGCCTCGGCTCAGTTATTTAGCTCAGGATTTTTCAAGGAGATCATTATATCCCCATAAAAACTCAGCAGCAAACTCGAGGCGGAAAGAAATTATTTGGATCGAAAAGTTTTACGGTTTTCTGATAATGGTCCTATGTATAATTAGGGCTAAGTCTAAAGCATTAGGCCTATTTCCATAGTTATATAGGCCTAAGTCACTTCTGTACTGCATTCATGCAAAACATCCATAAAGCTCTGACAAATTATGTTGCGACTGAACCTGTGGACCTACGCATTCAGGTCTAAGGTTTACCACAGAGCTACATAGTACTCAGTTACTGAGGACAACTGAAGATAGAAACATCTGGAGAGGGCGGTTCATGGTGCGGCCCAACTTCGGATCGAAGATGGCTAAAGACAAGACAATACAAGACAATACATTTAATACATTGCAATACATTACAAAAAGCGTGCCAGCCGATGCCTGCCTTCGGCAAATAGAAAGAATTTTTTAGCTTCTCATTAAAAGCTAGATTTGATTGTTTTCTAATCTAATCCAATAAATTCTCCAACGCCAAATGTAGCACAATAAGCAAGGCTTCAGTCAATGGACGCATCAAGTGGACCCTTGTGCTTTGCACACCCTGCACAATCTATTGCTACGCCACTGCGTAGTCTATTATCATCATCCGTTAGAGAAACCGGTCGAAATCTGAAAATCCGAAAGGTCAGGCATTTAATCATGAATACTGAATGCTTTCTTTTACGGAATTTGTCAGATATACCATAAACGAGATCACAATTTGGTTGAATTTGGGGTCCCTTAGAGATCATACGTTAACACCCAGTCCTTTTATTTCCTAGAAGTGGCACTGGTTTCTGATGCCAAACGGAAAACACCAGAATAGCTTACTAACAACATAACCAATTTATTTAATTTCTGGCTTAGCATATTCACATTTCTTTATGTTCAAAGTCACTCATTTGTTGCAAAATCAATTCCAAATGTCGTAAATGAGTGTTGCATTCATCAGAATGTATTGATAAATCGTCTACATGTGGTTGTGGAAAGGCTTTTACAGGTTGCAACACAGTATTAATGACTTTCATAATAGTACGTCCTCGGTAAATCATGCCAAACGGTACACGAGTCCAATCAGATATGCCATGCTGTGTAACAAATGCCGTTTTCCATTGAACTGGCTCTTTACAGGATTTGTCCAATAAGCATTTCTACAGTCAAATATAAATAGAAATTTGATTTTCCGATTCTGTTTAACACTTCGAATACCACAGGCATGAGATATTGACAGTCAGCAATAAAACTGTTAATATAACAATAATCTCAAACAAGTTACAAGCTACCATCTTTCTTTTTAACAATAATAAACTGACTAGCCATGTGGCTGGTTGACGGTTTGACAATCCTGATTTTACAAGGTCTACTGTAGGACGCTGTGTCTCAGGTCGATAAATCAAGGGTACTCTGTACGCAATTAACTCTTTCTCTTTAAATGAGGTCGTAACAGAATTTCTTGTTTAAGAAACAGAATACTAGCCAAGTTAAGCAGAAAAACGATCTGCATACTTTGTTAACAACTCCATCGATTGTTCCTACTGATTCAATGTCAAATGTTCAATTTGCTCAAAATCTAACTCGGCAATTAAACTAAAGAACGTGTAATATACTCTCGAATTTTGTTGTCTTGTACAATTTTCTTCCCATCGTACTGGACCGCATACTGAATTAGTTTGCCTTTAGCTTGGGTTTGTGCAAATTTCATACCTTCCGACAAATTTTCCCGTAATTCTTTGAAATATTTTGTAGGCTTCCGTCCCAATTTACATGGTATCGAATTTTGTTGGACCACGTTTCTTTTAGATTTGTCGATGTTCCTCGAGGTATCCTTCCATAAATCAACAAATAAGGAGGAACCCCGTTGTTGCATTTGGAACCTCTCTCAGCGTCCATACCGTGAAAGGTACCAACGCATGCCACCGTCTAGGATGTTCTATTATCACGTGGTGAATCATCTTTTTAAAAGATTAGTTCCTCCTCTCTACTAATCCAGATGTTTCAAGGTGACCCGATTTATTGAATCTTGGACTGCACCCGTATAAATTTATAGATTTTTGTGTCAGACTGGCCGTAAAATTTGTGCCTGGGCCACTTGTAATAACCAAACGTTCACAAATAAATCCAACTATTCATTCTAGACAACTTCCGTTGTTAACTTTCTGAGTCAAAACATCGCTGGTCATTGAGTACCAAAATGAACAGCAAAAAGACAATTTCTATGATCTGCCGATGATTTTTGACTCAATCGGTCCAATATAATTCATGTTAAGATGGCTGAATGGTGTATCCTCTCGTAGGATCGGTGGAATCGGTACCAGATCAATAACCAGTTCTCATGCCTTCAGTTGCCACTTTTCGCAGGATCGACACGATCCTGCGAAAAGTGCCAGAACTCTTTAATGTGTTTCTGCATTCTTGACCATGCAAAAGACAATTTAATTTTTACTCGCTTTTTGTCTTCTGCAAAATGTCCTTCAACAACCACAGATGGTACCATGTTGATGATTCCTACTTGACGTTGACACCAGGTTTCACACAAAGCCTATTTTAGGCCTAACGACATCGACCAAGTCAGACTTATAGTGAAGACCAGAAAATCCCACTTGCTTACACACAATGTATTGACGCTTGTCATATGCTAATAAAGGTTACTTACTCACTTATACAGGCAAACCTAATTTTTTTTACCAGAGTATCAATAATGCAGCAATTCCAGAGCCACCATCAACCGGTGCTTCTTTCTGATTGGGTAAATTGTCAATCTGAACTTATACGTCGGATCTAACATGGAATTCATCAGCATCAGAATGGCTTGTGTACCTTATCATCATCATCATCGTCATCATCATCATTATCATCATCATCATCATCAGGAGTAGGAATCATCATCATCATCATCATCATCACGTATACTTACATCCTCTATTTGAACATCGGGCTAGCACGGCCCGTACACGAGGACATTAAATGACGTGGCGTCCATTCAAACAGACAGCGGTGGTAAAGGATCTCAACCGGTTAATTCTTTGAAAAAATTAGCAGGTTAGAGGCCATATGGTCGCTATAGAAACACCTGTACATTTATATATTACATTGATGTCAGCACGAGTGCAAGTCGCGTGGGCAACGTTGCTGTTGCTTCGCATTTCAGTCCACCAGCTTGCATGATAGACTGGGAGACAGGATTACCGAGATATGGTTCAGATGAATAGATGTTCAAACGCGTCGGTCTCTTCTCTGGCTAAGTATTTGTTGACTTAGTACAGCTTTAGCAGCATGGTCGTGTTCGATGTGCTCTGGGCTCTGGCTTTGCTTTCCTTTAACTTCAGCCCTTGAACTGCCTGGTTTAATTAAGAACTTTCTCTCCGTCACTCCGAACTGCAGCACCCACTTAGCCATCGTGACTTGGGCCATGATCTGGAGAGTGTGTTGAGTGTGGCCCACCGCAGGCCTTGCACTTCCGTTGGTCCTACTTGTCCCATCTGGCGAGTATTTGTAGCTTTCCTCGTGTTGACGGATGACCTTGGCCGTGACGCATGCGCTTTTATGAGTCATCGCGTTATTGATTTGTTTGTGCAGGCGCGGATCACGTGCATACAGTTACTGCTACCACGTATAGAACACGTGGTGTAAGTGGGATGATTGTACGGGGGCGGTAATGCGGGACATCGTCAAGCCTTCGTTATGATAAGTCAAGGGGTTTTGGAACCCACGATTGCACACTAGCGGGAGTCGTGTCTGGGCTTGTCTGACTTGACGGGAATTAGCGACTGCGGGTAGAGCGCGCGAAGAAGATTGTGTCGCGGAAGTTGGTCATGTGCTTAGTTGATAGTTTGAGTCTACAATGTTGGTGATTGATTCGTGTGTTTGGAGACTGTATATCGATTTCGATGATGTACTGCTGTGATTGAGCTGTTCGTTTCTTAACAACTAGGCTGTGTGTCTTTTCTCGAGTCAGACGAATCGACGGTTCGTAGCCCGATCGATTGACAACTTCGAAAGATCGTTGACATCCAGGTACGGCAGTATGAATATTTTGAGCTACACACACACACTCATACATACATACATACATACATACATACATACATACATACATATTTTAGGCGTTTCTTAGTAAGACTGTTGAGGCATATGAACTGCATTTGCGGACATGCAGTATCAAGTGTCACATCCTTTGAAGCAATCTAGACTAATGAGCCCTGTTCGTAAATTGTATGGTGGTTGTATGGTATCACTCGTAACATACACACATCACGTGTTTTGGTGAATATATTCTGTTGTGTGGGGACGATTAAGTAAGTAAGTAAGAAGTAGTGCAATGTTCAGACAGACACCAGTGGTCCATCAGCTGATCAACCTGATCGCTGTGACCCACCAAGGCATCGGGAGGCGTTATGTAGGGTCACAGCGGTCAGACAACAAAAGCTAGACGATACAAATAAGTCTTAAATAAACAGCTTTACGAATATCATAATATGTCTAGCTAGACGCTGTTGTGAGTAACGGGAACAGAGATACTATTCCAGATGGTGTTATGGTGAGAATAGATGAATCCACTTCGACAGAATTTTGACCGATCATCTCTGAAGTCAAGGGATAATTGTTGAAATCTTCTCGAAAAGTTTGAAAAGCCTGGTCCCTTGGTTGATGATGGTTGACCGCTATCCAACTACTGTAGGACCTTTCGTACATGGGACCCTTAAATGGCATGGCGCCCATTCAAACGGGTAGCGGTGGTGAAGGATCTCAGCCAATAAATTCATTGCAAATTGAGCAGGGTCGAGGCCATGCTGTCGCTATATAAAACCTATACATTTACATTTACCAATCTTGATTCCTTGCAGGCCTATTTGGAAGATCTTTTATCTTGCAGACGTTTACCTCTAAGTTGTAGATGTAAATATTTCGCTATAATGAGAGTTGCATATATTTATAGGTGTGTTGGTCCATTATCTCCGGATGTCACAAGATGTCTGGATGTCTGTGTTTTTAATAATTACATTTGTCTGTGCATATCGCAAATCTAAGATTAATGAGCCCGATTGAGTCCTCCTTAACCAAGGCAGTTAGACATTGTCTATGGGAAATGAAATTTGCTATTAAACCCGAAAACGGGAGCAGCCGACAATGCAAATCCGATAAAAATTATGGGGGTCTAGAAGAGCGAGCGCTGAAGTCGCAAAGCCCCTAATGACTAGGGGTCTACTGGAGCATCGTAAGCTATCCCAGGGGGTTCGGGAAGAAGAGGCATTTTAGAACTGTTAGTATTTGTGATATTCTTTATTGTATGATACTCGTATTCGTCGATAGAACATGTTCAAGATTCACCGTTACGGATAGGAGTACTATGCCTAAAACATACAATCGGACATACACAAATTCCAAGAGTGATGGTCTTGGGCTCAGAATCTGAACTTCATGCAGGAAAGAGTGATGGTCTCGGTCTCAGGATCTGGATTTCATGCAAGAAAGAGTGATGGTTTTGGTCTCAGGATCTGAACTTCATGCAAGAAAGAGTGATAATCTTGGTCTCAATATCTGGACTTCATGCAGGAAAGAGTGATGGTCTTGGTCTCAGGATCTGGATTTCATGCAGGAAAGAGTGATTGTCTTGGTCTCAGGATCTGGATTTCATGCAGGAAAGAGTGATGGTCTTGGTCTCAGGATCTGGGCTTCATACAAGAAAGAGTGATGGTCTTGGTCTCAGGATCTGGACTTCATGCAGGAAAGAGTGATGGTCTCGGTCTCAGGATCTGAACTACTTGCAGGAAAGAGTGATGCTCTTGGTCTCAGGATCTGGACTTCATGCAGGAAAGAGTGATGGCCTTGGTCTCAGGATCTGGACTACTTGCAGGAAAGAGTGATGGTCTTGGTCTCAGGATCTGGATTTCGTGCAGGAAAGAGTGATGGTCTTGGTCTCAGGATCTGGACTACATGCAGGAAAGAGTGATGGTCTTGGTCTCAGGATCTGGATTTCATGCAGGAAAGAGTGATGGTCATGGTCTCAGGATCTGGATTACATGCAGGAAAGAGTGATGGTCTTGGTCTCAGGATCTGGACTCGCAGGAAAGAGTGATGGTCTTGGTCTCAGGATCTGGATTTCATGCAGGAAAGAGTGATGGTCATGGTCTCAGGATCTGGACTACATGCAGGAAAGAGTGATGGTCTTGGTCTCAGGATCTGGGCTTCATACAAGAAAGAGTGATGGTCTTGGTCTCAGGATCTGGACTTCATGCAGGAAAGAGTGATGGTCTCGGTCTCAGGATCTGGACTACTTGCAGGAAAGAGTGATGCTCTTGGTCTCAGGATCTGGACTTCATGCAGGAAAGAGTGATGGTCTTGGTCTCAGGATCTGGACTACTTGCAGGAAAGAGTGATGGTCTTGGTCTCAGGATCTGGACTCGCAGGAAAGAGTGATGGTCTTGGTCTCAGGATCTGGATTTCATGCAGGAAAGAGTGATGGTCATGGTCTCAGGATCTGGACTACATGCAGGAAAGAGTGTTGGTCTTGGTCTCAGGATCTGGACTTCATGCAGGACTCTTAGCTAGGTAATATGCTACTGGATGGAATTTCTTTAGTTTGGCTCTACGTGTGTGCGGGAGCCCGCCAGTGGTGACTTCTCTAGCTATCTGATTAGTTGTGGAACATGGCAGCCGATTAGTTAGAGTGCTCGGCTTAAAACGCGCAGATTATGGGTTCGAGCATCCTCTGAAACGGTTACTGTGTAGGGCCCTTAAGACGGTTGCTCAGGGCCGACGATTGATACTTAGTCATTGGTCAATGACGCTTAATGAATGCAGAAATAATAGTTACACATGATAATTATCAGAGCACTGTTTCGTTATTGATGAGATTTTTTGCAAATGAATGCTAGTACCATTTAGGTTTGCACGATGTAATGATATATAATATAATTGTACGTTTATATAGCGCCACTTGAAAGAAACTCCTCAGCAGAGCTCTAGATCCAACAAACGTATGTAAGCAATCTACCTTCGAACGCAATGGTTTTCAGCCTTCAAGGGAATTGGTGCATGGCACGCCTCAGGAGTTCTTGTCTTAAGTTTCTTTGGAGTGGCGGTCCAACAGTTACAGCAAAGTCCCAATGTTGCTTAGTGGAAGGTGGAAATGGAAGATGAAGCAAATCACTCTGTGCAACAGAACGAAGAGATCTGTGACTAGGAAGTGACAAGACATCATTGCATTGTTCGAACAGATACAACATAAAAAATGTAAATGCATAGGTTTTATAAAGCGACCGTATGGCTCCGACCCTGCTCATTCTGCATTGAATTCATCATAGGACACAGCCACCCAAGCATCATGGAGGATCTTTCGACTGAGGTACAAGTACCACAACAGCAATCCAATAACTGGGAAGACTTTCTTTAGGGGCTAAATATTCAACGGCAAAAGGAAACCCCTCCAACCCAACATTACCCGCTGATTACAGCATTCAGTCTGTGTTTGATCGGGAGACATAAGTTAGCTGCAGGCAAGTGAACTACTAAACACAACAGCTTCTACCCAGACCCGGATTAACCAATAGGCAAAATCTGCAACTGCTTGGCCCCGCCTCCGATGGCAGAGGCCCTCTGACTGGAGTCAGAATTTTTCTGTAGTGACAAGAACTGATATAGAATTCAATGTGCCGTCGTTTTGGTCATGGGAATGAGCTACTCTATATATGTGAAGTTAACGTCGAGACCTTTACGTATGCGTAGATGTATGTGTGCGTCTATGTATCAGTATGTCGCCTTTGAAGGATCTGCCACATGCGCTGGAAAATTAGGCAATACATGACTGCATACATACACATGCATACACTACATACACACATACATGCACGTATGCTTCTAGTCTTGCATGCACATAACAACATAACAGACATTACGAATACCGAGTATTTGGATTAACTGCGTTGATAACATGCCGAGATATATGTGCTCGGTCTAAACGCTGTTCCTTGATCTGCGTATATGCACATTATGCCTGCTAATTACCGTCTGTATAAGCGGAGAGTTCAGACGCTAACTGAAATCAATTTAAAACGTAATCAACATTGTATTTTTATGCTCAAAAAGCACCGCAGCCGATATCAGATGATTAAATGTTGCCAAGCTGGTTATAGAATTTCCCAAATAGCGTGTACTGTGTTTGATATTGTGAGTGGTGAGGTTGACTTCATGATAATGAAGAAATCCAAACCGGGGTCACTGGCTGGCCGCCGCAGATGCTGTAAATTCTCACGGAATTTTTGCGGCATGCTGACCCTCTTTCCTCTCAATTACTTGTGAACAATGATTTTTACAGTGAACAGCATTAAAACACAGGCAGAAGGCATTGTCTCCTTATCTTTTTTCAAGATTGTACAAGTCTATTGTATCGTGCCAGAGTAGGCATACATTACGTTGGGTTTTATTAGCTAATACGCGCAAAATGTAATGTAATCTAAAAAAATACAAGTAGTCAGAAAGCAGAACGACACGTCACTTTGCATCATATCTAATTGATATTAGTGGAGTAGATTTGTAATGCATTATATCATATTATATAATTAAATCTCCATACTTCTGTACATCCGTAATCATTATAGACTAGATGGTCGCGTTGAAGTGCGTAACCATGATCCGTTATCCATTTGTGAAGCTGAGTCGAAATTCAAAAGTCACGATGACAAGAAGACAGCATAATGCGAATATGCTGGAAGTTTCGAGTCTGGAAATTGGATCCTGCTCATCCGGTAACAATTATCCCTCTCCTACTGAACAGAAGTAAGCCAGTCAAACACGTGCGTCGGCTGACTTGCACATCAACATCATTGAAAGCAGATGCAAGTAACTCGAGACCAGAAGAAGCGTGTAACTGTCAAAAAGAACACTTTAGAGTTTTTTCAACGCAATCCATAGAGGAGCAATCCATAGAGGAGCACAGCAAAGATGACGCCGATGCGAACTAACTGAGTAGGAGAATGTCAGATCCATAATAACTTAGAGCCGGACCAGAAAGATCATGGTTATAATTTCCTTATTTCTTCAGCGTTCAAAACAGCTAAGTGGCGAGATCCAGCAGAGAGGTCCAGAAGAATAAGAGCAGTTAGCCCTACACATTCCTATGGAGTAGATTTGTTATGCTTTGTATCATATCACATCGCATCACTTCGCATCGCATCTCGTGACAGCACATTACATGCAATTCTTATAAATGCACAGGAAAAATGTCTTGAGACTTACTTTACATTACAATACGATAATTATCGGTGGCTTTGATGTGTTGTGTTGCAATCTGGCAGTCGAGTTGCCGCCAAGGAGTTGAGCCGCGCCTCAAACAAGACGAAGACGGCTAAGATGGTTTGCTTAAATATGGACGAGGAAAATCACTTCGATCGTCCTGGAGACGAATCAGTTGTCCTTTGACTGAAAAAAATAGCTAATTCATTCACAGATACTCAGCTGCGACCGCTGAAACAGCATTCGTCTTCAGTGGGCTATGAAATGATGTAATCTGGGCCAGTGACCAAGTGTGCGTGTGGCGAGCGCGTGGGCATCTTCAGCTGGTACTCGAGACACTCCGAGGACGATATCGTCAGCGCCCTTAGCCGGAGTCTCATTAAGATCAGATTAGAATAGGGACGAGAGCAGAGTTTGCACAATCGACAACGATTTCTAGACAAAGTGCGTGTGCCGCTAATTTGCTCGACCTCTGTGTGCACGACTACATCCTACGGAAAGTATATTTAACTTATTTTGATTAATTGTGTGACCTAGCAAGCTGCGCCACGGTGCTTAGGCTTATGCTCTTAAACGCATGTAGGCCCACTCGATCAGAGCTTAGATAGAGAAAATGACTGACAGCAGAACACTTTATTCCAGCATCTACATTGGCATGAAGTTTTGCAGTTGGCATCCTGCTTCTACAGTATTTGTTCCTTTATTTTGCAATATAGTAATCTGCCTTAGTTAGCTATATGGTCTGTATCACCTCCAGACTTTTGCTGGAACTGTTTCGTAAGCTAACCGTCTATTTTTTTACCACGAGTTGATGAATACTAAAATTGTTATAGAAGTCTTTAGGTAAGACGAGAATAAGCACAGTAATCTGATTAGGGACTTCAACGTGCTGCCTAGTGTCAGAATGTAGTCATTTTAAGTAATGCATTTGTTAACATGCCATATGTCCATCAGCTGAGCGATGAATCGTTCCCAGATAATTTCTAGACAGGTTCTTACGTGAATACTTGAATAGGCATACATGTATCCTTAATGTTAAATAATTAATTAAGTCGCTATATTCATCCTTTTTCTGCTGCCTTCTCTTCTTTAAGACAAGCTCAAGTCATGGCCCGTTCATTACATGACTTTTTTGAATTGTACTTCTTAGAGATATATGCTCCTGAGGTTGAGGGATATTTCGGTTACAGCGCCAGTCTTACCACTGGATATGACTTAACAGCGAAATGATAATCTAAGCCAGTCTGAGCTGATGACTTCTATAGCGTCGTTATTATAATACACAAGACATCAATCGGTGGTCGCTTCATGTGAAAGTATAGTCAAAATCGTAATCCGTTGGAGAAGCCCAGGCAAACTGTGTAGGTCAGGGAAACCAGAAGTCAGGCTGTAGTAGATATGTAAGATGATTTAGCTGCGTCTTAATGTTAGACATAAATGGCACTGAAGAATTTACAGAACGCACAAAACCGAACAGTGAATTTCAAAACTTCGGACCATCTACCGAAAGCTCAACGCTATCACAACATAAGTCAACATAAGCACAACATAATTCAGTGTCCGTTGACTGAGCGCAATGTTTCTTGGTATACGGGGTGAGCAAGGAGAGGAGATGGGTCGGCTGATTTAAATGTAAGACAGAGACACACCTTCATTCACACATCGGACGCAGAGGTGAAATAAAACTGGTCTGCCACCGTGACATTGTGTTATTACATTTACATCGAAATAGTTTATTGAAAAGCAATTGGCTGAAGTATGAAAGCACCTGTTGCTTTTATGTTATTCGGGAACTGCATTAACTTGTTGCACCCATCCCGCTTGTCCTTCAAGTCGTCTATTCAGTTCATTTGTAATTTATGTAATCTTGCACAAGCATCGTAACTATAATTATAATCTCTATCGACTAACCTTATTAAACTGAGGAAATATACATAATCTTTCATGCTGATGCTAATGTCTTTTTATCTACGTCAAATGCAATGTCTTTGTGGTGAAAAACGTAAGAGTAAAGATGTCGGAATATCTTCAACGAAGCATGAAATTCTGATAGTCTTAGCTTTCCCATCTAAATTGAATTTCAAACTGTATTCTTGCACTTTTGCTGAAATAATCAAGCAACCACAAGGCCTCTTCTATGCAGACGGCAGGTGCTTAGTTTAGGGCTGATCCCAATTTGCCGAGCTCAGTCAAATAAGCTAGCTTCTTCTTGACTTTGACTTTTAAAAAACTCAGACTCAGAAAGCAACTTACCTGGCTTCTGCAAAAACGATACAAATGCATAGGATGCCTATCTGGTATGTTTCTTAGCTTTATGCCGGGTCTTATTATGTCCCCGGCTGCAACGACAGGGAAGCTTTGTGTGACATGACTTAAGCATAGAAAGGGATCTTTTGTTAATCCTGACGCCCTCAACCGATTGACTTGAAATTATATATCACTTCTAACAACCCCTACCTACTAAGCAGTCTGCCTACACCTAACACCACCTCACTCAAACTGTCCTCTCCTCGCTGTACAGTAAACTCATCATGGCAACAAGTCTCTTGCCTCTGTTTTTCGACATCTCTGCTGCCTTCACTACTATAGATCACAAAATCCTTATCAAACAACCCAGAATGCTCAAACAACCTGACTTGCGGACTCGATCAAGCTGGTCTCTCTGACGGCTTTTTGTGTGGCGCTGAATAAATTCGGAGAGTCACATTTTAATTTTTACATTTTACCAAGATCCCCGGCCCAAAAATGCTTGCAAGAGATCTAATTACCAGAGGTGTTCCACCGACAACCAACATTTGCACAGTTTGTGCTCAGTTAGTGTTTAACTTCTCAGGTGTCGCTGGCAGCCGAACGTCTTGACAGAATTTTTTCCGCTATGACTCATTCGACGCTGAATGCTGGGGCGTTGTCTGTTTTCGGGACTGAGTTTTGTTTTACATTTCTGTTATCTCAGACAGCCAACTAACATAGACTAACTCACCTTTATGTTAGAAAGCAGCAAATATTGGGCCAAACGCAAAATGATTCACAGCTTAAAATGAGGGTTAACGGCTGGCTATGCAATTGCAATGGCTCTTGTAAGATAACAAAATGTTAAATGTCAATGCTTGTTCGTTGATCTCCCCTCTAAACGGCATCAGCCGTAATTCTGATCTATGATTGGACTGTCGCCTGTCTTCCTCAGAGACAAAGGCAGTGTCCATGATTTAGAAGAAGAAAGGTGACATCATCGTGTTATGCTATGCTATGTTACGCAACGCATAGCATACCATAACTTAAAGTAGTAATCTGTGTTTAACAATTGCGTGAGCTACACGAGCATTGAACTGGCTGGACCACTGGACTCTTATATAATGACTCTTTGATCTCTTTTGTTAATTGGTCTTTGAACGTCGTTTCTCGCAGTTGCGTGACATTGGCTTCCAGCCTTCAAAGCCAACAAACTCAACTGTCTTGATGAAAAGTCAAAACTACGTTCAGCGCATATTACCCGTTCTTAGTCACGCAACAATGCATGCAATCAGGTCTTCAATCGTCTGACCTGGATCACTGCATTGGAATAATATGAACTGTTTAATATAGTTCCATGCCTGGAACTCTATCCCTCTCCAGCACTCCAGCAGACGACCAATTTTGGAATGTTTAAGCGCTGGCCTATGGCACACCTGCTCGCCATGGCTTTTGTAATGCACTGTTGGCTACTATAGGCGTAATTGACGTATTATATGTCTATAGAACGCGGTATCGTGCATGCAATTACATCAGGCACATTATACTTACGTGTTATATGCCTGGATAGTTGAGCCGATTCGTTTAGGTCATATCGGTTTATGATGCATTTGATTGCATAGGTTCATAATCATATGGCTATCGAAAAAAGGAACAACCTTTTGTTAATAGTTATATCATCACTGCTTTTTGAGCTGCCTAAAGGCGCTATGTTATGTGGCTAGACGCATGCATGCATACGTACATGTCAAGTATGAACGACTTTGAAATTCGTATCATGTGGGCACAGGGTCTAAGGAAGGAGAAAAGATCCCCTCCCCGCAACGCAGCTGCTGTACAAGATTTTTGATAACTTTTTTCTAGGAATCGAATGTTTTGAGATTGAACTGTCTACACTTCCCCTGCAGGGAAGACACGTGGCATAGCATTGCATATTAGCAAATTCAGTTGTAAATGTGGAATAAGTCGAAGGAAGAATCCAGCAGCGTGAAGACTGTCATCACTTTTGGCATGATGTCATCGCTGTTAAGTATGATCCTGCCCAGGGGCAAAGCGCATTAAGAAAAGCAGCTGCAGATGCACCTGCTGATGAGTCAGACGACTGAGAAACTTCGTAAATATCCATCACTTTTGACATCGCAGAGCAGTTCCAGCACTCAACAACGAATTGCAAGTTTTTGTACCGAAACCTGAATCATGGGCGCAGTCGTGGCTCGTGGAATTGTTGCCGCTTGGCTATGTAGGCCTATCACGATATTTAAGTCGTCTGATTTAAAAGGCAACTTTACGCGATTTGATGGCTGTACTGTGTAGCGCGATGGTCGACTGCTTCAGCGCTTGCCATGTATCGCGGAGTTTGTAGGTTCCAACTTCCTCCTCTGAGACGGTAACTCTCCAGGGACCTCATGCAGCCTTTATACTTGGAGCGTTGTTTGTATTGCTTAATATAAGGCACTGTTTCGGAAAATGAACACCTATAGTTCTCGCCACAACTGCAGGAAACAACAAAAATATAAGAAACACAATTTAGGTTTCTGCAGCTAAAGGAAAACAGCATCGCTGCATAGACTAGTAGTCCATAACAATTTAGATCGCTGTGCACAAGTCATTGAAATCGCTTTGCAACAAGCTGGTGGTTTTGTGTTTTGCTAAGAATCCTGATTTAAGATAATTATTGTTTTGAAGCTGAGTGTCGATTAAAAATGTCCGCAATGGATTATTTACAACAACATTCGAGGAATATTTATATAATTAGCATAGAAAAACTTTCACAAATAGCGAGATTCTAGTATTTTATCTCTTTGTTTTTCGTAGAAACGAAAAGCTAAAGCACCGACATAAAATCGGTTTCACTTGGCGAAAGAACTACGAAACTTGCACCAATTTCCAGTGAAAGAGATTTTATGTTAGTGGCATAGCTTTGTGATTTATATGAAAGACAAAGGCATAAAGTGCTAGTACTTCACGATTAGCAACTGTATAACGTTAGACGTAAATGAACTGATGGTCAAATGGAACGGTTGCTGTTTGAGTATCGACTGAGAATCAAGTGGAAAGTGACGATCGTTGTTGACAAGTCCATCAACATCGCTGTTGTTGGTATCGAGTGGCTTCGACTATACTCTCGTATCTCGAAAACATCGAAAACCGAGACTCATCTGGAATTTCGAGAGGAGGTCACTCAGGGCAAGATCAAAAGCACTTGGCGTGATCGCTTGACTGCTCTGTCGCCTTCCCACATTAATTATGAAATCGAACACTACACCACTTGACTTGCAAGGCAGAGACACCGAACAACAGTCGCTGCCAAATAATGTCTCCAAACTTATGGTTTTCCAACATTGATATATAAACTAAATTGAAATAAATTTTTCTTAAGCTGATGTGATTCATGCTGTCTTCTCTAATTAAGCTATTCAACGTTTCATTTAGGGGCATGTTGATGATAATACGATAACATGATAATTATCTCAAAACGTTAATTACCACTTTGAACTTGTCCTAGATATGTTAAAACTTAAACGACCACTTTGAACTTGTCGTGCATGTTAAATGTCATCACCTCTTTGTTTTTAATCCGTGTTTGAATAGAAGGGTAAACTTAAATCCTATCCAGCCTTCCCTTGTGGAGTATGTCCTAAAATATCTAAAAACCTAAGCTGCGACTTTCAACTTGCCATTAATATTAAATGCCATCAATATCTAACAATAACTTGACTTATCTAAATTCTACTTGTCAGAAAAATAATACTTGGCGGAAAAATAATGGTCAACTAAGTTTATAACACTCATTACTATCAATTATTATTATTATTATTAATGAGTAACTTCTATAGGTCCGATGTTTAATGCATGAGGCATCAACCGATGGCACATCACAACCAAACGGCAAAAAGGTTAATGTCCAGAAGGTCAGTTCCCAGAGACAGACAGATGCAGCTCATCTGCTTTACGTTACTTTAATAGGGATAGCGGCGTTATAAAAATATTTTGGAATAAACTAACTGAAATATCATGTTTGGCATTATGTACAAACAAACTGGTTCAAAAAGAGATGTAGAATTTCGCACCGCATTGGCATGTGCGTTCAAGATCGATTTAGGTCTTGGAGGTATTTATATTACAGAGGCGTTTAAATCAAGAGGTATTGTCATTTTTAAAGGAAATTATGTGACCTTGGTACGGCAAAGAGAAAGTCTACCATATCGGCTCAAAAGATATTTAGTTCTCTTTCGTTCCTGAGATATCTAAATCACTCAAAAAAATTCCCCTATTCAGCGGTATTACCGTGCCATGCTTATCCATTACCCAGTACTTCTGCCGATAAGATTTAGAAACTTTTTCTCCATTTCTGCAGTAGTTACGGCGGTAACCGCTGGATTTCCGCGGTATCAGTTACCGTTTTACTGTCTGCTTTGCATCACAGAGTAATTAGGCCATTCAAGGAATATATGTGTACTTCCGTTAGACAGGCATTCAGGTCACTTCGGTACAACTGGTGCATAACCTCTTCCGTATTTTATCTGTCCCTTGCGCCAGTGCGATAAGTTACCGTCTATGGTTTGTTTATCTTTAAAGTGGCGGACTACAGGTTTATATCCGTATCTGCCTTTTCACCTATCTGTGTCTTTCTGCCTGTCTGTTTCTTCGTCCGTCTGTCAGTCTGCTTGTATGTTTTGTTTTATCTTATAAATAGGCGGCCAACAAGCCTATCCGTCTGTCCGTCCGCCGCTCCGTCCGTCTGTCTAAGGGTATGGCTGTCCATGTTTCTGAGAGAGAGAGACAGACAGACAGACAGACAGAGCGAGAGAGAGAAGAGAGAGAGAGATAGGGATAGATAGATAGATAGATAGATAGATAGATAGATAGATAGATAGATAGATAGAGAGAGAGAGAGAGAGAGAGAGAGAGAGAAAGAGAGAGACAGACAGACAGACAGAGGCAGAGAGAGCGAGCGAGAGAGAGAGGGGAGAGAGAGAGGCAAAGAGAGATAGAGAGGAGAGAGAGAGAGACCAGCCGTCGACATAATACCGGCCGTTGCATGCATGTACGAGGCAGGCTGCATGACCGACCGAGCGACCGAGCGACGGACCGAGCGACGGCCTAGATCCACCTTCAATTGGATGCAATCGTAGGTCGCAAGCCACATGGAGCAGGCGTTAGTGGCGCTTCGGGTGATGGAGGTGGCGGCGGCGGTGGAGATGGTTGTTAGCGACTGCGTGGTCTGTCGATAGGTGGCGAGACACATAGAGCGCCCGACTGGCCGAAGAATAGCCGGACCGAACAAATGACGGCGGATTACACAAGGCGAGCTCATCGCAGTAAAAACTCATCCGATCAAAAGCCGATCACGATATCTGTAGAGGTCGCTGGTTGTGTGTAGATACACAGCGTCTGTCAGCTCTACGCCACTGCCCAACAGTCAAAAGGCATACAACAGACTCGTTCCTTCTTGGTCCCGTTCTTCTTCAGCGCCTGTGTATCGGCCGACCTCAATGAATTCATGTCTCTACACTTAACGCATGGTTAAGGCATTTATCGTCTTAGCCGCCGCCGAGTCATTTCTTCGGCAGAGAAGCGACATTCATTCTAACAGCTGTCATAACAAGACAGACCTGTTCTAACAGAGGAACACGCCCTCCAGTTTATCAGTATATGCAGTCGGTCACAACTTAGTCGACTGCAAACGACAGCGGGGTCGTTCTCATGGTCAGCAGGACATTCGTTGCAGCGGAAGGATTTAACTATCGGTCAGTCCAATCGTCTCGGCTAAGCGCTCGTAATCGAACAGTGTATCCTGGCGCTCGGAAATGAATCCGCTCTATGCAGGTAGCCGGAATTCTGCGTCCTACTTTCCACCGGACTGTTTACCTGAGTCTCTACTTCAGTCGAGTCTCACTTGAACTTTCTCTCGAAGCGGTTGTGTTACGGCGTGTAGTTCAGTTGTCCGGAAGAATCCTAGGGTCAGCAGGTCACGACCTCAATCAGGATCAATCCGCTCTGTCGAAATCCCTTGCGCGTCGACCACATCTCGTCCGCCTGGCGAGGTCTCGTCAGCGACGGCCAACTTCCGGCAGACATGTCGTCGTCCATGTTCGAGTACCTCGTGACCGAAAGCGGAAGCAGCCCTTTCACTGATAATTCTTCCAATTCCAGTGACCCGGGAGGGGAAGGGGGAGGCCGTCCGTTGCGATGGGGGATGTTGAGTTTGTCGATCCTGATAGTGGCGACTGCATCCGGCAACATACTCGTCTGCCTGGCGGTCTCATGGGAGAGACGGCTTCAGAACATGACCAACTACTTCCTCATGTCACTCGCCATCGCCGATCTTCTTGTGTCGTTGCTCGTCATGCCTCTTGCCATGATCGTCGAACTGTTCGGTGAGTACATGCACGAAAGCTGACTGATCGATTAGTTAGTCACCTATCAACCTCCAGATATAATCTATATAATTTAATATGGCTACTTGTGACCTGAAAATGAGGTAAGGTACCACGCACTTCTTTAAAGAGAAATATTATTAGTGGTGACTGGGGAACTGGTGTTCAGACCCATCTTTCCCACTGCTCAGTCAGCGGTTGAAACCCATTCATGGATCGATCTTAATGAGTGTTGTAAAGGTGCTACAATATTTAATGATTATGATTACGATTACAGTTACTGTTTGTAGCAGTGCATCACAGCTTCACTTGTAGAAAGCTATTCTTAATAAAGTACAGTAAAGTAAGTAAAGTGTAGTGGTTGCTTTTAGCAAGGTGTTGTCCATGCAGGACAATGTTGTCCAGACGACACCGTTTTCCGGCGGTTGAATCGCTCTTTGATTAGTCAGAGAAACAGGAATTAAAACACTGGATAACAATACTTCGCTGGATCCGTGACTCAACGCCACACAATCTTTCTTCGTACATGCAAACTAAACCATTCAGACAACTTGTCTGTTAATCTAATCTCGAACAAAAACTGCGCTTAGAAATCCGGATCTTTCAGCGTGATTTAGGTTCAGTGGGTCTGCCGTGATCAACTAATCCCGTTCATGAAGCCAATGGGTTTGTCTCCACGCAATAGGCAGCGAGACAGACAGACAGACAGAACAGCTGCTATTTCATCCTCTTGAAAAATTGTTCTCTTGCCTGCATCGCACCTTTTGTTCACACGCAATTTCCGTGCTGCTATCTGTCTATCGTTCTGCCTGCCTGCCTGCCTGCCTGCCTGCCTGCCTGTCTGTCTGTCTGTCTGTCTGTCTGTCTGTCTGTCTGTCTGTCTTTTTCTCTCGATGTCACCAGTCACCCCTTTGCACCCGTTTCTTGATCTTGACTTGCTATTCCCTTAAGTCGAGGACGCGTGGCTTACCCCGTCAATCGCCTTTGGCTTTTCATAGCCTTCGCTGCTCGTGGTCTCTTCTTCTGCTGCTGCTGGTGCTGGTGCTACTGCTGCAATGCTCACTTAGTAGACAGGTCGTCGCCGTTGAAACAGTAGTCGTCGTCCGATGACTATTAGGGACATCTCGAGGCGATTCATCGGTCATTTCCCGGCCATCCATCTTGATTTATGAGAGTCGATCGCCGCAGAAAATCCCCTCTCAGCAGCCGACCACCGAAACAGTGACTCAGAACTTTCTCATTCGGTCTGAATCCAGTTTGTCGGTCTGTATGCCTGTCTCGCTGTCTGTGCACTCTTCGATTTGATTGGCTGTCTCACTGTCTGTCTTCTTCTCTGTCCGATTGATTCTCATAAATTCTGTTAGCATAGTTTGATCGGTCTCAATCATCTTCGACGTATGTCTCTTTCTCTTCTTTCCTCCTTCCTGGTGAACACTCTCTACAAGTTTTCACACTGTTGAGCATTTCACTTTCTCTCACCTTCTCTCAGTTTTCTATATCATTCATCTCTCTCTCTCTCTCTCTCTGTCTCTCTCTCTCTCTCTTTCTCTCGTCTTTCCATCTGTTCGCTCGTGCCTGTCCGTCAGTCTATTTATCTTTCTGTCTGATTGGCAGACTGACTAACTGAATGACTGATCGATCGACCGATCCACCGACTACAGACCGATCGACCGACCTGCTGACTGGCAGTCTCCCATCTGCATGCGTCTCTTACAAGAGGAACTTAGAGCCAGGCGTCTTTGGATATTCGAGCGGAGGCGTCGATGAAAACATTTACATGTTCAACATGTGATACATGTTTCATCTACATCTATACATACAGATAAACATATATATATATATATATATGCATGATATAGAGTAAAGCCTAGGAGGCAAAAGTCAAATGTCAGAGGCGTTTCGCACTGTGAGAACAGTCAATAAGGCGGTTCAGCAGAGTTCCTTTTGAGTAATTGAACTGACTGAGTTCATTGCTACCTCGGCGGCATCTGGCTGCATCCCCCGTCTTCCTAAGACGAGCCACTCCCTAGAACAGCGACGCCGCCGGAGGCAGACGGGCCTCATTCGGTTGCTTCAAAAGCAATGATGACGACGCAACAGAGCGTATGTTTCCCATCAATCCGTACCCCCGAGAACAGTTGGTAGAATCATCGAAGTCGTCTGTTCGGTTAACCGATTTTATCTTTCGTCTCTTTCTATTATTATGATTGATTATAATAGCCCACAAAACTGACACTCGCTGTAATCGATATCTATATGAGCGGGTGACAAATGGGCAGATGGACATGAGCTACCCATGTCATACCCGTCTGAGCTGGACGTCAAAAGCCCACTTAGCAATAGTCGTGAAAGCCGATACTATATAGGCGACAGGTGGGTTCATGGGAATGGGCTGCCCATATCAAACCCATTTGAGAGATAAGAAATTGCACTCATATACCATTTCAAATTTCCATAAATTTTACTTCAGCAGTCTGCCCCAACTCACCCAGTCTTGGATGGACATCTGCGGAAGAGAACGGCCCACGGCTTTGAGGTTGTACGAAATTAAAGTTGGGGGGCACTGAATTACACAGACATGGTGGAGCTCAGTAATCGCCACAATGTAACCGTCTTCTGCTGAGCAAGTTTAACTCCCGGGCAACAGCAATGAATTCTGGGACATAGACTAAATTTATTTCCCTCCAAAGACTCGTTTTGTCTTTCCATGCAGACTTTTAAAATTATGTTTTCATCCAGCCTTCCGTGGATGCAATGGCTCTGAATCTGATAAAACAATGCACAGCTGTTGAGATAATGTTTGTTAACACAAGCTACACAATATCAAGAGTATCGTCTTTTTTCGGTTAAAACTACACAACGTCAGTATAAATAAAGAATATTCAATGCATTACGATGACCCACGAAGCCACTGATGGCAGCTCATGTTGACCCTCTCGAAGGCTATCGCTTTTGCTGATCTTAATGGGTCATTGTGATTTACTGTAGCAGAAATCGATCAATAAGCGGCAGTTGATAACATGGCGACTTGAGGATTATGTGTTTTTTTACATTTTTCTATACACTAAATTTCTGTTTGGAAAATATTAATGTCAAACATGAAACTGTTAGCATGTATGGTTTACCACAATTTGCTTCATCGAAAATATAGTAGGCCTACTACTGTATGGCCTTTAGAATTTCTAAAGGAACTGGGGAACAAAATATTATTCTTCCTGTTTCAATCAGTTTAATATGTCATGATGCAAGGGCCATATTAAACCAACATAGGCAAACTATATCCGGTTTAAATCTTGCCAGTAATGTGGGTATTTTTACCAAGGTCTAGTCATTTAAGTGTAGCTGCTCTGGCAGAAAATTTCTAATTTTTGGCAGAAATTGAGAGAACAATTATTGCTTCACCGGATTTAGAGCAAACAACCACAAACCAACAGATTGACAATATTTTGACCAGTCCTGTCCCTGTTTCGCCTGTTCTATCTGTTTGGCTTCATAGTAATAATCGACTGACGACGCTTCGTGCTTTGCTTCGGATCTATATAAAAGATTTTCGATAGGATTGGTGACTTCTGTGCACATTATCTCAAGAAGTTACCTTAAACGTCTTTAGTGTTTTAGTAAGCTAGTTATTATGAGAATTGTGCTCTCCTTCAACAAATAAATTGGCCTTTTTTGAATGATGGCTGCCTTTTGTCGCATTCTGATACAAAAATCTGCTGTTACGGTGCTTCAAGTGTCTAATATAATATAATATATATGTATACATATAATATGCAAAAATTGTGGTTTATATACAGATTTTTAGAAACCTCTCTGGATCTATTTTTCAGTTGCTTGCTCGTATTGAAGACATGAGTATAAAACACATAAAAATTTTATGTGTAAGTTATTCTTATAAAACACATAAAAATCAGATGAGCTTCACGCAGCCAATATTGCGCCAACTGTTAACAGGGCATGAGTTGTCAACTTTGCCCTACCGATGCGGACTTTGATAACGTTGAGAATAGCTAAGCAGCTGAGATATGTCACTTGCTAGTATCACAAGGGCAGCCCACTTTGCTGTGTCCGTGTAGGCTGAATGTGGAAACCAGTTGGGCAGCCATCACGCCTGGGGCCCATATTTAGCCCCTGTACGTAAACCAGAGGGCTTTCCTCATGGTAACCACTTGAGGCCCGCCGTCAAAATGCCATGTGCCCCATCAGGGCTGCTTATAGGGGCCCACAAAGCTGTCCTTATGAGACCCACTTGAGGCCCACCTGGGCATGCTGGTTGGATTCGTCGAATTCCCACAGAATATTATTTTTAAAGCTGGCGATTCTAACGGCGGCCAACGAAGTGAACAACGAGCACGGCTCTTAAGCACTCGACGAGACTTGTTACGGCGGGGCCCGAGATCAAGTGCTTATCGTTTACATCCTGTATCTGTTTACGTTTGTTTTTAACTGTATATACACATCACATATCCATTGATCTGTGTAAGATATAATGAGCATAGAGACCAATACATCGTGTAGGTAGACAGATACATGTCAGTGGGTCCTATAACAAGTGTGTCCATAGAGACGGTGTGTGACAGGCCAGCGTACAAGTGTATTGGGTTTCCTGTTCGTGTGTTTCCACCGTGTGTCTGTCTGTCTGTGTATTACTATGTGTGGGGGAGACGCGGCTGATATGGATCTATTTACAAATAGGCCTACGGAGACTAGGGTAAATATACAGGCGCCTGAAGACTAAAGCGTCGGTTTTTCGCCGCTGCTACTCGGGTTCGTATCCCAAGACCCTTATGCGAAATCGACAGATCGCATTGTTGAACTGTACGTAACCTCGAAGGTGATTATCTTCGACCTGGGTGCCTTCTCAGCTGCAACACACACTGTGCACACGAAGGGCATCACGGGACTTGGCTTTCGGAAGCAAATGGCTCTTTTCCGTGCAAACACCTGTTCTAGAAACCCCTGCAGCATTTCGAGTTAAGCTTAGCCCTGACCTGAAGAAACATCCGAAGCTCGGATGCAGGTATTGATTACTTTTCGCTTTCACACACATTCGTTCCGTTTCACACATGCTCGCAGGCCTGTAGGCCCTCTCTTTGTTGCGTTAGACGATTAATCTAACGCCAGAAGACTGTTTGCATGCTGCTAATGGGTTCAAAGGAGACATCGAAAGGGTCAGAGTCGGTGTCGATATGCAGTCATAATCTTAACTAGACTTGTAGGTATCTTATCACTATTTAAAAATCGCTTTTAGGTATCTAATTAGTAATCGACATGACCTAGATTAGCCACGGAGCACTGCAGACCATGTTTCTACAGGAGAATGCCATTTCGATTTCTCTGATAAATGTGCTATTTTTATTAAGGTCACCCAGATTCCGTAGGGATCTGTTGTATGGCCTAAGCAAAGAGAAACTATTTATATACTCTGTGTGATCTTTCGTATAGACCTGTAGTTCTTGTAAGCCTACATATGAAATTTGATAATGAATATCAACTTAGTAATTTATTTGCAGCCCCAAGAAACTAGTCCCTTCTAAAGAGCGACTGATGTCGTCAATGCATCCTGGGTGGGGCCAGAGCTGTAAACCACAAAAATCTCTACTACATAGCATTAATTGCACAGAATCGTTGGAATGACTACGTCTTTGACGCACAGCCGGGCCTCAGCCAAATCTACCTTATCAGCTGTGGCTAATGCGCCTCTGGGGACAGACAGCGCCAAGGTTGGTTCATTTGGTAATATGGCGAATGAGTCTGACCTCATGAAGAACGATTCTCGTTTCCAGATAGGAAAACCCCCTAGACGTCAGCGAGTCGCCGACCGGTCGGCTTGAGTCCAGGGACTCTGACGTCATCCCTATAGAGCTGCAACTCATTCCATTACCTTTGGGAGGTCCTAAACCGGCGTTTTATAAATCTTCAGATGTATGCGTGGAATTTTAATTTCTAAAATACAGCCTGCTATCAAAACAGATAGATTCGCCTGGCAGTACAAAGTAGGCAAAGTAAGGCAAATTCAGGCCAGCATGTTGGTAAGTAAGGTAAGGTAAGATAAGGTAAACTAAGGTAAGGCAAAGTATGGTAATGAAGGATAAGGTGATGGAAGGTCAGGCCTTCTTAAGCTGCTCTGCATGCATGCTTGTATCAGGTACATACTTCCAACGAAGATAAGAAAAAAAACAAGATATCATAAATTGTTGATAACTAAGGTACGTCTAGGTGTGGTGAGATAATCACTCAAAGCCTTGAGAGGCTCGGTAATCGACAGCTCTATAAAATTTAAATATAGCCGCAGTTGATAGAAAAACAACAGTTAGTGAAACTCTGCTAATTCAATTCAGACATTCAAGTGGTGGCCAGTGCCTGTCTTTCTACGAGGTTAAGGCCCCGTTTAACTAAGAAGGCCATCTCAACCTGACTGAAATCGAACACTGCCCGTCCGGAATCTCATTTACTTATTTTAATAACGAAAGCCATTTATCAGCTGAGAACTCCCAAAGAGCACCTGCGCATTAAGATGTTTGACCATCGTTATTTCTTTGGCTGAGTTTACGATCTCGCAACAATGAACTTGCACAGATTATTGCTGCTGTCCGAATTGACCTGGGTGGCGCCGATCAGCGTGTAAATTATTTCAAGTTTGGCGCAACATAAATTGCCCGACATATATCGCATCAACATACATCGAGTTTAGACTATATCGATAAGAGGTGCCTTGCTAACGCCAATGTATAGCCGGCATAAAATGCCGCTGCGTCAGTTAGGAGATGCATCGCTGTAGCAGCGCATGGCATTTATGCGTGCTCGTCTCTTAAGCGACGCTAAGCGTTCGCTATTCATGCTTACTCGACCGTGGGCCTATTATTTCTCACTTCATAACACACTGACGCGTGACCGTGTCGTATCATTCGCCTGTATAGTTCGGGTTTTGTTCAGCGTCGGTCTGCGTTGTAAATATTATGCATCGTTATTAGGATTTTAAGATATGGCTGGCTGTCGGGTCATGCTTGAGAAATCGTTGGCCGCAGGCAAAATTATAATAATAATAAGTTGTATGGATAGGGCTCATGGTTGTCGCAATAACACGTTCTATCGACTTACATACACACATAGGTGTACTTAGTAATCATATCGAGTGCTTTCAGTGCATGTGTGATAAGTCTTATATATTTTTTATCTTAAATATATATTAAATATTAATTATTTGTACGCAGATTACAGATTATAGACAGCATAAATAGGCATTTGTGGAGAAAAGAATAAACGAGTATATAGGCCTAATGTGTTTGTATAAGCACATTTAAAATACACTTGTAAATAGCTATCAAAAGAGTAGTTGCCATTTTGTTGAATTATTTGTAAGTGAAAAATTCACATGTAGCGACATCTATGCTCTGCCACACACATATACATATACATTATTATTATTTCTGCATTTATTAGGCGCCACTATCTAATGACTTAGCATCACACGATGGCGCCGAGCAATTGCGAGTGAAGGACTTGCTCATTATACATATGCATTACAAATATACAAATGCTGTATATATATAATTACTTATGGCACTTCTACGGCTGTGGTTGGCAATCAAAAACTAGCAACACTCCGAGAACCCCGCTTCAGATAAGTTTCGGTAGAACCGTAGCGGCATAGAAACATTGTGTCATCTTTATATGTTACTTGATCCTGACCAAGCATGTCGAGTAGAATTTAACTATTTACATAATACAGTTATTCTGGTCAATCAGTTGAAATGCATATAAAGCGAACGCACACATGCACGCACAGACGCAGTGGCTAAAGGAAGAATACAGGAAATTATATATATATATATATATATATATATATATATATATATATATATATATATATATATATATATATATATATATATATATATATATATATATGCATTGCAGATCCATATATCACTAGCAGTTTATTCATCAAAGTGATCTTCGTTCTACATTATAAAAAGCCAGTTATGAAGAAAAATTTGCTTCACGTTCCGCTGCTTTGCTGAACCTAAGGAACCTGTTTACTTGTTGAGAGTGATAGAGACGCATGTAAATAGGGTGACAAAGGCAGATGCATTCAGACAGAAAAAAGAAGCTGACGGCCATTCTTTGTGTTGATCGGTGCATCCTTATGCTTTTATGGTAAATCTCCTCTGGCTATACATCCTCATTAGAAGTTTCTACAGCTGGTCTATGAATCGCATTTAGGCCCCATTGGTTACAATGAAGCTGCTTGCATGCTCTGCGTCATTCTACCTGCTTAATCTCAACTCTCATCCGGCGATATGTATAATATCTCAAGGCGACTTACGTTCGAGACACAAGAACACCTCGAAGCGCTAATATTAAAAGAAGCGAATCGACAAACCTCAGACAAAAGCAGGAACAATTACACACGTGGACGTCATCTAGCTGTTTATGCTCCGCTTAAGGAAAGGGCCTCCCCTTTCATCATTAAAATAATTCGTAGAAATTAATAAGAACTTTTAGCCAAACTTTGAATAAGTCTGGCGTAAATATTATGAATCGCATGTTTGCCCATAAATTGTGTTCAAATAGTTGATGTTCCTCGGCCTCAACACAAGACGTCAAAGACCGTCCTCTTCGCTGCACGTCGTCACGCCTAATCATAAACAGATAGCATGCAAAGCGATTTCGCACTGGCCAGGGTTGATATGCCAACAATGTCGCAAAATGGGGACAAGCTATGGTGTGTAGACATGGAAGGCTAAAATGCGATATCTTTGCAATCAGAGTCTAACTTCTGTTGCCACTACGAGAGTCGTGGCATCTTTTAGAAAATGGAATTTGATACCATAAAAAGTTTTTTGATATTAATTTATTTTAATTTGTAGCCTCCCATTTTCATTCTGTTGGCGGCCACAGTTGCGTTGAACGCATGTCCTCTTTTTTACTGTTTTGCCTGTTCGTCACGTGTTGCACTGTGGTGTGTCGTATCGTATCGTGCTGTATTGTATGGTACTGTGTCGTATTACAATGCGTTTTGTTGTAGTTGTCGTGGAGTGTCGTATAGAATACTATCGTATCATATCGTATCATATTATTTGTATAGTTTCGTCGCTTGAATCGTTTTTAACATTTGTACTGTGTTATTTGGTATAGTTATATAGCGCCTATTCGAAATACAAAGAAAAATCTTTTGGAATTGTCATAGCGTACTCCTTCTTCTTCTTGTTCTTCTTCTTGTTCTTCTTCTTGTTCTTCTTCTTGTTCTTCTTCTTGTTCTTCTTCTTGTTCTTCTTCTTGTTCTTCTTCTTGTTCTTCTTCTTGTTCTTCTTCTTGTTCTTCTTCTTGTTCTTCTTCTTGTTCTACTTCGCGTTCTTCTTCTTGTTCTTCTTCTTGTTCTTCTTCTTCTTCTCGCGTAAGAGATTAAGAGAGCCAAAAGTCCAAAATTGAAATATGACCATAGTTTTCACTGCGCCACAGCTGCACAAAAGATCGGTTGTTCCACAAAGTTGATGCAAAGAAATTATGTTATAGTACCATCGTAAGGCACGAGGAACTCTCAAGACAAAGAATGACCTTATAACTTCATATAACCAACTGCACGTCCCAGTATGAGTAGATGTGCAGGAGGTTATATGAGTGCTTCATATAACCTCTGACCATACAGCAAATAGTCGCTTTTAAAACTTTCACAACCTTCTAGAAGCTTCGTCGGTGGCCTTAAAAGCCAATTTCTATAACTCACAAGGTCACTGTTGTCTGTCGCAATGGCAGGACCACTGTCATCGACAGACGTCGTCTGTTGCTGCTGGGCTTCTTTTAGCCTATCCACCGATCTATCGGACCTATCCACCTCTGTTGCCCGTCGTTGCACAGTGGCTGCGACAGAGGCGGAAAAACACTCGTCCTTGGTCCCCGATCCATAATTCTTCCGCTCATTTAACCACTTCAATGGCGCACACACGAATTATTATTCCGAGACATTTATACATATATCGATAGGCAGATAGACGCATATAATTGTATTGATTGATAAAGATTTTCACGTTTGTTTGGTTTGATTGCTCCCAATGACCCGGCTACTAGACCTAAAGTAATATATACTAATGACGATGACTACAGCAAAAGCAATCGACAAGTGGTAAGATGTACACGTAGGCTTATATAAATTCAGAGGATCTGTGAAAGTTGCAAAACCGCTTATCGTCTGTCTCAGATCTCTGCAAAGCACAGCTTCTACTGCACCAATAGAAGTTCATTCACCTGCAGCCTCTTTCGTATAAACCTCATAAAAGTAAAATTCATCAATATACCATTCAGTACATTTAGGCTTCACTGGCCCCTTATTCTATGCTCTGGTTGCAAGTCGTGCATTTATTTGACTGCACTCTCTATTTGAATTTTTCTACCCACAGTTTCAACCTCCGAGAAGTCCCAGTTGTTAAGATGAGCTCGACAGATATAAGTACAAAATTCTTTTGATGGGTTGTTAAAACACACTAGACACCAGGGAGTATAGATACAAGTGTCTTGATAAAATGTAAATGTATAGGTTTTAAATGGCGACAGTATGGCCTCAACCCTGTTTATTTTGCAATGAATTTATCGGGTGAGATCCTTTGCCACAACTGCCCGTTTGAATGGGCGCCACGCCAAATCAGGTACCCGCGCACGGACCGTACTTGCCCGAGATATAACTATCTGAAATAAGCCACGATCGGGACGCGAACCGGGGATCCTCCCGCATAGAGGCTCCTTGGCGTACGCATTTACCGATGTACCTAACTAGACCGATACATACATGGGCCTACATACCCTGGCAATTCGAAGCCTAATTGGCCGATATAGACCATAGTTTAGGAATTCTGATTAGGCAAAGACGGATATCAAAACTGGTTAATCGCTATATAAGATCCAGCTTTCTTATCTTCGTTTTATTCTGACTTCACAAGGTTAAACATGACTAGATCGTGGCCTGTATTAGACTGCATGAGTCTGTATGTGCTAAAATTTATGGCGATCTTTCTACGGTGCATGAGCACGCAGTTAAATAAATTTATCTTGGTCCTTGTTGCCAGTTTGACAACTATAGCCTCCTAAAGATCGTCCTGTTCTAGGCCGCTTTTTTCTTAGTAGGCTCCCTTATTCCCAGTGCACATGTATTGATCCGCTGCTTTTGACCCAATTTACCTTGAATGGACAACTGTGAGCACTTATTTATACACTGTATGCACCGAAGAAATCTAGTGCTTGCGATTACGATTCATAACGTCACAGTACATATCGTCGTGTCATATCACATCGCATAGCTCACATGACATAAGATCACACTGGATCACATTGCAGTTTCTTAGATGCAACGCACGGCGGCGCATCTTCGTCGCCAGTGATAAATTTCCTTTGCTTACATCTGGCGTCTCCTCGAGCGTAAACACGCCGTTCAATCGAGATATTGTTGTTCGAATGATGGAGTTCTTTAGAGACCTCTGTCCAGGTGCGAATAAGTAACAACAAACAAGGGTCATTGTGTGAATGACTGATCTCGCTTTTCTTAAACAACTCAGCCTGTACAATATTTCTTCAGCTATCATACTGTGTTGCTACTCAGAAGTCGTGTTCTATGCGCGATAACTAGAGCGATGAAAGCGAAGAAACCCGTTAATCAAAACGTCTCCGAAGACCTACCTGCCTCTATTAATGGACCATCAGCCAACAACATTTTCCCCCATAACGCTAGCTATCACTTGGCCACAGCTGGGAATAATAGGATGCCGTTCGTAAACACCACAGCGACGAAATACACAATGATTGATTGACTGTATTGTTTAGACTCTTATAATGTAATCTATATCTGAACCTATTTTACCATAATCGCTGATATTTACCTACAAGTTCGCGCAATAGATGATTGATACAGCTAAGGTGCTTGTATGCATCTCTGTCAACATATATCATACTAAAAGTATTTGCAACTAAGAATAAGTAGGCCCTTATACATGTGTGAGCAACAGGTGTTTGTGTTATCGGTGTTCGGTTTAACCGTTACCGAACCGATATCGAGATATTCGGAATAACCAAAACCGACACCGAAATCGATATTCAGAAAACCGAAAATACCAAAAGCCTTAGATAAAAATGGAAGAGTCGGTGTGCGCTAAAGGCAAACACCGAAATGTTAGTTTCCTTCAAAGATATTATTTTTCGTTCACTTAACAAGCTTTAACATTGTTGAAAGTTTTGATGCTGCCCAGTAGGCATACGTTGGCCTACACGTGTGTCCCGGCACTGAAAAATTACAGTAATTCCTGTCTCCATGTTAGACTATAGTAAATGACGTTGTTCACTGCACGACGTCGTTTGTGTCACACTTGAGATGGAAGACAGCATACCAGTGGTGGGTCAGCAGCCAGTCAAAATTTCTGAATGTGGTCCAGTTTGTAAGGTTGTGTTTCAGAATTCCAGCCACGCATGTGGCTAGAAAGAGCTGTTTTCCTAGTGTGGGCTAGTACGCTGTAATAAACGCTCATCGTTCAGTTCATAGCACTTTGAACAATTAGTGTTTCTAGCTCAAATTTGTCGGACGACGAATAAACCAAATCGAACGAGAAATCACATTCTGAGGAAACTGTAACATGATCTGAAGATTTGACTCAACAGTAATAACAGAATAAAGCGATTTCGAATCAGAACGAATTATCAAGACATCCAAGGTGGAGTCTTTATTGAGCCAACTTCAAAAAATAGATCAGACTGTGGCGATGCATGTGTGAATCCAACAACAACAGACCTATCTCCGCTAGAGTTGCCAAGAAGCAGTAACAAAACCAAAATGCTGTACAAAAGCGGGCAACGTAGCGAGGCAGCCAAAATCTGAGACAGAATTTGAAAACAGAAGAAAACCGGTCACAGCAGATGAAAGACGCGACCTAATTAAGAATCGAACAGTTCTTCAATTCATGGGCGAATCAAGAACGCAGAAAATTAAGAGAGGGCCAACCAGTATTAGTGTGGGTGCAAAACCATAAAATTACAAGTTAGTGGTTGGAATTCCGCTGTACCACCCAGGTCACGAAGCACAGAAAATACAGGTCAGCCGATCTCCGTTACACAACGATATGCAAATAAACATAAGAAAAAAAGAAATATTTAAAACTTACATGACAGCGGAAAAGAAAGGACAAACTGGTTGGAAAATAAAGATTTAAGGATCAGAAACGATAATTTAATTGCTGAAAACTACAAAATTTTTGTAAAACGCGACAAGGAATTTAAAATCAGCACATCAGGTAGACTGCTTCACTGCTTGTAGTCAGAGTTATGTGACGGTACTTTAATATGACCCATCGCAAATCGAACCTCAGACGTAGTGGAGAAATTCAAACCATCGCTATCAAAGCTGCCATCGTATGCAGATAACTAAATATTCCAGAGAATTTCCTACATGTAGGACACTTGAATTGACGCTGAAATACGATTTAGAGGAAAATATACTTAAGAAACCCAAGTGCTCTAAATATTTTTTGCAGTTATTCCGGACAGAACCCAGGCGCCAAAGCGAATCCGAATCTGAGGCTAACTTCACGGACTTCAAAGAATAGCCTTCGTCAATCTATATTGGAAGCTATTTTCGCATTCAGCACGGCGAATAGAGTAAGAAAATGGCTTAGTGCTGCAAATAAACGCTTACTCATCTGGCACAAGGCTTCTGCGAGGATACATGAGGCATCGTTTAACACAATTATGTATACAGAAGTTATTCTGCAAGAGTAAGATATACAGCGAACAGCTCCAGTTAAGTGGGTCAAGAGGAAAATCAGAATCGGGAAATCTGGATCGACTGGTGAAAGATCTTTCTTTAAATGATTCGACCACGAGAGGCAGGTTGTAAAACAAGCGCTCCTTCGCTTCCAGAGTTTCGAGTTTAATTTCTGGCTCCGACAGTGGAATTATTTATCTAATTCTTTGCTCAGAGTCCCTCAGAGATTTCGTGTACTGACACATTTTATTCCACTGATTTTTTAGGGCAATTAATTCTGTCCATAGCAAATAGCAACGACGGAAACTCAAACAAAGCTTCTATTTGACTATCACTCTACGCCTGAAATTGCTGTGGCGGATGTAGGATTTGAAATTAGAGGACGAGGCGACATAAAGGCTCGTGAAGTACTCGTGAAGTAATGACGAACATCTAGTCAAAATTTCTGATTTACAATATGATGCGATTTGATTAATGCATCATGATGTAACTGAATGCAAGCAAACAGTTCACAAGAAAATGTCTCATTGGCCCTGAACTGGCTCCAGTTTGTATTAGACGATAGTCTGAGGCATATGGCGGGAGGTCCAAGTTAATTTGCAGCCCATATGATCTTCACTTTGCATATTTCTATAGCTATATGCCTAAATGATGCAAAACGAAGTTCAAAACCTTCTGATATGGATAGGCAAATATACTGCAATGTATGCATTTGTCTTTAGCTTTCAAAGATGATTTAAGTACGTACAATACATGATGAGATTGAAGTTTGCCACGAATATGGGATTCGCTTTCTAACGAAGTTCGCATGAAAAGCTCTCATGGTAATCGTAATTGTAATCGTAAGCTCGAGATTTCTACAGCACCCAGTACAAGCTAAGTCCTCGGAACCAGCTTAATCACAGGCGCTCAGTCAAGACAAAATCAATAGGCATGAAGAGTTTGGTTCCAGGTCAAGATCCCAGAGTCAGTCAGGCAGGCAGGTGGATGGTGTTTAGCACTGGAGAGGTAAGGTAAGAGGAAGAATCTGGATAGGATTTGTGGACGAGGAATGCTTTCAGTTTTGAATGAAAGATCCGCGCAGAAATTGCAAGGGTGAAGTGTTGGCGAGTTTGTATGATGGGTCAGATAATTGATGGTGATCGACTTTAAAAAATGTTTTAAATGAACTCTTATTAAATTCACTGAATGGCTAAATTTTTAGTGTAAATCTGTCTAATCTGTCAAACAGTATGTATTAAACTAAACTGTGGAAGCTTATTTCATAAACTAGCTAATGTTCAAATTGTGCTTTAATTGACAAATGCTACTGCTTTGGCTGGAATAGAAACTTGCTGGATGGCTGTTTGGCAATGCCCATCCCTGGCTATAAGTTTTCGGCATAAATGTAGATTAAGACAGAGGCGGTGGAGTACGTTTCGTCGTTAGGAATAATGTTTCCTTTGAAATCATTGATTCAGACTGGCCTAGTGCTGTTAACAATAGTTTTAAATGTATGTTTATTAAAATTTACCAAAGTAAGGGTGAGGATATTGTGCTTTGCACTCTATATCATCCTTATGATAATCTTATCGACCAGTTTAATGTAGTCATTGAACACCCGTTATCCAAATTCACTAGTGTTAATCATGAGATTATTACCTTTTATATTATAACTTAAATTTGTCCAAATTGGATAATCATCAACCTATACACGATTTTGTTGACATTATGGCATTCCACCATCTGCTGTCATCTATACTGTATCCAACTAAAATTACTTCTATTACTGCTATTCTTGTAGACAACATTTTCAGTAATTTTCTTAAGATATACACAAGAATGGTTCACTATGCTAAACAATATTTCTGATCACTTGCCTTTTATGTTTTTGTACGAAGGATATAATCAGCGACCTCTGACAGTAGGCTAATAAATTAGAAAGCTATTACTCAATTTAATGCTTCTTTAGAAGAGGTCGACTGGTTTGGTGTTGGAGGATTATGTGCCATGGGTGAACCTTATACTGCTTACACGTGTTCTATGTATATTTAGAAACAGTTGAGACCTTTCCGGTTATAATTATAATTATAGTAATAATAGCAGAGCAGAAAGGGTAATTTTAATGAAAACCAACCATGGATGACAAATCCACTACTTGAATCCTGTAAATAAATCAAGATTTTATGCAAAATATTTTAAACATCCCACTGATTCCAATAAATCTACTATATTAAATATCGAAATAAGTTTAAACAACGTAGAAAATATGCTGAAAAATGTTTTATGCTGATGGATTCACAAATGTGTTAATGATCTTTAAAAACTTGGAAAACTGTAAAATTATTATTAAATGACAGTAAAAGTGTCTTTACTTCTGAAAAAATGTAATGGACATCACTGATAGACTAGAAATAACTAGCAAATTCAATGATTATGAATGTGTGTCTCATATTGGTTTCTAAAATTATTGATAACCAAATAATATTTGAAAATTTTATAAAGGATTCACATAGTTCTTCTTTTGGATTCCCGCCTACCTATAAGCAAGAAATAATTAATATTGCAAGGCAGCTAAAAACAACGTGCAGTTGTTGTATGGATGATATTATTCCATCATGCAGCAAAGGCTAAAATCCAGATTATAGCTGAACCATTAACCAAAATTATAAATTTGTCATTTTCCATTGGTATTGTTCTTACAGAAATAAAATGCTAAAATAATACCTCTTTACAAATCAGGTGAAAGAAGTAAAATAAATAAATATAAATATAAACCCATCTCTGTCCTACCATACTTTTAAAAATTCTTTTAAAAATTTATTTCTAACAGATTGATGGATAATTATCAGAGGTGTATACAACCTATAAACCTATTTTTTTCGAGAACCTCAATAACAGATCGCGCCATGTGTATTTTAAAGGTAATTTGTCAATCAATAAATCTGTTACTTGTGGATAACCACAGAGCTCAGTTTTGAGACCATTGCTATTCTTAATATATGTCAATTACCTGGTAATTATCTCTAAAATATTTCGCTATATATTGTTCGATGATGACATCAATGTTTTCATATATGATAAATCATCTCTAAAATATTTCGCTATATAATGTTCGATGATGACATCAATGTTTTCATATATGATAAATCTGTATGTAGATTTATTGTTTGGAATTGGTGGCCATTTCTTCCTGGTTTAGAGCTAACTAACTGTCCCTAAATATTGATAATAGTAAATTATATTTTTATACAGTCATAAGCTGTCCCGAGCCATTCATTGCAACATTACAATAGATGCCAAACTGAATTTGCAGAATTTTTCATATGAGTTTCTGGGTGTGTATTTGGACCAAAATAATTAATGCACTTTTATTACTGCCAAAATATTATCAAGAAATAGGCCAGTCCAGCCTTAGCGCGTCCCTTTGACCCTTTTGGGTTGACCTTTTTACTTCTGCATCAGTCATTGTAAAGTATGATTTTAAACTGTTGCTGTCATTGTGATAATATGGTGTTGATATTATGCTAATAAATGGGAAAAACACTAGAAAAACTCAAGGGTTGGATAAGGCACTAACTGGCAAACACTTGCAGATACGGTTACCAACTAAAGGAAACCCATGCAAGCCAAATTCACAAATTGCATCTTGACTTATCTCGGATTCAAAAAGTGATGGACAGGATGCGAAAACATCCGCATCACTCATCATCAGGACATCTTCTACAAATGCTGCTGCAGCAGATAGTTTACAGGCTGCTTCTAAAAATACAATTTGTGTTTCACAGAGACCAAGGAACGTAACATAATAGGCTTAAGGCAAATAAACAGGGGAAATGAGAAAGCAGAAGACAATGGAAGGCTGTTAAACACAGACGAAAAGAAACAGACGCCAAAACAGGAGCGTCAGACATAAAGATCCAGAGACAGAAGAAATAGAACAGGCTGCATTAGGCGAAAAGAGTTTCTCTTGATTAATACATGACAATCGCCATCTTGGCCTTCGTTACTTTTATTTCTGCGCTGGATATGAATGGTAAGCGTGTCGCTAGACAATTCCCTGCGTGCCATTCTAGTCCATAATTAACTTATTTCCATCGCCTTACGTCGACTGGTTATAAGCCAATATCTATTGGCTTATAACCAGTAGATATAATGAGTAGGAGCAGCAAGGACGCCATTCAAATTTCTCAGATTGCAAAGCATAAACCAGTTGATTGTAGTATGCTATTTTAAGTTGCAGGATTTTCGAGAATTGAGTTAACTGATATTACTTTGATACAAATCTTTCCAACTGCTAATTGTTCTCTACGTGTCAGTTCATAATCTGATAAACAGCCAATATATTTCCAATCGTCAAATGATTTGTCTAAATTAAGTTATATCTATATCGCATTACGTCCATATGCATGCACACATAAACTATACAGCTCAATATCCTGAGTAAAACAATTTTCAGTTATGATTATTTAGCGCAGCTACGGGTTGACATTATCTTAACAAGGCTCTGATATGGAATGGGTAAGATGAAAACATAGACTCATTTAGCCAACGTAAGTACTGTTCAGTGAAAGATAGCATGAGCCTATCAATTATTGTTGGCCAACGACCTTTTAGCTTGAACGTTTTTCCTTTTCCTATGAATGACTTGTTGCGATAGGACTGCTTATCTTTATCTGGAATCAAGCCGGAATTGGCAAAAAGAATCCATTGTTGAACGAATCGTATGAAGTAGGTCATATAAAAAAGACGAGTGTCGTCGGCTGTGTGGTTTTCAAGTACACAAATTTTATTACAATGGGCGTGTAGCCTACTTATGATTTTATAAGTCTTCCCGGAAACACGTGACCTAGCTCGTTGACGACATATCACACTCCACCCTGATTATCGATCACTGTTGAGCGTGTCAACAGCCTTTTATTATACAGATCCAACCATAAAATATGCATTCATATAGCGCATTTTTATGGAAGAAGCAAGAAAATAGATGTTTACAGCTTGTGGTGTATAATAGTTTATACAGTCAAAGAAAACAGTTTGTCGTAGTTATTGCGCTACTAGTATTCATAGTCGATTATGGCATCCTCGAGTAAACCGACGATTCTTTTTATAGCGCATTTACTGCACGTGCTTGTCTAGTGAACGCGGGGCAGTGTTACAACAGGTTTACATTCGTCTTAGCAAAATTGCCTTCTTATAGCAACGATAGTCCCGAACTCGGAAGAAAGATGTGTTTATTCGTAATCTTATGGCAACCTGCGTCTCTAGTCTGCTCTGCACTGTCTGGCTGGTTTCTTTGATGATGACAAAGACTGAGCGCCGTATAAGACATGCAGGAAATCTCTAAAACCCTTCTTTGAAATAACGCCCCCAACGATGTACAAAAATACACAGTCACGTATGTGCATATGGATATTGTATCTCTGTACACGTTCTGCATTTTGTTTGAGTAGTAATCGGCTGTAAACGCACATCTCAAGGCTTTACCTCTATGATTCAAATTCAAGTGCCGAATAAGGCCGAAGACTAAATTACTTTCAACCTTCGTCGTGAAGAAACTTTTAAAGTACATAAAGTTTAGGTCTAAATTACGTTCCGCATTTTGGAAAAGTTAAGTAGCCTAAGTGAAGCTTCTTAACGCTGCAAATCAATGCTAAGTCATTATTTTTTGCCCCGAGGTACTTGTGGTCCCTTAGGAAGTAATAAAATTGTCCGGGAAGAAAACATGTATTATTATTATTATTATTACTACTACTACTATTATTACTATTATTATTATTATTTCTTTAACTTTTCTGAAGTCAAAGTTAATATGTTTACTACATTAGCCGAGTATATCCTGTCGTGAGAGAGCTCATTTGTCGAGTTCATAAAAAATGACCGCAGAAATAGAACACATGTAAATTTTTGATTTTTATGACGCTGAGGAAACCGACGGAACAGGCGTTAAGAACTGTAGATTAATCCTGATCAACTATTTATAATATGAAGACCATAGTAGATGACGGTTCTAAGCAGAGTGCAAAACCTCTTGTAATTGATCCGGAATATGCATCATGTGGCTTTTGTCTGAACTAAAGCTTAACAGACACACACATGTAATAGACACGCGTCTTTCACAATTAGAAAATCTATGTATGTATGTATGTATGTATATCATGTGGCACTTGTCTGGACTGAAGCTAAACAGACTTACACATGTGTATGTATGTACGTGTGCGTGTAGTATGAATATATATGTATGCATGAATGCTTGTATGTATTTATGTACGTATGCATGCATTTATTTATGCATGCATGTCTATATGTGTGTCTATATATATGTATGTATGTATGTGTGCATATATCTATGGGATTTGGTAACATTCAGCAAGAACGCCGTCTACGGAAGTCTATCGAACGCAGGTCCCTTTTCGGCTTCCGTGGCTGGCATCTTTAAAGCCTTTTATGGCATTTCATTTTATTCGAAACGCTGTTTCTGGTTCAAGAGACAGCTAAGTACTTGAAGCACTGAGAAATGTAGAATATGCTTTAACTGCTACCATTTCTATTACATTAATCATAATGCTTTAAGACCGGTAAGTCTACATATGATTATATTAGACCCAAGTAACTTCTGTACATCTTTGTTTTACTTGAAACAAACAGATATTGTTGTCTTTCGAAGCAATACTTAGGCCTAGGTAGCAGCATTTGAAGTTACTGTTGCAACAGCGGCCTGGAATATTGCAACCATTTAGACCGTTATTACGAAGGTGTAGACTGTTTACTGTCATTGCTCGACAACAAGGACAACATGAACAACTAGATCCCATATGAAATGAGAATGAACTTTGCCTGTGACCACTGAACCAAATCGCAAAGTTCTTCAAGGCCTACTGATCACGCTGAACCTACTTTGTAATTGCCATCAATACCAAAGTCTAGTTTAATTTGCATTTGGCCTCTGACCTGATCCAGCTTATCAGGAGCCATTTTATCTATGTCAAGGGAAAGCATTGCGTTACAGTATTATGTCATAAGTACTAAATCAGTGCAACAGTAGCAACCTGTATAAAATTATCAATTAAATAATCATTGTCGTCATCATCATCATCATCATCAGATCCTGACTATTATACTATCTATATAAAGCAGTCGTGGTTTTCCTTTGCTTCTCTTTCCTTCTCATCATACGTGTGTGAGATTCGGTCACTTGGCATTCTTTCCACATCACCAGACCATCGGAGTCTTCGCTGAACGACTTTACCTAATAGAGTTGTCGGTATATTCAAGAATTGTCGAAATTCATCATTTGTGTAGTCTTGAGATTTCTGCAATTTTCCATAGCCAGCTCATTTCTGCTGTGAGAACTCTTTCGCATTGTCCAGCATTCTGACCCATATAGAATAATTGGTTGTATCATCGTCTCGTATATTCTTGCTTTTGTTTACTTTGTTATTTTCCTAATTCTCCATATCTTCTTACAAATGCTTGTGATGTCTTTTTCACTATTACCACCTGTGGTCATTAGATCTCCAAGATAGACGAACTGATCTGCCTTTTTAATAGGTTTCCTTGGATGCTGATGTTAACTGGCGTTTCTTTGTTTTTTAAAATAACCATTGTTTTAGTTTTCTCTGCGTTAAATCAGTAATCCGAATCTTCTACTGGTCTTGTCAACCCATGTCGTAATATCTTGTAGTTCTGTTCCGCTTCTAGTTAAGAGGCAAGTGTTGTCAACAAATCGAAGATTATTCACTGTGCCTCTGTTTAGTTCTGTTTCTGCTTCGGTGTTGTTTACGCTGAATGCCATCATTGCCTCTAGTACTAAGCTGAATAGGTATGGTGACAAGATGCATCATTAACTTACTCCTGTCTTCTTCTGGAAGTATTCCGTGATCTTTTTGTCTTCCTTGATCAGTTATTCTGGTATTGCTGCATTTTGCATCGCTCTCAACATTCCCTCATGCCACATGCTGTCGATGCTTGTTTGAAGTCTATGGACTTGATGAAGTCTTTCTGAATGTGCTGATGCTTTTTCAAGTATCTATCTCATTTTGAATAGCTGGTAAATCGTGTTTTTTCTCCATGTGCTCTTTCAACATACTGTTTCATTCTGTTTTGCATTATTTTGGCGAATACCTTTCCTGGGATGCTCCATAGGCTAATACCTCTGCAATTCTTTTAGTTTTGTGGATCTTATGGATTTACCTTTTTTTGTATATTGGGATGATTATCAATTTTCTATAGTCTCCTGGGATTTCTTGCTGGATCGTTGTTAAGGAGAGTGCGCCTAGCTTTCACAACTGTTTCTGCTCCTGCAGGCAGGAGTTTTGTAGCGATTCCACTTATACCTGGTGCTTTGTTTTTGTATGTTTTGGTATGTTCTTCATTTTGTTCATGACTTCTTATTTCTTAGTGTAAAAGTTGGGCATCTGTATTTTTGCATTATTTATGAGCATCTCAACGAGGACTGTTGGGTCGCTATGTACGTCGACGTTTAGTAGTTACCTGAAGTGTTCCTTCCATCTATCTTGTATGCCTGCAATGTCTTTTAAAACTTCTCTGTTTAAGCCCTCGATTGGTAAAACTTTGAGTTCAAATTTATCCACAAAGTAGTTCTATTTTCCTATAAACTGACTTTTTGCATTCTCTTGGTCTTGAAGCTTCTTCTTCTTCTTCTCTACTTTGTTGTTAAATCCAGTTGTTTTTGCCTCTCTGTTGTTCTTTTCTGATTTCGTTGATGAGATAGTTGAAATATTTCCGGTCTGTAGCGTTAGTCTGCTGCCTGGCTCTGTTTTTCTTTCCTCGAGGAGTTATAACACTTCCTCTGATATCTGTTGGTCTTTAGGAATTTTTACTAACCCATCCAATTACGTTGTTGGACTCAGTTTATTATCATTTTTGTATGTTTTCCATATGCCTTCTATGTTGTTTTGATCATTGATCTGTATGTTCCGCTCTATCTCCTCTTCGGACTTCTACTGGAAATCTGCATCTTGTAGTTTTTATATCGTATACCTGACGTCCTCTATCGGCCGAATTTCTCTCCTTAGCCTTATCGTTAAGTTGGCAATTACTAGATTGTGATCACAACCAATTTGAGCGTCGAATAATCTGCAGTTTGTCGCATCTTTTGTTGTGATACAGTCGATCTAGTTATGTGTATTTCTGTTGGACGATGTCCATGTCCAATTCCTCTGTGGTTTCTGTTGTTCCGCAAATGTGTTCATTAGTTTCAGATCGTTTGTAGCACAGAACTGAAGGACTTTCTCCCCGCTGTCGTGCATATCTCCCATCCGTGTTTCAGCGAACCACCTTTTCATCTGCATTTGATTTGGGTTCTTTTACTTTTCATGTATATACTTATTAGTGTTAAATTTCAGTGTATAGATTAGTTACAGTAGTTAATTACGATTGTTGCTTAATAATAACCGGTCAGCTATAGAGTAAGTATAGGACTTTAATATTACCAAAAGCCAACTTAGGTAGTTAGCTAGATTTAGTTTAAATGGGGATTTGTGCTGTGTTGACTGAGCGTTTCCAGTGCAAATCAAACGTCCAAGGAGATATTATGAACAGTGAATCGGTAAAATCGAAAGACGCCATAGATTTTACAGACGACAATTTACCCTGGAAATGGATGAGGTGCTCACGTTTTCGCTTGGTTTAATGTCTTCGTCATGGTTTTGGCAGACGATCTGCGAGGCGTATTTAAGGAGAAAACGTTGAGAAATCGAAAGTCTTATGTTGGCCACGGGAACGATAAGGCCATGTGGAGTGCCTTCACATTTGTCGAGTAAAAATCAAGATTCGGTGATTTAAGCATAATTAATTACCTTGAGACGATCGGCGAGGCGCATTTAAGGAGAGAACGTTGAGAAATCGAAAGTCTTATGTTGGCCACGGGAACGATAAGGCCATGTGGAGTGCCTTTACATTTGTCGAGTAAAAATCAAGATTCGGTGATTTAAGCATACTTAATTACCTTGAGACTTGCCATTAGTCATGTTTTAGTTTCCACAGAGGAAGCTGTAAGACTTCCCGAATGAAAAAGAGTAAATTCGGTCGTAAGCGAACTGTGAAAAGAAATCCGTAGCCAAGGCGTGGCTTAAGGGGGGGTTAAAGATTAGCGCAACGCGAAGTGGTCGAACTAAGTTCGGTAACACTTGTCGAAAGATGTGTTGTCGCTTTCGGTGGAACTATCGCTGAAACAAGTTGGTCATCGTAAAATTACTTCGAAGAAATAGCAAAATCGATCAACAAATTTGACGTGCGAATCGACGTCTGCTGGTGAAGATGCTATTTCGAAAGCAAACGAAGAATAGAGCAAAGTGCTCGGTCACACATCGGGAAACCAAACTATGGACGTTACGTTACATCCAATGGACAGCGAAAGGAGTCGAGTTTCAAAGAACTTCTTTAAGTGGGAGGGAGGTCATTAAATTATTCATAAGTTTAATGATTAGCTGGCCATAAGTATGTTAGCTTAGATATCCTTTGAAACTGCATTTCTGTAAATTAATGTCTTGTAAATAACTTTAATATATATCATAAAGACCTTGTTCATTGACTATCTATAAAGAGCCAAAACATTAATAGCCAATTGAATGAACAAATGTTTGAGTAAGGGGTAATCACCATGAGATCGATGTTGTAACACGGTGCTGCGCAAGTGTCTGTTGTTATTCATATAGCGCCTTTGCATCACCCGAAGTAAAAAGAATAGTAAAGCACCACAGTGTTTCCAGTGGGCCTCTCCAGGTAACATTGTCTCTGCCAAGCTATACCTTGAAATCTATCGTGATGACGTTAATACCGTGTATTGGAATTCTACGAAGTTGTTTGCAAAAGACATTAATTTCTTCATCTGTGGCTGCTGAAGTTGGGGCTTAGGCTTGATTGAAAACTGTCATCTGGCAAACATAGGGCGCATCTTGCAGACATGAGGTATGAAGTTGTATCCTGTCTTTGTTGGATCCTATCTCTTGCTAAGAACCATCGCTACTGCTTGTCGTAATTGGCTGCCTTCTCTTAGCGATGTTAGAACTTTGTACTTTTTGTGTTTTCTACCCTTCCGCTCTATACTGTCTCTCATAGTTCTATAATATTCCATTTTTATCTTTCTATTTCTTAAACTGCTTAGACCAGTGCTCAAATGTATGATTGATTCTGATGTTCCAAGTTCCTAATCCTATGTTGGCGAGTCTGTATTAGGTTTTTTCTAGTTTTCTCCGCTGTGGTGGCAGAATAGCTGGCAGTAGTAGGCCGCAGTGGTAGTTGTTGCTGCTATCGTGTTCGTCGTCGTTGTTGGTAATGTTGTCGTTCGTGTCGGCATTCGTGTAACGATGTGGTTCGCGTTGTTGTTCTTACATGTTATATATAATATCAATTGTAGTATGTTTACTCGAAAAGCTGCATAGCGTTTGAGCGACCCTGTTAGCGTGACAATTTTTTAAGGTTCTCCATCTGACACCAAAATATGTCGTTTGTCATTGTTAATTATTGGTATTAATTAGCAGATTCTTGTGCCGGTGTCTAGTGCGCAAGACAGCAACCGATGGTGCATTAGACAGAGGCACTGTAGAAGTTGCTAATTAATAATAATAAGAATGAGAATAAGAATAATAATAATTAGCAAGTAAAGCTAACGACAAAATGATTATTTGGTGATCAGTGATAACAGTTATACTGTTCCATTCATTTTATTCTGCATAATCACTTTTAACAAACTTCCAGTTTATGTTGGACCATGCATCGATTATCCATGGACCATACGTCAAACTGAGATCATCAATGTCAAAAAACACACGAAGACCACAACTAAGCCTCCCCGAATGAAATTTTCAGGCAGTAATTTCCTCATTTGCATACTGTTCTTAAGCATCAGCATTTGAATTGCAGCTGGTTTGTCCTCGTTTAACATTTCAGGTCACATGTCAACTGTAATCCCATCACGCCTACCAACAACCAACGCATGCTTGTTCAGGTTAAGCTTGACTTAGGCACAAGCTAGGCCTAAGTTAAATCTGGTTTAACTCTAAACCTGGCCTCTAAATTAGTCCTACATATTACTCTAGGGCTCGTTTTTGCAATCGTGAAACAACAGCAGGAAATTGTGGTCACAGAGCAGACCTTCTTGTCTGGCGATAAGGAACGACTGTATACTAAAGAATTAGTGTTCCTTAAATTCAGTTAGACAACATTGGCTCGTATAGTCAGTCACAACATTTGATGTTCTTTACTACCAGACAACAATTAATTACGATCTTTATGACCACATTTCTGTCACCACTACGCCCCTCAACCTCGGCCTTAGATCGGGTTCCAGGGGCCAAGCTATATAATGTAATGCGACCTGATATAAAACAGCGTCTGCCAATCAGTCAGGGCGGATCCAGGATTCGAACTTAGACGAGGAGAAGGATACTGAGATATTGGGTATAATGGACAAACAATTATGTTCAACGTCAGTCCGACGTCTGTTTATTGAAGGCAGCGCCTACGTCCGTTGCTTCCTCCTCTGAATCAGCCACTGGCACTCACGGACTTCTTATCTAATCTTATCTGGAAATAACATCGTTATCGCAATGAACAAGAGATCAATCGATGGGTGCTTCGAAGCAAACCCGCATTCCAAAACCAAGAATCATTGTACAGAACTAACTGAGAGGACCCGTGAGGCCCCTTCTTGGTCGACTGGTAACGCTGCAGGGGCCTTTCACAGCTCCTGTGTCAGGGTTCGAGTCGCAGTATATTGTGTGAAGCGAAGACTTGTTGCTGCACAGTGGACCATGAAAAGAAGTTTACTGTCGTATTTCCTATACAGCTACAGGATCTTACGACCCAGGAACTTTAACTCCCAGATGAAGGCCTTACATGAAATCACAAAACACTTATCTTCTCTGTTTTATTTGCAAAACTATTAAGTGATGTAGTTCAATTAAGTGCGTGCGGTTGGTTTATTATTGTTCTGAGATCATTTAAAAAGATTGTAAGTATTTTTATTAATTTCCAAGATTATAATAAGTCTTCTTTTTGTCAAATTTGTTGTAAACGTCGTCCAAGCATCTGTGTTTCGTTTGTCCTTCGTCCGCCTTTGGCCTCTGTCCTCGTCTGCCCTTCGCTTGTCCTTCGTTTTGCATCTATTCTGAGTCATGCAGTGCAGGCGAAGGATTCAAGGTAGACCTTAGTCAGGTCTAGCGTATATCTTTCGCCTGTCGTGAGTTCTTGTTTTGTTCTGCTTTCTCCTTCTGTCCTACATTCTCCACATGTCCTACATTCTTCTTGAGTCCCGCGTGCATTGTGAATTCATGGCCGTAGAGCTGGCAAAGGCGATCGCTAAGACAGAGACAGACCGATGCAGGCAGGCAGACAGACCGACAGACCGACAGACAGACAGATGCAGACAGATGCAGACAGATGCAGACAGATGCAGACAGATGGCAGGATGTGATTCCGTCGATGCGAGGCGAATCTAAAACAAACAAGAATAACGAGTGTGAGAGAAGCAGGCCTCGGATGATCCATGGACCCATTCCGTCCAATTCTCTCGACAGACTGACCGACCGACCGACCGACTGACTGACCGAAGCTCCATAGAAAGGCAGATGGATGAATGACAGAGTGGCCTCTCTTCCAGTCTCAGACGGTCTTGTATGCATCGGCGTCCTCTGCTTCTCCTTCTCCCTCTCTCAATCCATCTGGCACCCGAAAGGAGCTGTCATGCTCAGAAAAGCGAGTTACTCGGTCTGCATCGGAGATTGGTCGTATCCGGTAATCAGAAGAGGTTCTTCTACTGAGTTGCTATGTAAACAATTCAGATACCCGGTTATCGTAAGTAAATTTTCTCGCGTCGTCTTCCTGTGTGGTACGATGATATCGAATGTTGATGTCCTTCCGTGTAGGGTGAGACTTTTAGAAAATACAGAATGCAGTGCAGTATGTCAGGATAATAATTTAATAGCAATTTAATTTAATTTAATAGGACCAGCGTAGAAAACTTAACGTTGCACATATGTTTCAAAGGCATTAATTTACAAATAGGACAGAAAATACGAACAATTGGAGAAATGAATTCAGTCATCATTTGAATTATGTTTCAAATCTTTCCTTTGCGTCCAAATGCATTAGCAGACTGTTTAGTGGCTGTTAGAATGATTCTGGATATACGGCTGAACATAATTTCTGGGTATATAGACACAACCTCGTGTAACTTGTCTTAGAGTATGGGGTGCGCTGTGAATTATTCCTTTCGGTGGGCATAGTGGGCTTATCGATTTTATTTTGACCGAGCGCCTGTGAATAAGCTGCTTCCTTCGACTTACAGTAGGGTTCTTTGGACACTGTGGAAATCTAAAGTTTACGATTACGATTGGGTCATGCCATCGTGCGAAGAGAGTTATGACCAGTCGAAGAGAGAGAAACTGCAAGGCGGTAGTGGGAAGTGAACTGTAACTTTCGAAAGGTGACATCCTGATATATTCTGAGACAGTCCGTTTCCAATGTTTGGTTGATCGAAATTGGTCAACGAGTCACGTGAAAGACTTCGATTGTCATCAGATGCTGAATTTATTCAGTGAAGCTGCGAGTGTCGTGGAATAGAACTCTAAGACTTGGGCATAAGTTCGTTCATCAAAGTCAACTTCCACCCGTGGTTCTACAGGGGTCAGGAAAAAGAAAGTCCTTGCCTTAGTACTTCCTCTTCTTCCTTCTGGCTGGAATTAATCCCTCCTAGCAGAGGGGTCAGCCACACGAATCCTTCTTTTCCATTTGTTTCTGTCTTCAGTATCTCCTTTCTTCAATCTGAGGAGCTTTAGATTTTGCTGAATCATATCTCCCCATCTCTTCTTTTGTCGTCCACGACTGCGGCGACCGTAAACTTCTGCTGTCATAATTCTTTTAATGCAGTTTTCCTCCTCTCTCCTCATCACATGACCGTACCATCTCAACCTGGCTTCTCGTACCTTGTCAGATATACATGCCACTCCCAATTTCTGTCTGATATGCTCATTCCTTGCCTTAGTACGCCAACAGCTAAAGTCTGTCTGATCCGTACGACAACAAAACGTCCGTGCCAGAGGTCTGTGACCTGAGTGAATTATGCATGACAACGAGGGAGGTACTCAAGAATTGATGTAAAATTAAGTCAGTAATCGGATGCTGGTTCATGGAAAGCTAGTATAGAGCATTGGCCTAACATGATTACTATGCAAATGAACTGTCTTTGTGAGGTGTATATTGGTGCTGAGTGTAGTATTTAAGTATTTTCATAAGTGAAAGAAAAAATTCACTCTAGAACTGATTACAAACCCATTCTGTTTCTACAATCTGTCCAGTGTCTTCTAATTCAAAGTGTGGCAGATCCTGATGCCTCTAAGGCGCCACGTTTCATGCATTTTGAGTTTCGTTTTTGTTTTCCACTCTTATTAGATAAAGCGTTCATATCCTATGCGAATGAGCAGATATTCTTCAGATGTGTTTTATACACTGCCGTCGCATAGACAGACGATAGCTTCTTCAACACGCAATCAGTCAGACTCCCTTCTTACAGCCACTGGTCATAAACTGGTTGATCTAAGTGGAGAAATTTTTGGGACCTTTTTTACTCCACACTTTTTGATTTACGTTTGAAGACCATGAACGTGCCACCTAAAACTTGTGTCAATTCGTCTATTTGAAATATTGACTTGAGATCTTTCTTTCCCGAAAATCAATTTTTCTACTCCTCTGAAATTTCTTGGACGCATCGAGTGTTATTCAGCCGGTTTAAGCGCCCAAGTGGAAGACTCAGATGTAAGATTGTTCAGCATAAACCGTGAATGTCTAGCGCGACTGTGCGATTCGTCGCCTTTTTCTATTTGCGATACAATTTCAAACAATCTCTACATTTATCGTGAAATGTAACGCTGCGCAGTAATTATACAAAGCAGCTCCTCCGAGAGGCTCTTCTACAAGTTAGCATACACGAACGCACAAATATATGCATATTTGTACATACACATGTATAAATATGTATGTATATGTATGCCTGTATGTGTAAGTTTATATGCGCAGGCGTAATTATAAACAGGCCTGGAGTGGGATGATCATATTTAAGTCATTTGTATCTGGGAAATGCAACACGAGTTATGAGAAGCAAATAACGAAGAGGAATAAACCTCTAATGTTCGTCTATTTTGGTAGGCTGCGGGTTTTTATTGAACAAATACACACATACATATATACGTGGATACATATATACATACATACACCCGTACATACACACATACACAAATACGAACATACATACATTAAACACATTTACAAATACATATTCATATATACGATTATACATATTCATCCACATAACTACTTTGATATTAGGGATACCCTGCGTGTACAAAGGTATAACAATAATGAATTGGTGTGGGCGAGGGACAGCCTAGGAGGGCTGCAGAGAATGAAGGAGGGAGGATGCTAGGAATAAACAGAAGGAATAGCGGAGGAGAAATAATGGAAACAGCCAGTGAAGGATGGGTGTTTAAGTGAAGAATGATTTTGTACCCGCCTCCGTGAAGCTCGTTTTTACAGCCTGCAGCCTCTCACTTCAGCCGGTGATTGACGGCCAACATTTCGTTTCCTTCATCAGTTCTTAATTGCGTCGCTAACCTCGTGTCATTACTCTTTGTTTAGACTTACCTTCTTGCATTGTTGTTTTTGAAATCTTGTCTTTGTAAAACATTTCAATAAATATTTACTAATAGACAGAAATTGTGTTAGAAGCCGAATTGCAAGATCGCCAGTCAAACAGTGTCATACTGTGGTGTTGTTGGGTGTACTCCATCAGAATGTGGTTTTGCGTGGGTGTACTCCATCAGACTATGGTGTGATTGGGTGTACTCCATCAGGCTATGGTGTGACTGGGTATACTCCATCAGACTGTGGTGTATCCGGCTGTAGTTTTCAGTCGTTAAGTTTTGAAATCCTGATTATATTACACTGTTCAAATAACTTTCAGTATAGTTGCCCGTTTCAACAAAAGTAAGTAAGTAAAGCATTTGTTTGAACGCTATATGTCCATCAGCTGAACGAGGATTCCTGTTACAACTGAACAACACTTATGCCGCCCATCTAATGCATTCGTCTATTTATTCGAAATCCGTGGACTCGTGGAATCATCGATATATTTTCGCTCGGATAATATAGCGCCAGCCAAGAGCTGCCACTTCCACACAGAACACAGCAGATTGCCTCACGCATAAAACATACAGTTGACGATAATAACTGAATGCATGCAGTTTACCGAGTTGTCTGGCTGGAATGTAATTAACTGGACGGTTGGTTATAAAGCGCCTTTGAAGACATCGTAACCACAGCAACGTCTGGCAGCGCGGCAATACCCTCTATTTGTTTGTTTTTCTGTCAGTGTCATGTTTGTCTGAATTCGTTTTTCTGTTCTGTGTTGGTGTTTGTTTTTCCTTCCCTTACTTTATGCATTGTGAAGTTCTTAGTGCATTTGTGAGGCTTCCCAAAAGGCGATATATAAATAGTCAGTAGGTACGTACGTACGTACGTAGATACATACAACATGCATATAAACATACAAACATAATACATACATACATACATACATATGTACATACATATATACATACATAATACGTACATGCATATGTACATATATATATATATGTACACACGTACATACATGCATATATAAGTATAACTGTACATTCAAACATATCAAACTCTTGCTGTCTTTCTGGGACCATATGTCAGCCCGTGAGCATTTGTCTGTGCGTGTAGACATAAAAAGTTAATGGTATCATATTGGTTGAAACGTCTCTGAAGAACCTCTGCGGAAGGGCGGTTCGAGGTTGAAGGGCCTTTGGGCTGAAGCGCATACACGTCCACATCAATCATACAACAGGATACCTTTTTAACCTTTCAACTTCTGCTCCTACTCATATACCGCCGACCTGAAAAGGATGGCGGGATGAGTTGGTTCTGGTGGCATGATAACTGACACACATCCATCCGAGCACTAGCTGTTGCCTAATTCACTGGCTTGCCAGTGAGTCAAGGCGCCACGTGTCTGTCTGTGTTCTTGTATCTTCCTGTCCGTATGCCTGTATGTGTCTGTGTGTGTGCGGTGAGCTTTGAACTCTAACGCGACCTGAAAAGGTGCAGAGAATAAACACTGATATGCGATCAGTCAAGCGGAACAAATAAGAGTAGTTTATCACCAAATGTTAACGTCGACTTCATTTTTAACCATGGCAAAGATCGGTGCGTTGCCAGTCCTGTCTATCACTGCCGTAGCTTCACTTGCCGATATACATAATACACCCAGCGAAATCGCTTGTATCTAGGTTCACGGAGCCTAGAGTACTAAACAGTATTAAAAATGGATATTGTTAGACAGATTTACACTCACATTTTGGGATCTAACCCTGGACTGAAGCTTAGTGAGGCTACCCAACTATTTAAGTCAGTGGCAGCCCGTGCTGTAAGGGCCACGAAAAGGATTCCTACTACCGCGTTAAAGCGGTGAAATATGGCAGCTGGCAGTTTTGAACTCCAGATGTTTCATCTTTCCCGCTATAATGAGATCATGACTGGTTTTAACTTGAAATTCAACCAACACACATTTTAAAGTAGAAGTGTCTGAAAGGATCATCGATGTAAGTTTTCTGGAATTACTGCTGCTCACTGAGTGAAGCATTTGTTAGTAATCAGACAAAAGTGCCTGGTTGTAGACCATAATTATTGTTCTCGGATAATATACGAACGACACTGATATGAAATTAGCCGGTAGCCATATTTATTTATTTTATTTTTGTTTATACAGAACACTTATATAGCGCCCCTTCAAGAAAACTACTCAGAAGCGCTCCCAAACCAACCTCGGCGAAAAAGAACCGTCTTAAGAGAAGAATAGAAGATAGAAGTAAAATCCCGGGGTAGAGGAGGTAGAGTAACAGGAAGTCCATTCCAGAGGGTTGGGCCAGGATATGTTGCTTAGACATTCGTTCGAGTTGGACAATTTCGCTAATAATTTTCAGTCATTTTGAAAACGGTTGATTCTTTAACAGCGTTCCATTATAAGCTACGAAAGTCGTACAATGCATATTTGTCTAAACATTTCCGAATATTTACTTTTTTGATTTAATTCAATGATTTATATAGGGCCGAGATAGAATTCAGAACCTTCATGTTCCAAAACTTTTACATTCGGTTCAAGGTAAATGATTAAGCGGTACAGGTGATATCGCTAGATTTTATGCATCATTTGAGGCTACTTGCTCTGATTAGTTTCTCTCAAAGCGGCGCTATATAAATTTCTAAGTACAATTACAACTACAATACTTCTGAAAACTTATTCTTAAGGGAACTCAAGATCAACGTCCAGGTATTAAATGCAAGCCTACAGAATAGATTCATTGTTATGGTAGAAGTTGATGGTGTTATTCTGTAGCCATCACTCCGTTGATTTGTTGACATTTCGATAAAATCGTGCGAGGTTACAGCTTGCCCAGACTTTCTGTATGAAATCAGGCTGTATTGTTGAGCTCGAGATTTCCGAATGGCAGCGCAGACGATTTTATCACTTGGTTGAACTGCATTATTTGCTTCAGGCTGTATTCAGTCCGTTGGAAGTTATTATTATTATTGCTGGATTTATTAAGCGCCACCATCTAATGGAAAACGTCGAACAATGAGCAATTGCGTGCGAAGGACGTCTTCAAGGTCCCTACTTAGAAACTGTTTCAGCAAGGTTCGAACCCGCAATTTTCGCGTTGCAAGGCCAGCACTCAAACCAATTGGCTACCGTGTTAGACAAAGTTACCGGTCATCATCATCATCATCATCGTCATCACCATCATCACCATCATCATCACCATCATCACCATCATCATAATCATCATCATCATCATATTCATCTTACCTGACTATGGCCTGAAAACCTGTAGGTGTCTGTTGACATTTAATCGCTTTGCGGACCTTGCTGATCCGTCTGACGTCCGAACCAGTGGTCGCTTTTTTACTATAATGTTCTATGAATTTCTGTAATTTTTTCTACGGGCGACCTATCTGCTTCCATTCATTCGACCCTCCTCTTTATCCAGGCTTGCGGCTGGCTTGGGTATCCCAAGCGAGCGATGTCACTTGCCCACTAAATATGCATCGTCTGCCTTATTAAGACATGTCTTTAAAAGTCTTTGCCCGTGTAGTCGTTGGAGAATTTGTCTCGGGGCTAATTTTATATGCAGAGACATGACACGGCAATAATATTGCAGTATGTATGCATGCCTGTATGTAGTATGTGTGCTTGTACATACGTATTAACGTATGCAAGAATGTCGGCTTGTATCTATGTATGTATGAGATATGCTTGTTTGTCAACGCATGTCTACGCATGAATATGTGGACCAGACTCTCTGCCTCATCTGACTGTTTATTATTCTGTTTCTTTGCCTCATTGTCTTCATGTCTCGTGAAAGATGTTAAGCTAACCCGATCTTTGAATGAGGACAGTGGACTCATGTCACGTACAATCGATCGTTTAGTTGGCAGTGCTTGCGCCGTCCACTGCAAAGAGGGGGAGCACTGCAGACAGATTAGAAAAGGAATAGAAGAAGAAGAAGAAGAAGAAGAAGAAGAAGAAGAAGAAGAAGAAGAAGAAGAATCGAGTATGAAGTAGATGCGACCGACAAACACTGGATCAATTGTCCAGCTCCAGTCCATTCAGGTGGAGGTCGAAGAATCGCCGAGACAATTGGGCGAAGTACACAAGAGCAGCGTCGATGTAGACCCGAGTTGCATTCACGTAGCAATGCATTGCGCTCAATTTTTGACACAAACACTAAACAATTAATTCTGCAAAGCTATTAGCAGAGTTATTCTGTCAAGGGTCATCAGACTATTTCTAAGTTACGAGTTCCAATGACGCAGCATAGCAGCTTTTCAGTGTTTTTTGGCTGTCAAACTGAATGTGGTTGCCTAGCAACCAGAGAGCTCTGGCGCTTTTCTAACTTTCAAGTTGCTTTTGGTTAAAGATGTGAATTATTTTAAACAGCTACATGATTCATTATCTTTTAAAAACTAACCAATCTGTCTATCGTAAAGAACTCTTGGGATACACCTTTAGTTTATTTCCTTTGTGCTTAAGTTGGACAGACTATTATTTTGATAATCAAATTTCAACGTGTAGGTACTGACTGACAGATAAACAGAGACATACAGACAGATTCAAATGAAGACACAGAGAGACATTCTAAAAGACAGTAAGACGCTGGCATACAAAAGCAGCGCAAAAGGCGCACACATAGCGACACCTGAACCAATCTTGACCTATGATGCGTCTTGTATGGGAAACGTGAACAATGGCAATTGTCATCAATCATAGCTCGACGAAGAGTGTGTACACAAACTCCATGATACAAAATGAACCGAACGAGAAGGAGGAAGAACATGACGACTGGAGGCGACTGGAGGCGGTTGCAGAGGTAACCAAACGAGCAGAAGGAGGAGGAGATAAGGATGGGAACTGAACGGATGGATGTCAAGTGATGGCTGCTGATCTTCACAAATTGTTGGACGTGGTCGTCGCCAACGACCAATAGGAACACAAGAAATGAACTATCTGGGTCTCGACTGCCTCTTCTTATGCAGCACATGCCTCTGCACACTATTCTGCGCACACACCCACACACACGCAGAAGTACAATTACATGCACATATCCAAAGCATACAATGTAAATATTGTATAAGGATATGTGTAAGTATATATACATATATATATACATATATATGTATATTACACATATACATATATAATGCATACAATGTATATATGCATGGGTATATGCATATCTATATGTATATGTACATTATACGTAAACAAGTACATATACATATATATTGCAGATATATATGTTGCTATATTGTATATAGATGCACTATCCATGTATTTTATGAAGTATTGAACATTATTAGGTATGAAATACATGGAATATGCCTCAGGGGTCGTTCCACTTCCACATCGTTCCACTTCCACATCGTTCCACTTCCACACTCCTCATCCTCCTGAATAGGTCGTTGGTCCGTTCTTTCATTTGTCCGTCAGTCCATCCGCTTGTTCGTCGTTCGGCGGGTTCGTCGGTTGGGTCTCGCTTCACTACGGCACGAAGGTGTTGCATGTTCACAGGTGCTTAGCATAAATGATTTTAACACGGACGTTTCAAAGTCAAGCGGGTACGAAGTGCAGTCCATCTTGCGAGGCTTAGAGACCGCATCACGTGCCGTCCATCGCTGGCCTGATCGATTCCATGTGTTTACTTAAAGCTCTTTGGACTGGTTTAATTTGCACTTTCATTATTACATATGCATCCGTACCGTGGCAATACCTCGCCTTTGCGCTCGATTAATTTCGCTCACACAGTTCGCTCGAAATAAGTCTCTTTGGTTCTAGCTTAACGGCTTCGGTCAAAACAATGTTAATTAATACGCACAAAAATACAGCGTATGTATATAGGTCTGGGCAAAGGCGCTGCATATTGTTGTTGTTGTTCAGTTGGGACTGGTTCAACTAGGCCTATAAACCTCATTATGCTGGAAAGTGAGTTTCATAGGCCTGCTTGTCTGCAACTAAACCTGTCTGTTGGCCTATCTGGCGTTGATCGTCTAAAAAAATTCCACACCAGACAGATGATTTTAAGGCAAACTAAGTTGCCATGAGAATCCGAAAATTAAAGATTCATAGGCTAACAGTCTCGCGTGGATGGAGTATCTCGTCGACTAAGACTAGATTAAGCACGAAGCTATGAATTAGGTTAGGATGAGCTAATGTAATTGGTCCACGAATAAGGATACAAATAAAGTAGGTAGTTGTCAAACATGGGCTTCGAGTTAACTTGCTATAAAATGCACCTTGAAATGGAAGTGAGTGCGTCACATTCTCGACACATGCTTCACTAAATGCACTGCAATGTTATATTACAATTTCGGGAAAACTAAACGACCTCACTGAACCAAGTGACCCCCTTACACAACACGCACTTCACTCGCCCACCGAAAGCAGGGGAAAGTTCACAGTCGTAAATCTAATCAGACCTATCTAGGAATTCATACATACATCGTCTTTCCAGCATCGTCAAGTGCTGCAGTGCAATGCTCTGCAGAATCAGTTGCCTTGTCTGTGAATAGCTGGTCCCCGTGACGTGGGTTTCGTTGGGCGCTGTATAAATCTCGTGTTTACGATTACGATTAGTAAAGGCTGGTCTTGACAGTCGCGCTAGCAGCTCTTCTAAGACTATCAGAAACTTTTGGAGATATTAAAACGCAGTGTACGGTTATTTCGGTCGAACAGAGACATTAACACATGTTCGCATAACAATAACCTGCAAAGAGGAACTTGGGACTCATCGTACATTCACAAGAGTGGCTCTGTACAACTGTGAGATTCGATTGGACCTAGCCTAGAGTAGGCTGTGTGAAGAGTTCATAACTTCCGCCAGAGGCTAAAATAGAAAAACCTCCATAACGAAGATTAGGCCCTTAAAGCGATCCAGCTGGTCTCATGAACTGTCGACCTAGCCGTCCATTCCTTTTGATAAGCCTGTCGATTAAAAGAAAGAGGCTATCCTCTGAAGGAGGAGGTAGAAGAGGAGGCAGATGAGAAGGAGGATGCGACAGTGTAAAGTAGAAGCTGAGTGTCTTGAGAGATGCTCATCTTCTGAGCTGAGGACGGTGGATGTTGCACAACACTCACTTCTACTCTTTCGATCAAAGGGAAAAGGGAAGATCTGAAGTGTTCGAGACAACGCATACAGTGCCTTTGACCCGACGACTGGCCATAACCTCATATTGAAGCTTAACAGCTGTACGTAGTTCTGTCACTTCCTCCGCCTTTACTACTACGATTCATGCCATGATATATGACCCCACTGATTACTGCAACTCTGTCCTTATTGGTTTGCCTATATATGTGTCGGTTGTCCCCGCTTCATTCTGTACTGAATTCTGCCTCTTGGTTGATGGCACGCCTTCCTCGTTTCTCTTAGATCTCAGATTACATGATTCAGCAACTTTATTGGCTCCCTATTGTATCCGGTATTCAGTTTAAAGTGTTGCCTCTGGTACTTAGAGCTCGTATGGGTCAGACTCCAAAATACCTTTGTGATCTTATTTGGCTCCCATACTCGAGTACCTTATCTCGTCATCTAAGCTCTCTAGATCGTCTGGATCAATTCACCCCTCGTGTTAACTACTTCCTTGCGCAGCAAAGGGATTTTGCTGTTATTGGCCCATCTCTATGGAATGGACTTCCGCCTTCGATTCGTGCAGGGGTCTCTGCTGGAAATAGAGTCAAACTGAGTCAGCGCGTTGGCAAACACGACGTTCTTATTTTCCCAAGGTCTTCAAGTTGGAAGAGCTTCTGAGTATTTCTTTCTGTAAGAAGCGCTATACAATTTATCAAATACGACATGATACGATACGATTGGCTCAAGACAATCCTCGATCTTACAAGAAATGCGCCATATAATTATATTCAGATAAATTGAACCCATATATACAGTGTTCTTTATTCACTACCGCATACCATATTACATACGTTTAAGTATGCTCCTTTGTATACTACTGTATATACATCAAGATGCATAAACATATATGTGTGTATATATATATACGTGAGTCTTTTGTCTTCGAGTGGCCACAGGTGCACTTGAAACCGTTGGTGTTAAGTTAGCGACTGAGAGTCGTCTAAGACTGTCCAAAGGCGTTGTTTGTTAAGCCATCGATCAGTCGATTCTCTCGTTCAATGCGATCTTAAGCCACAGGTTAGCTGGCTCTTTTCTTCTAAAGCATTCCTAAGCCAGCTGGCTCTATGTGTCAACACGAGACTCTGCAGTTGAGTGAAGCAGCCTAAGTCTAGTTTGCGGCCCATATCAAGCAACCAAAGCCTGTGTTGTATTTATAAAAAAGAAATCGCGAACCGATGAGCGCGTGTTCTCAACGTTAAATATGGCGATTTGACGGAAACATATCCATGACAGAAACATGTTGACTAATCAACGTGCTTCTGAAAAACTCCAAGTTGATCTTCTTCCACTCTAAGCGCAAAGTGAAAGTGAGTGCGTGGATTGTTTACATTGCATCTATCTGAAAATGGTTAGCCTTACTTAGTGCAATCTCAGACAAACTGAGTGTATCTCTTGAGTCGTGTCTAGCAAAGGCGCTACAAAACTTCAGATGAATACAAGGTTCAGATACAGTTCTGCGGAAAGTGGGGCAAAATACGTGTCAGTATTTTGCCCCACTTTCTGCAGAAATGTATCTGAACCTTGTATGCAGCGGAACAGTTATATAGCGCCGATCAAGAACCTCTCAAAGGCGCGATATAAATGCGGTACCTTAGAGGAACAATGGTGCTCTAAGGTACGGTTGTCTACTGTAGCGACTGAGAAGCAACCATCATCAATCAAATGGAATAATTTTTCTGTTGCGTGGCTCTGTTACGAAAGATCGGTTTCTTGCGTACAGATATTCCGATCAACTTTCGTTTTCGCAATTAGCCAGAATTTATGATCAACAAACAAGTCTCTCTCTCTCATTCGGATGCGCCTGAAGCAAGCTTTTTTATAAAGCACGTTCTTCTACGTGCAGCCGACTACAGAATACATTGGAGCCACGGATATAAGGCGGCTTTGATCAATCTACTGCTGTTGACGATGCACTAGTAACTGGCGCGTCGAAAGAATGCTCAATTGCAGATCACACAGACAGAGTGAGAGAGTGAGAGAGGGAGAGTGAGAGAGAGAGAGTGCGAGAGAGGGTATGAGAGAGTGAGAGAGAGAGAAAGAGAGGAAGATGAGGGCTCCGCCTAGGGCTCGACGGATAAAAATTCACAGCCGAAAACAATGGTCTGACAATCGATCTATTTGCGTCCAACTACAGAGAAGCTGCGGTTGCTTCTGCGGATATTACAAAGGTGCTAAATGAACCGCCTTTGAACCGTTTTTATCGGCCGAAAGAAAATTTTCCAGGCTAATTTCAACATCAGTCGATATAGCAGTGAGCTCGAATATGTCAGTAGATCATTTGGTTGCATGATTGGGACAGACCTTTTGCTAAACATATGTGTTCTTAAATGTACATTTGGTTAGCTTATAAAAACCTATGCAGCGACAGAGTTAAGGGTCTGTGAAGGAGACAACCCTCTTGAACCTAGCGCAATACTAACATTTTGTCAGACCCCAAAATCATTTCGTCATCCGACTTCAAATCGTTAATCAATCCTAGATCAGTCCATGATGTATATATAAACTGCATACATATATATATATCAATAATTATATAGGCCCAAGGTATATACTTGTGTGATTATGTGACCGTGCCTAAGAAAACCCTGACAAAGTCAGAAAATGGAAACTCGGTTTGGTATTATGTAGATTATGCACTGTATTGGCCTAGAATTTCAGAACGATTAGGAGTTAGCCGCCTGTTTCTATCATAAAGAATAAATAAGTTAAAATTTTTAAAGATGTAAGTTTCTGCGGCTTGCTGAGAAATTTTGATTTAGCTTTGGCCATAGCTATGACCCGAATTGTGATTTAAAGTCGACCGTATTCATAGGCTTTTGAGGCTGCCATCCATGAAATCCTCACAGAAAGCTGGTTAAGAAAAATATTTAAATAACTTGGTCATTTGCATAATAATTATCGATGCACTCGACTTCAAATTAGGGCACAAAGGAGACATGTCAAATTAAGCATTTGTTTTGTGTATATATACAAATATATATGTGTAGTCTGCATATATATATATATATATATATATATATATATATATATATATATATATATATATATATATATATATATATATATATATATATATATATATATATATATATATATATATATATATATATATATATATATATATTCTGTATGTACGTATAAACAAGTTTGGCATATACGGAGAGATCAAGGAGAATGCGTATGTAAACGTATATAGATCGGCGCGAATCGACGGTCAGTTCGCTAATACATCCAGCTGTCTTGGGTGGGAATGTTTCCAGACAAGAGAATTATTAATATGCATTTATAGGCCGGTATTGCACGTATGCATGTGACTCGTTTGCTTGTTTATTTGTGCACCTATTTCGGCGCCACTTGTGCTGCCGCCGCCGCCACCTGGCGTCCATCTACGGCTAAGAGTGTCTGCGGAGGGGGAGGGATTGTCGTCTGGCATAATTCGAGGCAGATCCAGCGCGTTTCTTTGTGAACTCCTCCTATCAAAATAACAACCCTGTCCGTCAATCTGCATAATTTGACTTTGGGTTGAATTGGAAACACGAGTCGGCGACGAGTACTTATGGTGAGCTCGGCTTTGTTGATCAACAGCAATAATTACAGCAGCCTGCCTACCTGCCTGCCTGCCTGCCTTCCTGCCTGCCTGCCTGTCTGTCTGTCTGTCCTTGTCAACGTCAGTGCCAGACACGGACCTGCCATGACAAATAGACGGGGTTCGGTGTTTAAGCACCTGCACTGTATAATGACCGAAATAAAATACAGCGTAGCGCAAACGGGACCGGAGTTTTGCATGCAAGTCTCTCGCCAGCACCTGCCTCTCAAACGCCTGTGGACATCTGATACTCTGATCATTTCGCTTTCGACCAAGTTCGCTTTTCAGCTTCAACCATCTACGCCCAATTGTCGATGCTGCTTCCTACAGATGATGGCTCAATAAAAGCTATTTAGATAGATTAATTATGCAAATGAACATTTCGCAAATCTAGAAAATATTCACCTAATTTGCCTACTAGCAGCTTATTAGGAGATATAGAATATTGTGAAGACTTAGCCGAATTCCTTTCTACGACATGTTATTGGGTCATTCGCTTCCAGCGCCAACCTCAAACTGAAAATTTAATGTAAATAGCGGGACAGAATTTCTTTGACTAAACTGAATATTTTTAGTCATTCAGGTGGAAACTAATGCAGGATTATTGCAAACAAATGCAACTGAAACAAACTAGCTCACAAGAATTTCCATACGTCATGAAAAAGTTAAGGGAACCTGAATGAAGCATTGTCGTAAATAGATATCCTATGCTCTAAAGAAAGAATTGTTTTATTCTTTTGAAACATGAATGGTTGGTTGATGTGACATTGGTCATCTTTCTACAAATCCTTCTTGCGTACAGGATTCGAATTCAAGTGCGAGATGTGAAATTGGCAGTTGATTATCCGATCATGTAATCCCTAATGACTGTTATCCAGCTGTGTGACTGACGATATTGTGCATACCTTTCTCTACACTATGCCTCTGTGGACGGTTGCCGATACCATCATGTAATTGTGAGAGCCCTCGTCAGGTACTCGGAAAGCGCTTTAAAGATGTTCACTTACGTCACATTACATTACGATAAAGTAGCGGTTACCTTACGTTTAGCACACATAAACTGTCGTTTCTAAGAATTGCTGAAATACCGCACATTTTTGGCGGGATTGATTTCAAGAAGGCGGAATCAACTGCAGCGATAATGGGCCAATGTGCATTGCGTCCAGACACAGACTTGAAAGCCTCGTCTGTTCTAGGATACGATCTCTAGTTTTAGTCTGAGTTTAATGGTCGTTAAACTGTTGCCGCCAAAAGCCTTGCCGAATCTACACTTTCTTTAATCGAGTACTTGAGATAACGAGGAAACAGCGCATACCCGATAACATACCTGCTTACTCTGCCATCGATCGTTCCAGTCTTAACCATCGCCATAATCTGTATTGTGCTTTGCCTATCTCACAGGAGCTTCTGCCTTTATCTGTCAATTAAACTGCGCTCCGGCAGCACCTCGAACCAGCTGCAAAACTATGCCTGGTACTCGGCAGAGGGCAGAAGCATAAGAACTATGGCCCACATGTGCGTTCAGAGTGCTTAGCAATGCATCTTCAAGAGGGTTCACCGAACTTACATAACGAGACATGAAACGTCTGATGGAGCCATATTGCGACACAATTCAACAATACATTATAATGGAAATACCACACGGCTGTTCATTTGGAAAAGCCAAGAGTGCAGTTTCAAACCTACCATGATACAGTCTTTATGTAGAGACCTTGTCATGAGCAAGCAGCTTAGGAGCAGTTGCGTAAAGCCATGTCAGTAAAGAAATGGTGCTATAAAAATAAGAATTACAAAATAATGTGTCAAGACAACGCATTTTGTGGCTGCACGCGTCATGAATCAACACGACGTGTAACGACCCGACATGGCGCATCATAAATTAAGTTAACGTAAGTTAGCACAATTTTAACGAAACATAGCATGCAATACAAATAACATGACATCTATAGCATAATACTAGCATAAAATTAACATAACAGTAAAATCGTAAGGTGAAGGCTTTGCAGAAGTTGAAAGTAAGATTCTTACATAACATTATGGAAGTTATACTGTAAAACGTAAAATGAACGTTAGCTTAGCCGCAGGGCCGGATTTAGACATGGTGAGGGCCTAAGCTATTGGAAGCTGTAGAGGCTCTTCTTGGCAATTTATATTTAAGCACAATTTTAAAATAACGAATCCTAAAAACTTCTGAAAATAATGATCTTTTGTAATAATTGGGTATAAATTGTTAGTGTTAATTGTTGTTAATTAGGTTATGTTAATTAGGTGAAATCATTTCTTAAACATAAATTATAATGAAGCTGTAACAAATGAACAAAATTTTAAGTTTAAGAGGTCCCTTCAGACTGTGAGGCTCTAAGCTGAAGCTTATTTAGCCCACGCATAAATCCGGTCCTGCTTAGCCGAACTTTAAAGTTACGAAGTACGAACGTCAGGGTTTCGTTGCCTACAATGACCTCCTGCGGTAAAGCGAAACAACTTCGTATGGAGCAAGTGGATGTAGAAACGATGACGATGGCAAAGGCAGTGCCTGACGTTGAAGTAGCCAGAGAGGAACAATAATATAGTATTTTTGAGCCGCCGTCTGTTTTCGATCAGTCGAATGCAGTTGAAATCCGTAATCATCTGCACTTGGAGGCCGCCGTTTCCAATGTAAGCATATTGCCATTGACAAGGCTCTTGCACTCCGGATTGTAACCATCTGGACCAACCGGCAATACACGGTTGCTATGGGCGGCGCACCTATAATACTCCACTCTGGAACGAATTTAGGTTCAATCGACTCTCGTACTGCTGCTGTTTTTCTGGAATTATCGCCGAGGATGAGAATTCGAGGTTCTGTCGGTAGGAGGTCTGTACCATCTGGCCTCTTACTCGTCGCCTCCTCACGTGATGTAGCAAAGGTATTTAACAGAGTATGTTAAGGCGTGTAAGGCCTCCGTCCACGCACTTCAACAATAAATTGAACCTCATTCCACTTATTTATTTACCTTTGCTTATTTCCTTTTTTATCTGTTTAATTACGTTCGCTGTTAAAAGTATACTGAATGCTGACTGTAGCCACTGCTATAGTTAAATCACTCAAGAACACAGTGTCTGATTATTATAATTAGACGTTGCCTGAAGTGCCCTTTAACCCGCCTTTTCTAAAATGAACTGAAATGGTCGATCATTTGGCTGTTGTTGCTGCTTCTGAGCTCCGGCTGAAAAGCATACGCAAAGCAATTGATACAGCTGGTCATTATAAGGGAAGCCTGCTAGTAAGCGCTTCGAGAGCCGTTGCTTTATGCGGGCTTTCTGTAATCACGGTTTTGTATCGGGACTGTTTTGTCTTTCATATTTGAAGGATATTGTTTAAACGGGTTAAGTATGCTGTCGGTATTTTTCTGACAACTGGTCATCCAGACGAATGGAATTAAACAATTTAGAAAAGCGGAATCACTTTAATTTGTTGCTAAACTTTGATCGCCATTGACATCGCAAATTAGATTCTGCTGTCGAAGACGTTAGTAGATTCGACTGCAGAAGCATCGATGAACAAAATAAAAAGACGGAAGAAAACATCAGAGAAAGACACACAAGAAAAACTAAGTAAAGGGATAGTTTAAGATAAACTGACTGAAACGGGTACAGACTGAGAAATAAGCAGAGAAAAGCAAAGGCATAAACAGATACAGATTTAGAAATAAACAAAGACGGACTAAATAAACAAACAACACAGGCAAAATGAGACATAAAAAGCGATAAACTGAGAAATAAACAGACTGACACAGACATAAACAGAGACTGACTGAGACATAAGCAGAGACAGATTGAGACATAAACAGAGACAGGTTGAGACATAAACAGAGACAGATTGAGACATAAACTGAGACAGACTGAGACATATACAGAGACAGACTGAGACATAAACAGAGACAGACTGAGACATAAACAGAGACAGACTGAGACATAAACAAAGACGGGGTGAGACATAAGACATTGACAGAAAGAGAAACAGACTGAGATCTGAACAGGGACAGACCGATACATAAAAAGAAACAGACTGAAACAAGAAGAAAGACATAATGCGATAAAAACAGAGACATATTGGGACATAAACAGAGACATAAGGTGACATAAACAGGGAGAAGACTGACACGTGAACAGATGCAGACAAAGATATGAATAATGAAGAATAGTGACAATCTAAAGAGGCAAAGACATAAGACATAACACACTGGAGTCTCTTTTCTGATGGTTGTGGCGCAGATGCTTAGGATATTTGAGAACTGCTTCTGCGTTGTTGATTGTTGCGGAGAGAAACGAAGTGTCGCTCTGCATCTCACTCCTTTCCCGACAAAGACACTTTAGTCTGATCGCCGGAGCGCGGGATTTCCGATCAGGCGAGAGTTGTTTCGAAGCCTCCTGGAGCAGACAGTGACCGCTATTTGCAATACGCCATCACCTAGTACACGCAGTATATTTTAGAACCGGCGATAGCTTGAAATTAAACCTCAAGTTGCCCGACGCACAGGCACTACGTGCATTTGTAACAGGATATTGCTAGGGCTAGGATAGGGGTCGTACCTCACGCTGTCATTGTCTACGCCTGAGATTAAGTTGAGTATAGAAGAATGCACTGGTGTGATAAAATCTGTAGTCCAATACTTTTTGCAGAGGACTATGGAATCAATGATTTCAAAGACACGTCGTCGTCATCGTCGTCTAAGAAGAAGAAGAAGAAAAAGAAAAAGAAGAAAAAGAAAGAAATAAGAAGAGGAAGAGGAAAAGGAGAAAGGAGAAACAAGAAAAAGAAGAAGAAAATGAAAGAAATAACTTGAGAACCAAAAAGAACGAAGAAGAAAGAAACGAAAGAAGAAGAAGAATGCGAAGAAATTAATGTATTGGCCGACTGGCGTAGACTGGGCTCGGCACCATCGTCTGATTGCATAAAACGAATTATAAGCGACACATCCATAATAACCAGAAATGATGAAGTAGTTGGAGAAATGCGGCTCTGCGATAAGAGTGTTACAAAAACATCCGTATGGAACCTGATTTTACTGTAAAAACTTAAAAGACCAGTCGCCTAAACGCATCAAAGTCTATTTCCTAAAAATATGAATTTGGCCATCTTGATGAATGAAGCGTCTATTAAAGAAAAATACTCACAAATGCTCCAGTTATATGATGAAATCCATCCCAACCCGTATCTGAAATATGTTAGTCAAATATCTAACATCAGCATACACAGATTGACTTTTCGTCGCGGTTCCTGAAATTTGAATCTCGTAGCGCCGTGTTGCACTTAAACTTTACAGACTATCCAGCTAAGGGTTGCCTCCTGACTTGTTGCTTTTGTTGTGTTTGTGTCATTGTTAATAGAATTCAATCTCGAGACCTCAAAGTATCGTCGCAGTCAAACATTAGCTCCACGCCAAGAAAATTCCTCATAAGGAATGCAAAAATAAATATACCCTTACTTGACGGTGTCGGTCTTTTCCCGCGAGTCTAGATTATCTTGCTTTTCAATAATTACTTTTGTGCGATCCCAGTGCTTTTCTTAGTTTTCTACCACATAATTAAGACGATTTTCACATACTTTTCTGTATTCTGCAGGTTTCTTTCCACTCGGTCAGAGCCTGTGCGTGATCTGGGCGACGATGGATGTTCTCCTGTGTACAGCGTCCATCTGGCACATGTGTACGATGTCAATGGATCGATACTTCACGATACGATATCCGATTCGCTACGGTCGAAACAGAACGAAGAAGATGATGACGTTGAAGATAACCTTCGTTTGGATCATATCGTTCGCCGTCAGTGTCCCTCTGGCGATCGCAGGCTTCGTCGACTACTCCAACGTCTATGCCAAAGGCAAATGCCTCCCGTCCATCAAGAACTTCGTTCTCTACGGATCTATATTCGCTTTCTATGTTCCACTCATCATCATGGTCACTACCTACACGCTGACCATACGTATTCTTCGCCAGAATCGCTTCCTCATGTCTGGTCTCGACGGCAATTCTCACGCCCAGGTGCCTGATGCCGGAGATGGGTCGCAGCGGGGAAGCCACCGCCTCAGCGGGCCATTGAGGATTGGCGAAACGACTCGGATGAGTTGCCCCAGTCTGTCGCCGCCGCATTCCGGCCTCACCATAACGAGTGTCGGCATGACGAGTGCCAAAAACAGCAGTGCGGAGAGCGCCATGTCACCGGAGCGCGAGCCACGATGGTTCAACACGAGGGGGAGCCAGCAGCCGAAGTCCAAAGTACTCAAGGTCAACTTGGCCGACGAGGCCAACTATGTCAACTGCAACTTCGATCAGTTGCTTCTCAAGAACACTGAAACCCGTAATGCAATCGGACGTCACCAGACACCTTCACGCTCTACTGGACCGCAAACTATCCTTCCGAAACATTCCAACTCGCGTATCATCCGACGCAGTTCACACCCGATTATCTTTCGCTCAAGGAACGACGCTGGTGATCCGTGGTGCCCGTCGCTGCTGTTCTTGCGAATATCGAGGCGCTATTCGGACACTAACATAGCGAGTCTACAATCGGGCTATTCGTACAGTGTGCTCGATACATCCTGCTCTATTTCAGACGATCAGAAGCCCAACGGCTCGACGCGCTCCTTCGGCCAAGATCAGATCAAGGCTGAAAACGGAGCATTGTTGTCGTATGCGAATGGTTATTTGGCGCTCAAAGACCATCACCAGCCAATCAGTTTCCGGTTGACGTCGTCCAGCTCCGTGGAAAATGTCGTCGATGAACGATACGCAGACTTTAAGAGTTCGTTCAGGCGTATCGACGAAGGCGAGCTGCCGAAGCGAAATTCACCGTTATGCCTGCAGACTACACAGACGACGACTGATATCAACAGAGACCCGTCTCCGTTTCCTGTCGATGGCGTCGGAACTGTGTCTTTCGGTGGTTCATACCTGGACTCTTTCCAGTTGGAAAGAGCATGGACTCTGTCGGGCGATGGCAGCAGAAGATTCGAGGAGAAACAGAAGAACGGAAGAGGACTTCCAATGACCGACGTCAACTGCTGTGAAGAACCAACTTCCGGCAGTCTGACAACCAGACATCCGAACGGCTCAGCCAAAGACGACCGAACGGTGGACCCCATCCTCAAAGAGGACGATGGAGAGGAACCGGAGGATGTCAGGAGTCTGCTGGTGGCGCCAAGCCGGCGGAAATGTCCACCACCACCACCATTGATGATGGCTGAGTCTTGGAAACGCTACAGTCCGCCTGTCGACACGAGTCCCTCGCGCTCCGGAAACCGAGCCTTCTCACGGGCACATGTCGATCGGCGAAGAATGCCGCGAAAGCTGCCGAGCGCATGCGCCCGCAAGATCAGTTCTCTGTCGAAGAGCCGCAATGCGAACGAACGCAAGGCATCCAAGGTGCTCGGTATAATATTCGCTGTCTTTGTGCTTTCGTGGACTCCGTTCTTTACGATGAACATTATATCCGTCGTCTGCGTACGGTGCATGGAGTCTGTCACCGATTCGATGATGGCATCCATAGTTTGGTTAGGATATCTTTCGTCGCTCGCTAATCCTATTATCTACACGATGTTCAGCACTTCGTTCCGCACCGTCTTCTATCGTATCCTGACCTGCCAGTACAAACAGGCTGCAGGGTGCGGCCGGGTGAGACGACAGTCGTCCGAAGAGAGCTACCTTTGCTGGTCAAAGAACAGACGAACCAATTCCCTCAAGGAGTTCGGTTGCGAGTCAAAGATCTGCGGCGTATAGCTGGGAACAGTCTTCTATTTTCCGCCGTCCGTACAATATCTGTGTGTTGCATAAATCAGTGGTTCGATCTGGTTAAGTAATGAGTGGACGATGCCATCCAGTTAACCAAGTTATTCACATATACAGTATACATGCCGATTTAACGATCAATAGACATGCTTCACTTTGTACTGATTGTCCATATGTAAGGAGTCGATGGGGCGTATATGAAGGAGAGTTCAAATGCCGGTGCATAGGTACAAAATTAATAAAAAATATTATATTGCTTAGTTTTCCACCTTTAATTTTGGTAACTAAGATAATAAATTGAAGTACGTATAATTAATATATCAGGTTTTTAAAAATAAAATATCACATGTAATGCCATTATATGACAATCTCGTATCCCTGTTATGGCGATCAATTTACCATTTTAAATCTAAGCTCAACAGTATACTCTGGTGTATATCCTACTTAATATATCTGTGCAAGTACTGATCAGCAACTTGTGCGCTTCTTTGAGGTTGACGATGGTGCTATATAAATGTTTATTTGAATGTACTAACTGCAATTACGTCCGACTATTGAAGTGAACTTATCGTGTAGTTAAAGCACATCGAAGTGCGTTCAGGTCTTTGCCACATTGAATAGCCATGCAACGTGTGGTGTGAGCTTCTTGACGGTTGACTGCATCTGCTTCATCATCGGTTAAAGACCATTCTATTTTATCATGATCTTGTGTTTTCAGGTCGGCAGCACCTATGAAGAGGTGCTACATAAATGTACACTTAACGATTGCAATCATATTATTTTGTCCATTATCTTTGCCCAATTGTCATCGATAATCAAACAAAAGGAATGCTGATGGCGCTAAACAAACATCTGTTGTTCTTCAACGTTTTGAATTTTAAACGTAGAGATATTACTTAAGTTGCTAGAGAAGGAGCATGTTTTGTGACGTACTATACCAATTTGTTTAGCGGCCACATAGGAGAGCCTCAACATGTGCTATATGATCATTAAGTATAGATTAAGCTGTTCAGTTCGTTCATAATCGAGTGATGCTTCCTAGGAGTGGAAATGCCATGACGCTCAGAACACGTATACAGGTAACGTCCGACTGACCTATGAGACCATTTCAAAGAGGTCAGAGACCCATTCACATTCAGCCACCGGATTAGATACTGATGGATCGCTCGACAGCAAATTGTTTCCTGTTTACGATGAGCGCCGTCATTCCAGTCTTGGACAAAGCGGCTGGCTGGCAACCTCAGTTTGAGATAGGCTATAAATTCATTGTTACCAAAAAAGCAAACAACTCCGCATTCGGTCGAGCGAACTGAATGTTTATGAGGTGTTGAAGGATTCGAAGCCACTGAATACGTGCGAAAGTTAGTCCAATAATCAATGAAATCGCAGTCACATCGCTCGACAGGATTCGTCGCTCATTCAGCCGACAAACTGAATGCAGCAGCATCGCCGCCTGAGATCGATTGGGTGATGACGAGATTTCGTTGAACTGTGACACTGTCTGTTCACCTATTCAGGCGCTTACTGGTTAATTACTGAGCCTGGAACAAAAGCCACAGATCTCTTAAGTCACGTAAGGGTCCGGTAAAAGAGATCGACAAATATATTATTATCTGCGTCCGTACGCCATACGAAGTGCAATGGTCAATCGTATACACAGTATTGTATTTCACATTGGCGTTGACCAGCTATTCAGGCCAAACGAACTCTCGGTGTGTGTGTGTACGCGCGCGCGCGCGCGCGTGCGTGTATGGGGATTCACGGAGGCACTCATATCGAAAACAATGGTCTTGAAAGTTGTACATTGTACAACAATGCGATCTAGGTTCATCACACATGACGGGTCCAGATTCGAACCGGGTCGCAGAGATGAAAAGCACTGTTAGCCGCCAGCCTCAGAGCCAAATCGTTCTTGTCGAAAGGTCAACTACGGTTTTAAATGACTTATTGACTGTAAGGTTCTTAATTTTAAAGAGTTCTGTCTTTGTCTTCTGGCTGTCTATTTCTATCTTCCTCGCTCTCCGTTCTCTGGATTGGCCAGCGTGAAAAATACGGACACACGCGTCTCCATGGACACTGAAACTAATTTCAGCTGATAATTAGGAGGCTGGGCATGAGGGATATCAGTCGGTGAAAGGCACAAAGATCCGAGTTTGCTGTTAGCATATCAAGCACGTTATCCTACCACATTGCACCCACACCAACCACTGACACTTCCACGCATATATACACAACGTCATGTAGGCCATAAGCCTGTACTGTAAAGGAAATAATCTTAGTAGGTGACTAAGCACTAAATAGGCTAAGTTCTATTGAGCGTAATGCAATTGGAAATTTTATATGGAATTACAGCAGTATTATTCAGAAACTGTAGTACAACCTAAATCCCGGATGACAAGAGACTCTAAATAAATCTCAGAGGTTTGAGGGAGTGGCAGAACTGAAAATAATGTGTTTGTTATCGCCATATAGTATCTGCGGGCAGCATTCAGTGTAACTGCGTGTAGCAGAGTGATTACGATCAACGATTCTGGACGAGGTATAAGAAAATGGTTCCGAGATGTCTCGTCACATCTCAGCTGTGAATTAGTGCATGTGATTCATCGAAGCGTTCATTGGCATGTGAGACTCGGAAACAGAGGATAATTTGCCCCGAATCTTAATATGTGTGTCATTGACTTTCACGGTTTTTGGCAATCTTAAATTTTCAATTTCCAAAATTTAAAATAGCCAGTGTTCTTGGAAGGAGCATCGGTATCAAGAACTATAGTACTGGCAACTCGCAGTCTTTAACAAGTATGTCTCTGTTTCGCATCTTACTGCATAGTAAATAGTATGCATACTAACTGACTTCTCTAGGCTGGAAACGCTACAGAACTACAAGCCACTGTCAAAAAAGATCGGGGACCAAGCTGAAACTATTGAGAACTTAACGCTTAACCTTCTGCTGCCAGTGTTCAGATTTTAGGTTAGACTGGTGATTTGATACCCAGGCTGTGTTGAGGTAAAGTATGTGTGGTGGGTCTAAATTAACAAGTAATGTAGGAAATCGTGTGTAAACATAAGTTACTTTGATTGTTCGATCAGCCAGTGAAGCAGATTGGTCTCTGTAGTTTGAGTTTTAGCCTACATTGAAACATCATAATATGTTTATTTTGACCTGTCTTGTGAGTTTGTTTGCCCCAGACGTTAGCCGAAATATGTTATGCCAGGCTGAAGAGTGGCAGTAAACATAAGAATGTCAGCGAAAGCAAAGCAATTTACGCCAATTGTCAACAATAGAGAAACGTCGGAATGTTTTCTAACGTCCATCATAAACATACAGCGTATCGTCGGTTGAATGCTTTCAACAACGAATGGAGACGTGAGGTAGAATACAAAAGGAATAGCACGAACGCCTCCTGTTGATACTTCAGTCAAAGGTGTTTCATGACCGAGTGAGTCCTAAAGCGAACTTCGTTTATATTGCACCCTATATTCAACCTCATCTTTATTCACTTGTAAGAAAAAAAAGGAAATTTTATTGCATTTTCAGTAAATTTTCTTTAGTGCCGAACGATTCTTCACCAACACGAACAGGCTTCTAACGATTAATAAACGTTGATGGTATCGTGTATCATATAAGCGGTTACCTTACATACCTTAATCAGACAACTGTTGCTCAGTACTCAAGCTCTTGAATAGTACATACCAGGCTCTACTTAGAAGAAAGCCAGTGTGACAGAAAGCATGACAAAGTACCTTGGCTCTGTTAAAGTTAGGGTCACACCCTGTCAGAATGGGTTCTAGTCAACAACGTGGCTTATGGTAGAGCACTAACCTCGCAAAGTAGAGCGCAATTGCATGCTAGGTAGGTTCACTGTGTAGAGCGACCTTGGGCACGACGACTGTGCACCAATGCTTCGTGCAACTGACTGTGTTATATAATAGCGCTATATAAGAGTAAGAGACTTCATAGCTGTAGGAGAAACTGCAGGTTCAGCCGTCAGCCTCTGTCATTTTCATTTGGTCTTGCTTCTGTGAATGCTCCATCCCTAAGCAACCGGTAGCTTTGATGGCTTTTGCGGGTCGTTTATGCAGCCGTGTCCATGACAGTCTCCTTGTAGGCATGCTAAGTGGATTCGGTTCTGATGAGGAAATTCGCATCACGTTTTTAGAAAATGAATGGTGAGCCAATATCGTTGTCAGCGGATCCATGAGGCACAAAAGCGACCTATGTGCGTGTAATGGAAATGCGGCGGCTTCCTTGAATTAGTGATCGATGAAGCGACAGCTGCGCCTCCAAACTCACACAGAAACAACTATGGATGCGTTATGTTTGGACTCGTTCCACGCTTGTTTCCTCCTTGCTAACGACCAACTACTGTACGACTCCTGCATCTCTACTCGAAGCCATAACGACCACGATACAAACTTGGGTGTTGTATATTCTCTATCGTTCCCCGTGTCCCGTTGTTTGTCTATCTCAGCCTGTCTCTGTTCATCTTTCTGTCTTTGTCTCTATCTCTCTCTACATCTCTGTCTCCGTCTTTGTATCGTCTATCTTCTCGATATCTTCTGAATCTCTCCGTCTATCAGTCTGTCTGACTCAGTCAGTTTCAACTACTCAAGCTCTGCCTCAAACTCTTGTGTATCTCTGCCTCTATTTCTGTTATTTTCCCCATGTGTCTCTGTGACTTCCTCTGTCATACCTCTCGCTATGTCCTTCGCTTTGTTCTGATTCCCTCTCCGCCTTTTATTCTTTCTCTTAATACAGTTTTGTCTCTCCTTTATATAAATATAATAATTCATTTCTGTTTTATTTTCTTCTTTGCTTATCTCTTCTTCGCTATGGCCTTTCCGTCAGCTTTCATTACAACGTTAATCTAGCGAGCGTTGACTGCATAAAAATGTGCATCAAATGACTTCGTTGGATATTTCCTATATCCATCACCACTCTATGCGTTCTTGGTGATTACACTGGACAACAAATTTTTACAAAAATCATGTTACTGAAATGAAATTAGTCAGTTCTTATCAATTTGTATGTGCTGAACACGAATATGACAGTGAAAATGCCGAATTGGCTCTAGTTTTTTTGTAATCTGAAATGAAGTAATTTTATATCGCAACAATGCATGCCAATAGTGATACACTTACAGTTAATATTTGTAAAAACCAGGTCATAGACTAGTTCTTAGATTTTTTGCCTGTCTCTTGTACAGCTGTTCGGGAGCATCTCTGCGGAGTGTCCAGCAGTAGTCAGCCAACATTGTAGTGGACCATTTTCCCTGGTACCTTTGCTCCATTGTTGCGATATCTTGATGAAAACGTTCGCCATGTTCGTCACTAACCATACCACAGTTGTCAGGGAAGAAATCCAGATGGGAATGAAGGAAATGCATCTTCAGAGACATATTGCAGCGAAATTTCTGGTACTGCTTGAGCATGTCTTCTACTAGTTCCTTGTAGTTTTCTGCCCTAACATTCCCCAGAAAGTCTGTAGACACTAGACGAAAAGCATTCCATGCTTGTTTCGCATCACCCTCCAGCAAGTTGTTGAAGCGGTCATCTTTGAAGAGTTCTCTAATCTGAGGACCCACAAAAACTCCCTCTTTAATCTTTGCTTCGCTGAGTCGAGGGAATTTTTCATGCAGGTATCGGAAAGCTGGCGAAGTGCGGTCCATGGCTTTCACGAAGTTCTTCACCAAACCTAGTTTGATGTGAAGGGGTGGTAGTAGGATTTTGTGAGCCTCGACCAGAGCTGGGTGCTGGATATTCTTCTGTCCAACTGCCATGTTTTGTCTGGGAGTCCATTCCTTCCGCACGTAGTGCAACTCTCTTGCTCGGCTATCCCACTCACACAAGAAACACATATATTTTGTATATCCTTGCTGCAGTCCCATTAAAATGGCAACTACCTTCAAATCACCACACAGGTGCCATTTGTACCTGTTATAGTCAATGGAATGCAGTAGCTGTTTTAGGTTATCGTATGTCTCTTTCATGTGGACAGCATGCGCTAATGGAATAGATGGAAGACGGTTTCCATTGTGCAAAAGCACAGCCTTAAGACTCAGTGTTGAAGAGTCTACAAAGAGTCTCCATTCTTGTGGGTCATGAGTGATCTGTAAGGCATTCATGAGGTCGTCAATATTGGAACAGAATACCAGATTACTTTCCTTCATAAAGAAAGGTTCCAACTGCTGATGGCGCTTTCTATATGAAGTAATTGTGACATCTTCTTCTAGAAGATTCCATTGTTGGAGTCTTGATCCTAGCAATTCTGCCTTGTTTTTGGATAAGTCCAAATCACGAACAAGGTCATTTAGTTCTTCCTGTGTTATTCTGTGTGGGGTTGATGATGCACCACAGTGAAAATCGGGATCACTGCACGCTGACGGACCAGGAGAAGAACATGTCGGCTCACCCTTGTCCTCATCAGATGAATCAAGGAAAATATATTCTGCTGGAGGTTCTGGAATAGGAAGTCCATCACCATGTGGAACTGGTCTCAATGCTGACGGAATGTTTGGGTAGACTATTTTCGACTTCTTTTGCTTCGTTATTCCACCGGAAAGAGGAGGAACCAAGCAGAAGTAACAGTCATCTACGTGGTTGCTTTGCTCTCTTCACACCATGGGAACTGCAAACGGCATTGATGGTCTTTTGCCATTCAACCACTGTGAAAGCTGTGTTGTACATGTAGCACAGCATATATGCGGGGCCCATGGCTTGTCTTGGTCACCAACCTTGCATTCGAAGTAAGCATGATATGCCTTCTTGACTTGATAAGTGATACTTTTCTTCTGGTTGGCAAATGTCACTTCCCCACAAATGTAACAAAAGTTGTCCACAGTATTTACGCACTTCCGAGGCATTACTGTTCTGTATTGTATCTAAATGGATAAAGTAATAATAGTTTTATAAAACAGTAACTTAAACTGTCTCGCACAAAGTCTGTAATATTGTAAATGCTCAACCGTTCCGACTCGCTTTATATAGTACACTGCTGACGTCATCTTACGTCAGCAGCCGACTGGCTGTAGTTTTACATTGCATCAGAAAATGACGTAATCAACTGTGCATGATGTGTCCATGATGGGATTATGCAATGAGGTGGAATATTACATCATTCTAGACTTATTTAGGATATTGTCGCAGTCCTACTGCATAAATTTACATGGTGAAACATAAAAAATGAACTATATGAAATATTTTCAAAACGAGAGCCAATAAAAATTTTTTATGGTTATATTCGTGTTCAGCACACCAAGATGCTACACATTAGGGCCTTTTCCAGTCAGTAACGATTTCTATGTTGACCAGTGTTATTTGTCTGTTCTACAGTGTTTTCCGAAAATGGTAGTTATCATTGAACAAAACCTTATGAAGACTAGAACTGGCGGTGGTCTGCACTCGGCTTTTACAAAAAATCCAAAGACACCAGCTGTCTCCGTTTGATTTACTGAGTCATGACGTTTCGCTCTACATTTTCTTCAGTTCTTGGGAAGGAGTGCATTGAAACGACTGGTGTCTATAAATACCAAATCATAATTACTAGAAATATGATTGTGTAGAGCTAACTTTTTAACGGTTCTTTGTGAACTATGACCTGCACCGAATAGTGTGGCGGTATCTATGATGCGGCCTATATATCTGGCGCGATTGGCAAAGAAGTTCTATTCAAAGACCGTATGAACAAGGAACCGAGCCAGGTAGAAAGCCTTGATGATTGGGGAGAGGTCAACAGGTGAAGGCGATATTGAGACCTGAAAATTTTAGCCTAAATTAGAATGAGGAAAGACTAAAGAAGGAAAACATTTAGGCAGGAGAACCGATAACAAGCGCCGGAGGTTTTCCTTGTGTCCTGGAGACGGATGTCATCTACGAGGGAATAGCTGTGGACGCCTTGTCGAGCCATAACTCCGACCACAGATGTGGCTTGAAGGGGCATTAGATTCTAGCAGTGTGGACTTCCTACCCATTGCACCTCATTGCTCTGAGAAGACTTGGAATTATCTTGGGCTCCCAAATGCAATCGCGATTGACATGGTAAACTTACGGAGTTGGAAAAACCATCCTGTGTTTTCGTTTTTCTCCTTTCATGCTTTTGAAACACGCGTCGTCTTTTAAAACATTAAAAAGCCATAAAACGCTCTCTCCCGGCAAAGTCTTGCATCTCCCATTGAAATTATCGAGTATTTGAATCGCTTGCGTTTGCTTTTATTCTGTGAAATTCACTAATGGAAGAACCCAGCCAGCACACACATACTGGGCCAATGTTGTCCAACTGAGCTAATGTTGTTGCTTCAACGTTGGCCCAACGTGGGTTTGCTTATTGGGAACACGGAGTCGCTAATAGAAGTATAAAATACGATGCGTTGTTTTTACTCCCTACGGGTTGATGGTGATTTCAATGTTCGCCAAATAACAGATGATAGGATAAACGGCGAATAAGCATAAATGAAAACGCATCATCTCCAACCACCACCACAGATAGGCCTACTGAATAATAACTAGACTAACGGATGCCCATAACTTAGTATGATAGTAAATCTGATTCGGTAACATAAATTCCGCACCGTTGATTAGGAATATAATTTAAGAATTATGAGGTTCCAGAATAAGACTGAGAAGGTATCTAGTTGTTCAAGGGTTGTGGTCGTGTTTGTGCTTCAGCCAGAAGTTCTTTTAACTTCTAAGGAGTTTCTATAGATGCATGTAAACAAGTGTGTTACCTTTACCCCGTCTGTCCTTTAGACATTGCTCATAAGGAAACCAACATCTCAGTTCTAATAGACCAACAATGTCTGAAATCAGTTATTTTACGAATAACACCGCTTAGGCTTACACATACTTGTAAATTCTTCAAGAGGACTACAATATGCAATTGTATTTATGCCTTATTGATGGTTAAAGTTGCTGTAATTCAAAATAAATTGCATAGAAAGAATTCATACTCTCATTTAAATGGCACAAACTGCAACTTTTACGACGATCACCTAAAGATTGGACCAACAATTAGGCCTCCATACGAGGGATAACTTACTCCTTTTATAGGCCCAATAAATGCATATTTGGTGACAGACCCCAGCTTTATAAATATTACATTACAGTAAGAGAATTCCTTATTCCTATAACAAGATACAAGTCCAAAGCAAATCTTCGAACCGCCATGCAGCCAATTTCCGGAGCCACGCTGCAATCGTTATGCTGACATTTGTTAGAAACAGCCTGCTGCTGCTCCGAACTCTGATATAGAGGCCTAATTAACTGCAGTAAACGTGTACAAATGACGAGCAACGCTTAGATTGCAAGAAACGATTATTGCTCAAATAGAATAGGAATATAAACACTTCACAGGTGAATACTTTCGATGAATACAGAAGCTTAAAGGCAATTTTCAGCTCGTTTTAGATGCACCTACTTTCCATCACATATTTTATTAAAGACAACGACAGCTGTGTATAGTATAATTTAAAATACATGCATATATTGGATGCATATAAACGTATACCATGCTCATATTATATGCACACAGCAGTTTCAGTTCGTCTCTTATCGTTAAGGCAGTTGTGATTTATATGCATATAAGTCAGATCAATGCTGGTTTTACTCTTAGCCGGCTAAAGAGGGATATTAAGTAACAGATCTCAAACTTCTCCAAAGATAACGTACCTAATATAGACGTTTATGCATTTCTTATAATATAAAAGTTAACGCCTTTTGTAAGGTTGGTTGTGCTACATCTTTATGACGACTTCCGGTCATTACCAGATGGCGTTGTAGTCACAAACTACTTCAATGATCAACTGTTGCCACATTGAGGGTGGAATGCACGTACGGCACAAAATTCGACCATTTAAGAACCCGCAACGGTCTGCCAATAATGCAACCAGCGTTGTATACAGAACGGGCAACAGAGTGACAACTTAAAACAGTAAATTAAACACTCTATTAAAACAAGCAATAGGAGTAAACTATCCTGCAACAAGATCCAACGAGACAATTTGTGTAGATAAAATGACAGTAACAATGCCCTCAGATACTAAACTCAGACATCGAGAGATAAGCGGATATAAGAAGAAACATGCCTGTAACAAAAACTCCTTATGATGTTGTTAAGCATACTGTGTCGCTTTTTTGCTGCCCCTCCTCTGCAAAACAGACCGTGAACTCCACTGACGTCGACTTTTTCTCCGCAATGAAAGAATTTAACTCGGCAGATGGCGTTGAAATTGGAGTTCTACATGACTTTCTTGCATACGAAAATGATACACCGTTTTGTAAATCTACGGTTAGTGGCTATCAACTCTCAGTTGAGACGAACGATGCCAAGCTTCCACCGAATTGTTTGCGCGCGGAGTCTGTCGATGAATCGATCATCTTCATCGATAAAATTGAAGAGATGGCGCAGTAGTAAAATTAAACTCTTCTTTTAAAAATTTGCGTTTCAAGATCCAACATTAATTTTGAACCATACGAATGAAAGTTGATAGGACCTCTACATGCAGGAAAGCGATCTGCGGTTAGCTGAAATTTCGCTGCACATGAACCTAATGAAAATAGTGCTGAGGAAAAATAATATCAGTTTCAAAGTAAATTATTCCACGCACTTAGTTTAAAACACTTGCAGTCTACAGTAGGCCTAATTATTGAATTAAACTGGTGGGTTTCAGAAACTCATAAACTTAAAACACTTGGTCTACAATAGGCCTAATTATTTAATTAAGTTCAAATGGTGGGCCACTGGAACTGAAGAGTTTCGAGGTAGATCCGTTACATAGTCTTGTGCCTAACCATAAATAATTATTAATATGAGTTTCTGCTATTTTCTTCCATCATGCTATAGTTAGACTACTCGAAAAACCTTCATCAATTATATTTTTTATCCTGCAATTTTGCTTAAGAGAGTTACAGCAGTCAGTAATTGCCTTCAATCGTGTTATTATTAATAATCTTAAATTCTTTATATATCGAAAATTATATTTGACAATATGTAATTACCATTGATGTGAATTCCATGCTGAAAAATTTCGAAATTATAGACCTAACGTTCGGGTGACTTTCCTCCACTTGCACAACTTCTTGCTTTCTTGCTTTTCATTTCCTAACTTTCCTTTGTCCTATTTTCGCTGTTACAGTACCATCTTGCCCACACGTCTTAGACGTAACGTTTTGGGCAATCCTCGCCGAACCGGTTGGGAAGCAACTCAGTGGCGTGCCATCTAAATTTAAATGGGGGTTAATAGGGCATGGTCGGATTGCCCCTGTTCCGTCTTTTGGTCCGCTGAGGCTGACTAAAGTAACGGCGAATTCATATTTAACACATGAATAACAGTTTTTCTGTCTTCTACTTTTTCAGTGTAGCATGTAGCATTTGCTATGTTATATTCATCATAACACTGTATATATATGTGTGTGTGTGTGTGTGTGTATGTGTGTGTGTGTGTATTCCTTGCGTATATTACGTGAACATTTTCAAATTACGTGTCTAAATAAATCACTTATCCTTAAATGCAATCGCATAGGCCCATGACACAGGCCTACTTGTCTAAATGTCCCTTACTGGGTTTACTCTCATTTACTAGTTTGTATCAACTCTCTAACTGTTGTATGATCAACATAAACGTTTTAGTGTCATGAACACCCGCTGAAATATCCTTCGCTTCTGCTGTCTTTTCTCTCGGATCCACAGGTGAGCTGGCCAACGCGGTCCTTGCCCGCGCCGTCTGTTTCCTGGGCGGCAGTATCCCCCGCCGATTGCCTTTGACCTGGAGGCTGAGCGGTTGCCTGAAACACTTCAGTGTAGTCGAGCGAGAGGAAAGAAGGGACGCCCGATGATGGCCTCTTGACACCACTTCCAGTCAGCTGTTCATTCTCGTCGCCCGGCGGAGAATTGCCGTCCAGAGCCACGACGCTCGTGTAGTCAATGGTCGACGGACATAGGATCGTTTCACTGGTGGACCAGCTGAAAGCAAACATAGATTCAGTATGTCACTCGACAACACATGCGTTGTGGGAAAGGATAGGTTGAAGCTCTCGCCCGTAACGCTTATTCTGCGGGTTCCAGCCTTCATTGAGACGGTTGCTGAGTAAGGACCTCGAGCGATTCCTTCATGCACAGTTGATCAGCACCATCCATTGACACTTTATCATTAGTTAATGGGGCTTAATAAATACAAAAGCAATCTTAATGCGTCCAGTAAGAGATAAGAATAACTTCACCTGCATTCCAGTTAGACAGACAGCTTGTCCACCCAGATCGTAATCATAATTGCACATTTTATAGCCCATATTAAAGACAGCTTGTCAGAAGTGCTTCCAACCTCTGACAAAAGGAGACTACGATCGAGTAACACGGTCTTCAAACTGCTGGCGAAAAAGAGGCAAAGTAAAGACAAGAGGCTCACGAATATCATCAACATACCGGTAAGAGGCAAACCCCAGGGTTGAAAGAACATGGATTGCATCTGCAGTATAGAGTATATACACATAGGTCCTAGAAAGGAACCCTGTGCAGCCCAAATGAGACCGAGAACAATGCTGATCGAGTAAAAACGAAAATCAGATCCCGAATGTGGTCAGAAAGGAACAAGTGCAACCACTGCACAGGACGACTCACATTCCAAGCCATGCTTTCTCCATGGCGCTTTATGAGAATGCCGATGACTTGGATGACAACGGCATTTTAGATCATACAAGAATGGTATAAGTTTTATTTTGTATTATATGGCATAATTTACGCATACTGAAAAAGTATAAGTGAAAGTGACTGCATCATGCAGTAGTTGGTTAAGCAAACGTTCCCTTGGTACCTTTTCAGTCTGCACTAATATGTGCTAATGCCTCTACGACTTCTTCTCTATGACTGCCTCTACGACTTCTTCTCTATGACTGCCTCTACGACTTCTTCTCTATGACTCTCCGATTTCTTCTCTATGACTGCCTCTACGACTTCTTCTCTATGACTGCCTCTACGACTTCTTCTCTATGACTGCCTCTACGACTTCTTCTCTATGACTGCCTCTACGTCTTCTTCTCTATGACTGCCTCTACGACTTCTCTATGACTCTCCGATTTCTTCTCTAACTTCAGCGGAGCAAAAACTCAAAATTTTAAGCAGAACTCACAAGTGAAATGATTGTTTCTAAACAAATACGATCAGATATTCAGAAAATGCAATGCACTTTTATGAGTACAGAAAGAAACATACGTCCTTACCTTCGCACATAGGCAATACCAGCGAATATTATCAAGATACAGAGAGTTACAGAAATGACAGCAACAATGACGATCAACATATCTACAACATGAAACAGTTGAATAATAATCCAACGTTTCCACAGTTAGGCGGAATTGAATGGAATTGCGGATAGTTTTCCGGAAATGTCATAAACTCGAATCTTTAATATTAGGCCTATCGTAGCAGAGTTATTAAAGTTTTAAGGTTAAAATGGGCTAGCTCCATGTTCTAGCATACATCAATTGCGTGTGACTGCTTGTTATATGATATAATATTTTAAATGCTAAAGCAACTGGCTATGGCTAGATCGAATTCTAAGGCATTAAGCTTATGTAATTTAGGCCTATATTATAGGACAATTATAGTTAGGGCAAGATTACACGCCCAAACACACGCTTAAGTTCTTAAACAACTACCGCCTCTGAAATTCAGTGTTCCTGAAATTCTGAGTTCCTAGGATTCAAAATATCCTCGCGAAGCTGTTTTCCTTAGGATCAGTTAGGCTAATAAATCATTCGGCTTTGAAGTTACAGTAACTTATAGTCTACTTGATCTCTCTGCTGAATCCAAGAACTTCGCTCTTTGAATAGCGTTGTAAGAAAACCTATGAGGGCGGGAGGCCAGTTCTGTCCTTCGCCGCCTGATCTCCCCACCTACCGCATACGGTTATTTCATAGATAAGTTCACAAGAAGGCGCTAGAGTAACAGAAACCCGAGAATATCCTTGACTTTATTTAAACTCCAGTATATTATTCTAGTGGGTGGGAAGTGCGCTACATTAAACGTCGGACTATGTTACATGCTGGTTAGAATTATATTACGTGACACCTGAAGAGAAACTGCCAACTGGAATCGCTACCCTGGCCTCCGTCTGCGCCGCAAGTGAACCTGAAAACATCCACACCACTGCAATTGTAACATTGCCTGACCTAACGAAAAATTAGGCAACGTAGAAAACTATTACCAGTACTCTAATGTAACACGGTCGTTCTTCTGCACCGTTTATACTTAAAGTGATCAGTTGGGCATTATGGTGTCAATCGAGAAAAGCCCGTGCGAACAGGTGTGTGTTAGGCTAACGTTCAAAAGATTCGTCGTCTTCTGCAGGGAAAGAAGATAAGGATTCGCAGTTTGGCCGACACAGCAGAACCTGCATTTGTCCAATTTCGGTCTCGTTAATGGCAGATGGAAGAGGTGGTTGCATGAGAAGCGCAGTCAGCAAATACGTGTAGGTGGAAAGCTCTTGATATCAGAATGACGGAAACGATGGACTGGACAGCAAGTTCTTCAGATGCATTAGAGTGTTGAGGTGCTTCGTACGTTCATCCATGGAAAACTAGTAAAGAGACTGATGTAAAAGGAATGGCATGGGTCATGGTGACCAAATGATTCTGAATGTGGGCATTCTACAAGAGCCGATCTGCAGAGATTTCGTAACGCCGATTCAAAATTAACATTATACAGTATATTGCTTTACTTCAGAAAGCATAGAAAGAATATATCAGAAGTCATTGAAGCGCTCAGTGTCACACTTAGCGCTTTTTAGGTTTATATAAAATGCTATATAAATATTTAGATACATACATACAGTAGTATGCTGTTACTGGGTGTCAATTCATTCAACCTTAATTCAATGGCCGTCTTAAATGTAAATAAGGAATAATTATTCCTATAGTTACAGTATTTAATTTTTGGCATAATTGCAGGTGAAGCCTCAACTATGACGACAGTGTTAGGACTAAACTGGTTTTCCAGGTCAGTCGAGCTTAGTCTATTATTTCCAGACGAAATTCGTTCGCCGTTTCATCATCCATCGACCCATGATTTAAAACTCTGGAGCTGCTTCTCTTATATATATATATATATATATATATATATATATATATATATATATATATATATATATATATATATATATATATATATATATATATATATATATATATATATATATATATATATATATATATATATATATATATATATATATATATATATATATATATATATATATATATATATATATATATATATATATATATATATCGTATCTCGATGACGTCTATCGTGGATACAAATAGCATATAGACTGATGTAGGCCGTTTTGTACATCATTTATCTTGTGTGTCACTCTTTCCTCAGCACTGATTTTCTTACGCTGAGTGCAGTTTCCGATGACGCCAATCCACTGGTTCCCTTGGCATCTCAGATGCCAAGTCTGCGATGTTGAGTTGCATCCAACAACGACCTCGTTCTTCATTCTTTGAATCCAGGCGTCTTTTAGGATTCGCAGATCGGCACAACCAACAGCTGCCAACAACAAAAGCCACCAATCACAAATCAACGTTCAGCGTATAAGGCGCATGCATTTCCAAGTCAAAGCCGCTCTTTATGTAAAAACCTAGATTTGCGATTACTTTACACTGCAGTTAAAACGAAAAGGCATTTCGCACAGCTGGCATCCGTGAATATCATATGGCGAAGGGCAGAGAGACGGGAAAACGTGTCATGTGTCATGCGGTGTCGTCATGTCATGTCGTAGTCGTATGGCATTAAGTGGCATGGTGTAGAGTCGCATGACATAAGATGACATGAAAAGGCAAATATGGCTTAATCAGCATAAAATATTATAATTACCCTTAAGGCATAGGCCTACTTGGTATGCCATTGCTGGTATGCTGGTACGAAACTGCATATCGTTTTAATACGAGAGACGGCGCATTTGCTAACCCTGGAATCGAACAATGAACTTTTCCTGATTCGACTTTCGTTTCCAGAGGACGATTTTGAGGATATTTGACGTCGATTCGTAGACGGACGTCATCCGTTGTTGTCTTTCACTGCACACGGAAATGTTCCTACTTCCACCCGACTCCAGGACATATCCGTAAGAGATACACGCATTGCGAGACGGCGACCCTGCTCCCATCGTGTCTTCCGGCTTTTCCGTGGAATATGGAGAGAAGTCCATGATGAAGATAGCTACCTGCTGGCCTGGGTCGGCCTGGATCAGCCACGGATGGAGCTCAGAGCCACACTCATGTCGACTGATGACAAGGGAGGAGATGTGCCAGGGGTAGACAGAGGCAGAGATTGTACATATGTGTTCTTCGTTAATCACTGAAATCATTGGATTACATTAAAAGATTTACAACATTCTATTAAGAGGCCTTAAGTTGTTTCACATATGGAGTTCTTGTGGGTAAGGTGTAAACTAATCTTTGGGAAAATGATAAACTAATCAGTATTTCATTTAACCGCCAGATCACCTTTTCTTATCTAAAAATTTATGCAAATTACGAGACCCTAGCTTGTGTTGCGTACAGAGTACTTCCTTTGGTTGAAAGGTTTGTTTAGATTTCTGGGCAATGGATAATCAATAGAGCCCATTCAAATGGGAGACCGTCTTTCCTTACCAGTCTGTCTAATCGACTAGGCAACAACTAAAGCCACCGCTTCCTGTTGCTTATAAAGTTAAAGCTCAATTATTTTCAGTAATTGCACATAGTAGGCCTATAATGCAAAATCAAAATCAGCAAACAGGGATCACTTACTTACACCATTACACCCATCCTCTGAATTATAAAAAATGATAAATACAATAAATATTGAGAAACATTACATACATGATCCACAAAACTTAATAATCGCGAAATGGAAATTGTTCCAGAGGCAGCTGATCTTAGGTTTGTTCTGGTGGGATTAAGTGTAAGTGGAATGCATAAGTCAGCAAGGTATCTTGGTGCTAAACCATGAAGGGCCTTCTATACAAGGACAGGAATTTTAAACTGGACCGAAGCTGGAAAAGAAAACCAACGTAATTTTAACTACTCAAAATCTGTAAATGGAGATCTTGGAGGAAGCTGAAGAACAAGGTGAAAAGCTGCACACAGAACTGATTGTAAAGAGTCATAAAAACGACAAGGAAGAGAACCGAGTATTGAATTGCAACAGTCTAGTCGTGATAAGGCAAGTGAACGGACAAGAGTTAGAGACCGTATATATAAATATATATATATATATTCAATGAGGTAATTAACTGATAAAAATGGCGGTTTGGCGTCGTCTGTATGACCCTTGCAAGCACAATGAAGTCAAGCAACGTCAAACGCGGTTAGTACTTGAATTGGTGAGCAGACAGAGAGACAAGTATATAAGAAAGCAGGGATTCAAGCACTGAGACTAAACCTAAAACTATACCTCGTAGACATGTGTAGTTAGTCTCGAAGTAGACTTTGAGCTCCTTGAAGCAAGGCTTCGTCGCGTCAAAGTCTGCGTCTGGTATTCTTATTTCGCACTCCTGTTGAGCCGAGCACTTGCTGTCGGCGATTGGCAGCACATTTGAATGGCAGCCCAGGTAGCCGAGGCTAGTCGTAACGCACCTGCCCATGCGCATGCGCCCGTAGAAGGCACTCTGCATCACGATCACGTGATCCGTCCAACATCTTGCACGAAATGTCTCTGACTCGCAGTAGGATTGGGCCAAACCACCTGAAAACAGAATGAAGCGCTAAATAGTCGACCCAGCAACTAATATCAAAGTCAGTCATCTCCTTCCATAGCGATGCTTACTGTTCAGGTTAAATGAGTAGCACCCACTTCACAACGATGACAGACATATCTGGCTAATGCTAGAAACAAGCACTACCACGATCAAATGGAGATAAACCAGATCTCGAAATCAGATACAACGTATACATTTTTTCAATATTCATACAGGTGTGCAAAGACAAGAAAAGCCACCTGTTGAAATTTGATAGTTCCGCTTTATAAATACAACAATAATAATAATTATACAACCAAACAATTATCTCGTCACTTTACTCGCTGCATAGACAAAGATCGAAGTTCAAGAAAATTCCCAATACATCATAGTGCTGACACTGGCAGAATAGTTAAGCTAATAGACACTATCAGAGACAAGGTTTTCAGCCACCTTAAACCAATTTCATTGTGAGAAACTAGATCCCCCTCACTCCATCTCTTGCTAAGCTCTGTAAAAGATAGGAGCTTGATCCTTGTCCTTGCAAAAAATTTATATGATAGATGTTCTCATCAATCAAGAGATCAATATTCACATGGATTGCGGTATTCTGTTCTTGAGAGATTCTAATTCCAATATTCTGGCTGGTTTAGATGTGAATTAAGGGCCTCCAGGGTTTAATTTAATTAATTTAATTAACCATGCAGAAATGCAAATGAAGTAAACTGACATCAGACAGGAGGCAACTGGAGAATGCTTGAGTATCTCCGCTTTGCTTCCTCTAGCTTCTGGCCCATCTCGCCCCCGGTTCAGGACTGGTGCCATGTCTGGCTTGGCACCCTCGTCGTACACTGGCCGTATGTGAGCGCCAGTTCTCAAGCTTGGCGTCCAGAACCGCAGTGAACTTAAAGTCTCCTTGTTGCCCTCCTTGCTCTTCCACCACGCTGCCCTTCCTCACATCCAAGAAGATTGTCGCGTCGGCGGTGAGGCGGTAGACGTCTGGGACGATCGCGCAATAGTCCAGCAGAATGTCTGCACCCTGAGTAGGACGAATTTTGGTGACAGACCCTATATATGCAGCCCTAGCACGGGCCTACCGCGCGGAATTACCAGGGGCTTGACACGGGGGCCTCCACTGGCTCGCTAATCGCAGCTGGTCGATATACTCGTCCATCAACACGATATTAGCCTATGTCCTATTACGCCTTCCTCTGTTGTGGGTTTGTACTGCTCCGCCACAGCTCTGGCATTTGGGCCTAGTTCCTATGCCACGTCTTTTCTTTAATAGCAAATCTTGGTGCGCTGCAAGAGCTCCGCTGGTACTTTTATGAACTCTCGATTAGCTTCATGCACGCATTTGCGCCCCACATGGTATGCATAAACGACACTCTGCCTGGACTCATACCTCGCACTCGCTGCAGGGGTTGGGAAGGTTGGTCTCCCACGATGGCGTCAATAATATTCTGCAATGCAGCTTTTGCCACATGCAACCATTTGGCCCGATATTAGCCACACACATTGGTTTGTAATGCACCCCATGTTTCGATGCTGTCTACTGGTCTGCATGTTCGACGCCAGAAATGCATACAGGCCATACAACAGGTTGTCTAAACGAGGGTATTCGCTAGTCAAGGGTAAATTCCGTTATTGGCTCTATTGGTTTGCCATACTTACTTACTTACTTACTTACTTACTCACTTATTCCTTGCTGAGCAAGTTTGCACATCGGGCAATGCAGCTCTATCGACCTCCAGTCTTCCTGCCTCATCCCACGACATTTCCAAACACCCTAGGTCATCTCTGATGGTCTCTGGCCAGTTCTTCCTTGGTCTTCCCCTTCTTCGTTTCCCTTTAGGCATCCAGTTCATTGCTTGATTAGCCCGCCTACCTTTGTCCACACGAATGGTGTGCCATACTGGCCTGCTATTTATAACGGAAGAGGTTTATCTGACAAATGTCTCTCGTTGCTGTGCAAATGAATCTGGCTTTGTCAGTGCGTCACAAATCTGTCATCACAATATTAGTTTGTCCGCTGAAACGGAAGGTGACACTTGTCGTTTTGAGACAGTTCTGCGGCGCTCGCGGAGGGGACCTGGGGCGGCGGCGAGGGCAGCGGTGGCTTCTGTGGCCCGCATGATCGTAATCGTATTCGTAATTCCGAGATTTCTACAGCGCCCAACGAAAGCCGCGCTGTGGAGACCAGCTTATTCACAGGCGCTCAGTCAAAAGAAAATCGATAGGCAAAATGGTCCGGTTCCAGGTCAAGATCCAAAAGTCAGACGGAGAGACAGTGTGGCAGCTACGGGGATGGTGTTTGGGGTTGGAGTGGAGAGAGAGAGATAAGAGGAAGAAGGGGTGTCAGAGTACGATCTGTGAAAGAGGAATGTTCTGAGTTCTGAGTGGAAGGCCGAAGCAGAAATTGCATGAGACCCTGAACCGATGAATTCAAGATGAATTCAAACCGACGTCTCGCATCAAACCCTACGTTTGACTCGGGCCTCAAGCCTCTTAGTGTGGACTGTGTATAGACAAACGTGTCCCCTACCTCTGGGGCTGAGCCGCTGTAGGGGCGGCGGCAGCTTCTTTAGCCAAGATATGGCGCGAGAGAAACACCCAGGTGTCCTCAAACCCTTATTTGCCTCTACTGATTCTATTCCTAAGGGAAAATATTCGAAAACATCTTACACATGGTGACTTTCAATGTGTCGGATCAGAGACAAGGAGTTTAAGAAAGGCTGAGTCGAACGTATAGAGATGTTGTAAATGTGAATCTAGACTCTAGAGAAAATCAATTCATTCTGTCTGACTGAACATCAACATAAAAGAAAGTACAGGGCTTACTTCCGAATTAGTGAAAAGATGCACGGTTTGATAAAAACTTCTATAGATTCGGGGAGACACGCCAACATGGCCCGAGTTAACTTGGCCCTTCCTTTAAAACTGCGATAGCGCTTGTGTACATAGGTCTAGAATTAAACATGAGGAGGGGATCATTAGTTATATGGTCTGCCAATTTCTGCAATAACTGTCATGCTGGCAATACAAAACTGTCATATAATACATACACGCATACATACACACATATATTCATGCCGATATAAATATACAAAATATACATGCATACATAGTCATTCCGATATAAATACAGATGACACATTGTGTGCAGTATAAGGATTAATAACAAGTGTTGGTAATACTAGAAGAGAATTCCTTTGCTCTACATAATCCTACTTAATTTTGCCGTCGTCATAAGCTGTAAGGCATATCGAATTCCATGGCGAGAGCTGTATTAGAGCATGAAAATCACCTGGAAATGAGAATGTAATCAGTCACCGAGAGAAGCCTAAAAGCCTACTGCAACATCCGTATAGCCGCATCGGTCGCAATATCTGGAGATCAGCGGCGCGCACTTGCGCAAAACATTGCTTTTGGCGCTAACTGTAAGCCAAGCCAATATCATCGCCAATGATGTGAAGCCTTGGTGGATGGGTTCACCGTCGCCTACATATATACGAAATTCTAAATGATAAAAAATGGGTCGAACGAAAAATCATTTGCTATGATATTATGCAGGCCGACTGCAGCTAGCAGAAGACGAATCAAATATGATTGCTTGCAGTATAATCGGGTGCTCGGCGAGGCTGATTATTTATTTGACGCCTGAGCGATTGGAAATGAAAGTCACGATTGACTGGACGAGAAAAAAGTCGTTCGAAGCGTCAAGTTGACCGGATAACGCGCCTAATTTGTTCTGCATCGAATTAACTGAATTTGCTTTTATCTTCAGTCGTATCAAGTAGTCTTTTGATAAATGAACCCAGATTTGAATTGAAACTTTGACGGAAAGTGCAATTTCCCTGAATTCGATTTAACAATTTAGCACGATTTCACTGCTGCGCTGGTAAACTTACAGGAGCCAAAGAAACGACTGGCGATTTTCTTCTGTAATTTTCGAAGCAATCGCCGGGTAATTTTCCTTTGACGTGCACTGGTGACTTGGCTGTGCAGCTGTCATCTGGTCCATGTCAGCGCTGGACCAATTTGCGACGTCGTCTGGTCACATCAGACAACGACTGGATTGCTTCGACATTAGCTGGTCTCGTCTGACAGAAAATGGTCTGACCCGACAGAAGAAATTCCTATGGTCTAAAGATGGACATGCTCTGGAAAAATTGCTTGTAATGTTGCATTGTTTTTCATCGTAGACGATGCCCTGCTGCTTACTATGGGTGTAAGTGGCATATTAGATATGTTGTATATGTGTCCATCTATAGAGGTTTCTTAAGTAAGTATAATGTTTTAACATAGCTCAAATTGACGTTCAAGTTAGATTATATTATGCATCAACTTAATCAATGTTTGCAACGTCACTTAATGTAAATATAACTTATTGTAATGTAACTGATGCAGCCTAAGTAAACTTTTTATTACGCCCTTTATTATTATTAATTAGAAACTTCTATTGCGCCGGTGTCTAATGCATAAGGCGTCAACTAATGGCGCACCAAATTTAATTACATCTTGAAAGCGCTTCTCGCCAACATCAGTGGTGTAAATGTTGATTAAGAACGACAGGTTCATCTGTAAGCAAATTTTGCTCAAACAGATGGAAAAGTCATTACTGGCGTCAACACAACCCACTTTGTCCAATTTGCTGCTTTTTCTTAGTCATACGATACCTGTCCTCGGAAATTGTGAGACAGAATGTTAAAAGGGACTTTATAAATATTCAGGTAAACAATAAAAATTACACACATCATTTAAAATTCTGACACTCACTTCGGCGTTCATTAACGGCTTTTGCTGTCAAAAACAAAAGAAGTTTTGCTAATTAGATGTATATGGGACGGATGCCAACCTTCTGTTGAAACTCGCCTGGTATTCTGCTTGAAGTTGGAAGCCTTGCTTCACACTGCTATTTGTTTTACTGCAAGCACACAACAATCATGCCGTGGCAATGTCGTGGCTGTTCTTCTGCTACGATGCATCGTTGCATCGATGGCCCCCTTTCACTATACTTCTTTCTTCAATCTCCACTCATTATTGTCTGCTTCTGCTTTTCACTAAACCTGCAGAACAAAGGACGTTCCGACACTGGACGATGAGATCAACAGAAAATGACACGTTTGGGACTACTCGACATTTTCTACAAATCCTTTGCAAAGACAGACGACGAGGATGTCGTCCAGGAGTCAATGAAACAAAGCCACAACAAAGCATCTGATTTTGAGGTTCGGACGAAGAACAGTGGCGCCTCCTTTGGAAGACAAGTTAGGAGAAACGTGTTTCGCCTGCGTTAATTACAGTAGCTCAGTGTTCTTCATATCTGATGACGTATGTCGGCCTATTGTAACCGTGTCGCCTTTCACTACTTAATTAGTAGTTAAGACACGAGAAACTGGCTGTACTTTGTCTTGTCATATAAAGGCTTCGGTCCAGTCGTTGGATGACAGTTGCTTCTTTGCTTCAGCACAAAGATAATTCAAACCAATGCAGAAGAGCGACTCCAGGGACGAGACTACAGGTGCTTGCAGCGCATAGTCAGCCTATCCTTCCACCAGAGCACTGCAATGTGACCCTGTCCTTCGCTAATAAAGCCTTTCGTTTCATTTTACTTGCACCATGAAACTCGATCGAAGATTATGACATTTTGAAATTACTAAATTTTATTTCAAAGGCGCTCCGTTGCTTACAGAAGCCATATAATGTCTCATACTATCATAGATTAAATAAAAAACCTTCGCAGTTTAAGACGAGTGCTAACAGTTATTCTTTCTTATTTTTGCATCTATGTATGTGTGTGAATGTATGTATCCATGTATGTATGTTTGCATGCATGCATGCATGTATGTATGTATGCATGTGTGTATTTATGTGTATATATGTTGGTATCAAGACACTTAATGTAGAGTGTTTCTAATATCTCACAAAAGCGCTGCAGTTTTTGTGAGGAACTTCAATGTTAGCTGACGGTAATTGACTGTAAAAATTAAAACGTAATAATACTGTAAAAAATTGCCAAATTTGCGGCCATTTGTGTGAAATAAACATGCATGTCAATTCGTGTGTGCAATACCTTCTAAACGGCCACCCTTTTCTGCCTGGTCTAAGATAAGGTATTGGAAAATCGGAAAAAAATGTTATCAAGAGAAAACATGATGCATATCAGATAATTTCCTTTCTTTGTCAATGGTGAATTACCGAAGCATAGAAAGGCCACGAGAAATATGTTTTACATCCACTGTACCCATCGTATGCCGTAATAGTTAGATATATCCATTTGTGCAGTGTACTTAAGAGGTCGTTGCATTGGCACACGAGTGTCTTGATACACAAATAAAGGTAAAAAGGTAAATGTAAATGTAACATAATTGTATACTACAATAATTTATAGAAACTTCTGAGAAGCGTGATCATGGTGGTTGAATGATCGTTCTGCGTAGCCTATAACATAACCGCAGCAATCTAGCAACATGCAGGGCACCTTTCTAAGTACCACCACGAAGAGCAAGGCTGTCTATGGGCACAAGCACAAGTCTTCGTCTATGAAACGAAAGGTACTGTTTTGTCTGAGACTGCATTCAATGGCTGGTGCGCTTGGCTGGTGGCTATGCTGGTGGATGGATGGGTGGGTGGGTGCATTGCTGCTGCAGAGAAACGTTCATTAGCCCAATCCACGCAGCTAGATGACAGAGTGCGAGCATCATAAGAGGCAGTCAGAGGTCAGAGGTGTTCAGTGTCACCATCGACTGGGGATTATGTCCGGAGGGGTCCGAAGCAGCGATGACGACGGTCAATGAGAAGGCAGAGGAGTGGCAGGAAATAAAGTACTTCATGAGGAGAAGTAAGTACCAGCCGACATCGACATATGTGGAGGAGGGGATGAGAAGGGGAAGGAAGAAGAGGAGGAAGGGTGGCCGAAGACATCAATCAACGCACTCTAATCAACAACCGCCTCCGCCGCCATCGTTGCTGCCAATCGTATACACGGTCCACTGCAGCCCGGTTGCCTCTGTCCTTCCAGCAACAGCAGCTGAAGCGACGACATGGAGGCATCATAACAGACTAAGCATCCTCTGCCTTCGTCGTTTAATGCAGTCTCACCCGATGCTCGACGGAGAGATGGATAGATGGATAGCTGGAAAGGCAGATACAAATGAAAAGGCTCAGTTGCTCTACGGATGGACGGACGGACGGTCGGACATCTAACGTCGAAAGACATTATTAATCGAACGAACCGCGACACTAACGGCATCTTTAATGTATTACTCAGCCATCTTTAACGCTGCTATCCATCTCTCTGTCTCTCTGTCTCTTTGTCTCTCTCTGTCTCTGTCTCTTTCTCTTTCCCTCCGTCTCTTTCTCCATCTCTTTCTGGGTCTCTCTTCATCTATCTATCTATCTATCTATCTATCTATCTATCTATCTATCTATCTATCTATCTATCTATCTATCTATCTATCTATCTATCTATCTATCTATCTATCTATCTATCTATCTATCTATCTATCTATCTATCTATCTATCTATCTATCTATCTATCTATCTATCTATCTATCTATCTATCTATCTATCTATCTATCTATCTATCTATCTATCTATCTATCTATCTATCTATCTATCTATCTATCTATCTATCTATCTATCTATCTATCTATCTATCTATCTATCTATCTATCTATCTATCTATCTATCTATCTATCTATCTAACTATCTACCTATCTATCTATCTATCTAATTTTCTATCTACCTAATTTTCTATCTACCTGCCTACCTACCTACCTACCTACCTACCTACCTACCTACCTACCTACCTACCTACCTACCTACCTACCTACCTACCTACCTACCTACCTACCTTCCTACCTACCTACCTACCTACCTAGCTAGCTATCTATCTATCTATCTATCTATCTATCTATCTCTAACTCTCAGTTTTACCCATCTTTCTCTCTCTCTTTCTCTTTCATTCTCTTCCTCACTTCATCTCTTTCTCTCTCTTCTCTATCTATCTATCTATCTATCTATCTATCTATCTATCTATCTATCTATCTATCTATCTATCTATCTATCTATCTATCTATCTATCTATCTATCTATCTATCTATCTATCTATCTATCTCTCTCCCGCCCCCATCTCTCTCCGACTCTCTCTTTCCACATCACATTGACTGATGCACACTTTAGCATACAATATATGTGATACGCGTGACAAAATATTTATATAAAATGTGTCAAATTTAAAATAGATATGTGAATATAATATATGCGTTTCATAAATAATACTATAAATATATATACAAATATGTCATGTATAATACATATGTATCCCAATAAATAAGACACAGATTTTATAAATATGCATAGGCATAATTATAACATTTTATGATACGATATTGCTAAACAAATATTTATAATTATTTAAATAGATTTTAATAAAAGGTGTGGATATTATTAGAATAGTATGCCTATATATTATATATACCTATGACAGTAAAATATGCGTCAGATACGAATAATACTCAAGCGAATTGTACAGATATAAGCATGATTATAGTTTATAATTCAGTTTTGTATGAAGACCAAAACAAAAGAATTGTCTTAACGTTCCTAGTGGCGCCTGGAGTCTGGTTTCTGGTATTGATGGCTGAGCGATAATAGGAAAGTTAGCATAGCTTTCACATTTGGCGCAGAGGCTGAGTTCACACGAGACGAGAGACAATTTCTGCGTGCGATGATGCCCTCGCGTCGAGTCGAAAAGGGACTATCGCACAGGGTATAGTAAGATTTAAAACTCAGCGCTGTGGTTTCCGCTACGCTTATTTGTCTGTGTGTCGTTGTCCAGTAACAAACTGTCAGAGGTTGAGAACACACTGCGTCATGCTTAACTGTGATCGCACTGCTATAAACGATGTGATATAACACAACAGATCATATGCAGGAGAATTTGAAATAGGAACGCTCTATAGAGAGCTGTAAATCACTTGAACGTTTAGAAAGAACTTTCTGTTGCGTGTAGTATTCTGCATTATTAAAGGTCTTCTTCGGATTTCTGGCAGCAACCAAAAAGCTGAGTCGCGAAAACAAACTTATTCACAGGCGAAACCAACCATATTTGTTTTCAGGAATTTAGATCTATAAATTTTGTTCCAAAGTTTCTGGTGCGAGTCAAGTTACTTTGGGTCCTAATTGGCTTCTCCAGAGTTTCCCTAGATGAATTCGTGGATTACTGTTGCCGCAATGAAACGGCAACCATTTCTGGACGACCTTACAGCCCGTTTATCAAATTCCGAGCAATTCGGAAAGTGCCAAACTTGGAGCTACACGCCGCAGCCTCTCCACCGGGAAAACACAGACTCTGCTGCAACGGCAAATCAAAGAAAGGTCATCATTGCATGCACGTGAGGATGCTGGTTCGCATAAGTAAGTGAGGAAGTAAATGAGTACGTAAGTAAGCGATGCATTTGTTAACACGCCAAATATCCTTCGATTGTGCAAGGAATCATAGGCGTGGGTGGGTCACCGACCATCGCTTATTTAAGAGATTTAAATCTCAGGCTAGTATACGATCCGTACACCGAAACCTTAAAAGGCTCGGAACCCAGTCACATGGGGAGCGGTGATGAAGAATCTCGCCAATAAATTCATTGCAAAATGATTAGCGTCGGGGCCATGCGGCCGCTATAGAAAACCATTTACATTTACTTTCCTGCAGCAGCAGTGAGAAGTACTGCTTTTGCCTTCAAATCTGCGATATGTATTTACGAAAATAGCCAATTTAATTATAAAGACGACTAAATACAAATAAATACCATACCACATCCAAATACTACTTAATGAAAGCAAATACGGTTTCGCATTAATTCATTTGCACTTAGTTTTGTAATTGGGGAAGGGCATTGAATATGACCCTACCTGCCGATCGATTTTGCTTTGACTGTGCGACTGTGAATAAAGCTGTTTCCCGCGATTTAACTTTCTTTGTGCACTGTATAAATCTAGAGATTATGATTACGATTGAATTGAAATTGTTTTTATGCCGGTTGGTTAAGTACTGTCGAATGTGTAACATTGAGGGTAACCTCGTCAGAAATGCAGTCGGTGCGTTTGTAAGAAACTCGTCCTTGGGTCCAAATTCGGCCACCATCACCTGGTTCCTTATGACGGAATTCGTAACTACGTCAACGGTGAACTCTTGTATATTCAGTGATACTGATTTTCGCTGCACTGGATGCCTCTTTATGTGCCTGAGGTGAGAAGTTACAGAGCGAGGAGAAAAGAAGGAGAAAGGCGGAGGAGCAAAAGTAGGAGGAGAAGAAGATGCAGGGTAAAAACGGCGGAGATTAGGAGAAGCAGGTGGAGAAGGAAAGAATAGCGGACGGATGGGCTTCTGTTGAGTTATTACAGTGTGCAATGTATTCCACCGAGGGCGATTGCAGCGAACCGTGTGCACAGCGTTCGGCTTGAGGTAATAGGTGGTTAATTATGGCCAACGTGCGATTAGGAAGCCGGCATGTTCGACAATCTAATTAGTGGTGAAGTCGGTGCAGGCGACGCGAAATCAGAGGAAGGCAGACGTCTTAGGTCGACTGCCGACTGCGGGTTACCAGGTGCTCCGTCGGATAATCACTGAGCTCAGGAAACATTGATGCTTTTGGTCATCTTTTGGTTCAGTGGCTGAGCCGCGGCCGTCCTTGCGCGTCAGCTATTATATGGAAGCCTAATATCAATAAGACACATGGAAGACGCTCGATGGTAAAACTGGCGTTAGGAGGATGTGATGTTATGAAACTGTGATGTTGTGAAAATTGCGATGCTAGAAAACTGCGATGTTTGAAAGCTGTATTGTGAGAAAACTATGAAGTCAGGAAACTGTGACGTTAGAATACCGTGATGCATGAACCATTCGGTGGCCTAACACTGATCTATCAGGTCCACCTCAAGTCGGTCGGTCAGTCGGTCAATCGGTCTGTTATCATTATTGTCCTTCATAGAAGTCAACATGTTTTGTCATCATCCAACATATTATTGTGCTGCCGTTTAGTAGGATATTTACTTCGGTCTTGCTCTGTTTTCGTCTTTTCTCTGCAGCATGCAGTCGTAGCACATATACATATATAAACATAAACTATATTAGCTTCTACCTGGGCTACGTTTACAAGCAACACCAGATATTCAATTATTTATCTCCTGTTCTAATTAGACATAATACGTTCTTTCGTCTGGCCTACCAAGTGGAATCGAATCTGCATTTTTCGATCGATGGCTCACATTTATAGAATAGTTTATATCATATCAACCAAAAAGCATTAGTTATACATGGATTTACATCAGGCAGTGTAATGTATGTACATTATTACAACTTCTGATATTTTCTGTAATGAATTCCACGAACCGATAAAAATAGTATAATATAACATAGCGCCTTCGAGAGTCTTCTAAGCTATTTACTAGCGTAACATGACCCATATAGAAACAAGATGTCGCCCTCAGGCGGTGAAAAAACCAGCGAACTGCCTCACAAGAAGCAAAAACACAAAGTCCACCAACGGACGGTGAAAAAAACGGGTCAGAGACCCAAAACGGTAAAATAGGTCAGAAGAACCAAACAAGTCATCCAAGGTGGATGACTCAAACATGAGTTCCCGAAAGAGCCTAAGAAGAATAAAGGCCACTCGGGCCAACACCAACATCTAGTCTCAGCCAATCTTAAACACAACACTTTTTATAAGGTCGGCTTTCTCGCCAAAATATACAGAAGACGTACAACATATCAACTTACTCGGTCCTATCCTATATTCTTGGCCTTGTTTATTCACTGGTTAAAGCATAAGCCACGGCGCTTCTGCAGTGCGTGAGGATGCCGGTTCGCATACCGATAGTGGCTATATTTCAGAGATTTAAATCTCGGGTTAGCACGATCCGCGCATGGGGACCTTAAATGGCGTGGCATCCATTCAAACGGGCAGCGGTGGTGAAGGATCTCACCCGATAACTTCATTGCAAAATGAGCAGGGTCGAGGCCATACGGTCGCTATATAAAACCCTGTACGTTTACATTTACGCCGTATTTAACAATAACACTGGTCAACATAGAAATCGTTACTGACTGGAAAAGGCCCTAATGTGTAGCATCTTGGTGTGCTGAACACGAATATAACCATAAAAAATTTTTATTGGCTCTCGTTTTGAAAATATTTCATATAGTTCATTTTTTATGTTTCACCATGTAAATTTATGCAGTAGGACTGCGACAATATCCTAAATAAGTCTAGAATGATGTAATATTCCACCTCATTGCATAATCCCATCATGGACACATCATGCATAGTTGATTACGTCATTTTCTGATGCAATGTAAAACTACAGCCAGTCGGCTGCTGACGTAAGATGACGTCAGCAGTGTACGATATAAAGCGAGTCGGAACGGTTGAGCATTTACAATATTACAGACTTTGTGCGAGACAGTTTAAGTTACTGTTTTATAAAACTATTATTACTTTATCCATTTAGATACAATACAGAACAGTAATACCTCGGAAGTGCGTAAATACTGTGGACAACTTTTGTTACATTTGTGGGGAAGCGACATTTGCCAACCAGAAGAAAAGTATCACTTATCAAGTCAAGAAGGCATATCATGCTTACTTCGAATGCAAGGTTGGTGACCAAGACAAGCCATGGGCCCCGCATATATGCTGTGCTACATGTACAACACAGCTTTCACAGTGGTTGAATGGCAAAAGACCATCAATGCCGTTTGCAGTTCCCATGGTGTGGAGAGAGCAAAGCAACCACGTAGATGACTGTTACTTCTGCTTGGTTCCTCCTCTTTCCGGTGGAATAACGAAGCAAAAGAAGTCGACAATAGTCTACCCAAACATTCCGTCAGCATTGAGACCAGTTCCACATGGTGATGGACTTCCTATTCCAGAACCTCCAGCAGAATATATTTTCCTTGATTCATCTGATGAGGACAAGGGTGAGCCGACATGTTCTTCTCCTGGTCCGTCAGCGTGCAGTGATCCCGATTTTCACTGTGGTGCATCATCAACCCCACACAGAATAACACAGGAAGAACTAAATGACCTTGTTCGTGATTTGGACTTATCCAAAAACAAGGCAGAATTGCTAGGATCAAGACTCCAACAATGGAATCTTCTAGAAGAAGATGTCACAATTACTTCATATAGAAAGCGCCATCAGCAGTTGGAACCTTTCTTTATGAAGGAAGGTAATCTGGTATTCTGTTCCAATATTGACGACCTCATGAATGCCTTACAGATCACTCATGACCCACAAGAATGGAGACTCTTTGTAGACTCTTCAACACTGAGTCTTAAGGCTGTGCTTTTGCACAATGGAAACCGTCTTCCATCTATTCCATTAGCGCATGCTGTCCACACGAAAGAGACATACGATAACCTAAAACAGCTACTGCATTCCATTGACTATAACAGGTACAAATGGCACCTGTGTGGTGATTTGAAGGTAGTTGCCATTTTAATGGGACTGCAGCAAGGACATACAAAATATGTGTTTCTTGTGTGAGTGGGATAGCCGAGCAAGAGAGTTGCACTACGTGCGGAAGGAATGGACTCCCAGACAAAACATGGCAGTTGGACAGAAGAATATCCAGCACCCAGCTCTGGTCGAGGCTCACAAAATCCTACTACCACCCCTTCACATCAAACTAGGTTTGGTGAAGAACTTCGTGAAATCCATGGACCGCACTTCGCCAGCTTTCCGATACCTGCATGAAAAATTCCCTCGACTCAGCGAAGCAAAGATTAAAGAGGGAGTTTTTGTGGGTCCTCAGATTAGAGAACTCTTCAAAGATGACCGCTTCAACAACTTGCTGGAGGGTGATGCGAAACAAGCATGGAATGCTTTTCGTCTAGTGTCTACAGACTTTCTGGGGAATGTTAGGGCAGAAAACTACAAGGAACTAGTAGAAGACATGCTCAAGCAGTACCAGAAATTTCGCTGCAATATGTCTCTGAAGATGCATTTCCTTCATTCCCATCTGGATTTCTTCCCTGACAACTGTGGTATGGTTAGTGACGAACATGGCGAACGTTTTCATCAAGATATCGCAACAATGGAGCAAAGGTACCAGGGAAAATGGTCCACTACAATGTTGGCTGACTACTGCTGGACACTCCGCAGAGATGCTCCCGAACAGCTGTACAAGAGACAGGCAAAAAATCTAAGAACTAGTCTATGACCTGGTTTTTACAAATATTAACTGTAAGTGTATCACTATTGGCATGCATTGTGCGATATAAAATTACTTCATTTCAGATTACAAAAAAACTAGAGCCAATTCGGCATTTTCACTGTCATATTCGTGTTCAGCACATACAAATTGATAAGAACTGACTAATTTCATTTCAGTAACATGACTTTTGTAAAAATTTGTTGTCCAGTGTAATATTATATATATAAATATATTAGGTTTACATACAAAGCAAATAAGCCTAAATGTTAAATGATTTGTCGAATAGTATTAAGTATGTGTGCATGCACACACAGAATGATACAAACATCATTTATATTATGTATGTGTGTATGTGTAGGTATTGCATTTAACATATAACATGTCAAGTGTAAATATAAAACGAATTATTAGACCCTTTAAACTCATTTGGAAATTATATAATTCACTTGTCATTTTCGGGCGTGAAACAAAGATTTGCATTAATGCTGCTTCATTTTCGTTGTCTACTATGAGTAGGACCGCCACGTGCTGTTCTTGCAAGCTGTAATGGCTTCCCATCAATCTGTCTGTGCCATCAGCCTCAGCCAGCTCCCTTCAATAATCCAACACTCGCTTGTCTGGAGGTGTATTCGGTGCAATAATTAATGACGGTAAAAATCAGTCGTCAGGTATGCTGAATTGTTGTATTAGACGTCCATATGAAACGCAGCGGACAGCTTCAAAAGGATTGCATCGCAATCAGCAGGTGCTTCTATTACAGCCATCATGCTTTCATGAAAAATTGCTAGGCAGCTTTAAAAGCGGCGTCAAATAGCTTTGTGCTTTTGCCAGTCCGTCTGTCTGCTTATGACAACGTTTCTTAACTGCTTTTTGCTTTTACTATAATATGTTTTTTTCTGACGTCCTTTCTCCAGTTCATGTAAAACTTCTAACTGTTAACTGACAAAACTTACAAGAATCAACTGAGTCCTGCTGCTCTTTAGTTACAAAAATGTTGATGTCGTTACAATTATGCGCATCAAAAGTTTAAGCTTTGACCAGAACTGCGAAACGATAGAAAGGCGCTCAGATGATCATTAACTAATTACTCTGGTAAATAATATCAAGTCTAATTCGATATTCAATAATGATGCATTATTTCACATGCATGCAGCATGTTCATTACTAACTTATTTGAAATGTTAGAGAATTTATGCGAAAAATGCAACTCTTTCTGTGCCCGTGTTAAACCCACTGCTGACTTGTCGACCATGTGTTATAACAGAAAACTTGCATCTTAATAATGCAGGAAAATATTCATCAAATTTTCGAAGAAAACTGAAATTCTAAATAGCTCTGAAACCTGTATTTGTACACGAGGTCTAAATGAATAGCATTATTGTGATATTATCATGTATTTTAGCCTATATTGCATGCTCTACATAAAGGAATGAATAATGTTTTAATTGCTGTGTCGACTGATGTTCAGAATAAGCCAATAAAACTAAAACTAAGTTACTGAATGGCAATTCATACAGCAGCCAAATTTTGCAAGGTAATTGTACTCTGCACAAGCGGTTGCAAAGGGTTAATATACTCCGATAAACCGCTTTCCTTTTGTTCAAATGCGATCACCTGCATATATATAACATCGCATCACGTCATAATTTCATTTACCTTTATGTATATTATGGTATATACCATATTACAACTTTGCATTTCGCACACAAATTCATGCATACACACATACATTCATTCATGCATGCATACATGTATACAAATATACACAGTTATACATAGGCCTACATACTTACATGCATTCATACATGCATGCAAACGTACATATATAGGCCTATAGTTGTAGAATTAAATAACAGCCTAAGCGAAACTATAGCGATCAGTGCCCATTAGTAATATTTGTCAAATGAGGAGCGGCTCTTCATTAGATTGGCAAGTTCTTGATTAGCCAGCACTAACCTGGTGCTTGACGAGGTTTCTCGGTAACTTTGTTGAATTGAGCAATGCTCGTTGATACGATTAAGAATGTCAGTACACGAAAGGCGCTCATCACTATCTATAACCACACAAATATCAGCTGCTAAAAATGGCATTATGATATAAATGGTTCTAATTCAGAGCAGCTGAGTTTTGTAAATCCAGGCTACTTTAAATATTTGGAGTAGAGGTCTTGGTTTAAATCTATAGCTCTAGAAAACTGACGTCATTTCTGAAATTTCAAATGATGCGTCTTTTCGCTGTATCACTTTATAGCAAAACTTAATAACTTCAAGAAGCACAGAAGACAGAAGCTCATCTGTAGGTTTTCACTTTCAGAGGCTAATTATGGAGACGTTCGCTCTCTGAAGTCTGCTATATGTTATATCCACTTATAGGTATTACATACTTTATATATGAGAAATTTTTTTGTTTCTGCAATGAGAGAAAATGTTAAGACAATCTTATGCCTTGGCTCCTATACGTGTATTAACGTAAATAGAAGCCCAATAATATCAAAGAAACCTTCTATCCCTCAATTCTATGACCTCCAACCCTTTGAAAGCCTAGTAAAGTAGGCATAAAATGTGTAATTATCTTACCTTACCATACGCCGGTCTTCTGTTTCCATATACCTAACAAGAGAGTGGCAACGGGTATATATATCTTGCTGATGTAGATCCTACTTGTAGTGAGTTTAAAGACGTCTGTCTCTTCATGGCCGTCAGTCGATAACTGATGTGAGCAACAAATGGCACTGCTAGACACGCGGATGCAGCAGCAGCAGCAGCGGCAGCAAAAGCAGGCGGCAGCAGCAGCAGCAGCAGCAGAAGGCGGCAGCAGCAGCAGCAGCAGCAGCAGAAGAAGGCGGCTGAACGCGATGCGAAAAGATTCGGATACAGACAGACGACGTCTTCATATCTAAGACTTTAAGGCATTGGATGCATCTAATGGAACTTCCGTCATCAGAAGCACTCGCATCGTCGTCGTTAGAGAAGGAGGAAGAGGAGGAGAAGGAGGGGGAGGGGAGAATTAAGAGCAAGACAGCTATCATCTCCAAGACAGGCAGCAGCAGCAGCTGCGCCATCAACAGCAGCGTCTCTATCACTCAGACAATCGGATTCATCGGGGCTAATGTACCTTGTGCGGAGGAGGATGCAGCTGTCGAACAAAGGCAGTGAGCGTTAGAGAAGAAAATTAAATCAAATGAGACCTTGCGACCCACAATGCACATTCGCAACCCTTAGTTTTGAGTCCAACAAGAAATTATTATCCAGTCTGAGTGGGCAATTGAATAAGCAAGCAAGTGATTGACTGATAGACAGACAGATAGACAGACGGACGGACAGACAGACAGACATACAGACAGACAGACTGACTGACTGACTGACTGACTGACTGACTGACTGACTGACTGACTAACTGACTTAGTGTGTGGTATTAAGCACTTCATATCAAATGCAATTGTAATTGTAATTATAATCAGAAATTTATAAAGCTCCGCTTCAAAAGAAACTATTCAGAGGCTCTCTGTGCGCTAGCCTTAACGGTGCTCAATATCATTAAGAACAAAAGCATTGCTCAGATACATAGAATAGTCACCAGTGGCAAAGCTCGTGCGCACACACGAGGAGCCCTAGCAACAGATTCCCAACTAGAGTTAAAAGATGACAGCAAGTAGTGTGTGTGTGTATGTGTGTGTGTGTGTGTGTGTGTGTGTGTGTGTGTGTGTGTGTGTGTGTGGTGCATTTATAAAAGTAAACCCCACCAAACTCATTAAAATCAGTCGGTGGCATAAGTAGGTAAGTAATGCATTTGTTAACACGCCTTATGTCCATCGGCTGAGCGAGGAATCGTAGGCGCGGAGGGGTCACAGCGGTCAGACAAGAAAAACAAGACGGTACAAATAGGTCCTAAGCCGCTTTGCGAATATGGTTAGCGAGATGTTGTTGTGAGTAATGTGAACATAACAACATTGATATGGGAAGACTGTTGAACCTAATAACAGTTGGACCAGTTCGAGCATGATTTAAGTCGCCTATAACCTCACGAACATTAAAGGTCAGGAAATGCAGCTTCTGCCTCTGAGCCTTGCATAGGCCGCAGATCAAATAAGACATATTTCCGTCTTTTACTGTATAAAACCATATCTTGAAAGAGATTCAACTCGTGATTATTTAATAAGACACGACACAATTTTAGACCCTGGCATAGTCAACTATCCTGTCAATAAGTAAAAGCCTACTTAATGCGCACAGCGTTTAAGTGGCGGCTAAAGCTTTCACTTGCATTCGATGCTCTTGATGTTCTTCACTTTAGGTGTAAACAACTTCGCCATGCTTACAAATACAGTAATAGGTGTAGATAGAAGCAGAACAGTCACAAGCAGAACTAATCGGTACATGCTAAATTGTTAGCTCATTCGTATTTTTTAAATCAAAAATCTGAATACATAGCTAATGATAAGCATGTTATGTTTGACAGTGGGTGAAATTTAATCAGTTTATTGACCAAAAAATCAATAACTTTCTCATCCCTTCAAGACTGCAAAACAAGACCCTAGGATTCCACGTCCACTTTGCCGAAAAGATTGTGTCCTAAACCTGTCGTCAATATATCTGTTCCAGAGGATTAAGCCAGTCGTTACTTATTGTGACTTTTGGACCGCCATCTTAATTGGCGACTAGGGTAACTAATGGACCTACGAGTGGAAAGTCCAATCTGCCAAAGATTGATCAAGTAACATATCAATAAATTAGAATTATGCAAGTGGTAGAGATAGTACATGTGAATAGCATGAAGTATAGTATTAGCAGATCAAAACAGCTGTTTAAAAATTGTTTTCCATGAACCAGTTTATTTTATTTTGCGGACCAAGCAGACCTTTCGGGTGCGAGCTCTCGACCCGCGTTTTTAACAGATCGGACTTGCAGCAAGTTTACGTTTACCTTGGAATATTTTGCGCCGAACCACTCTTATTGTGCCTTAGGCGTCCCACAAGAGATTCAAATTCATTCGTAGCTTGAATAAAAGAACAATTCCCTGGTCTTATAGGGATTTCCATCTTCGAATCGCCACATTTCCAACTTCATGAAAGCAAACATCTTACTGATTTGAGTTGTCTAAGCGCCGGCCAATATGCTGGTCTTCCTGACCCAACTTTTGCATGGCGCAGATAAATTTTGGCGATTTACACTATTTACTATTTTACACTTACATTACATTTCATTATTAAAGCATCCAAACCATCCAAGTACGAACAGGAATCAGGACTTTATCTTAAAAGCGCCTGCCAGCAACGTTATCGAATTTATATAAAAATTTTATCGATATAAGATTTGTTTAAATTTATACTTAATATTAGCAGATCCAGACTTTATTGTGTAACATTTTGGTAAGGCGTTAACTAAATTCTGCCTTCACTTTTCTTGTTACATTTTTTCAATGTCACGATGCACGATTTACTTATTTCATTCACCAGGTGGCGAAAGAGTACTGTTTTCATGTCCACGCACGGTACATTTATCGTTTACTTGATACAACTTCATGCAAGACGCATATAGTGTGCTTGGCTAGAAGGACACGCATTTGTAGAAGAAGGTCATTCCAGGCAGATTGTCAAACTACTGAAAAGGCACGACATTGTATTGTAGAGGAGCGTTGCAAAGGGAACACAAGTTCAACCAAGATTGTTGAGCGAAGGAAACAGTCATAATCTCCAGATGATTTCAGCGTCCAAAAAGCTCAGCCCTGGGAAACAGCCTATTCACAGGCGCTTAGTTTCAGCAAACCAACTTGACTCATGGCAACAAAGCCCTCGCTAATGAGCAGGAGCATTCCTCATCTGGCATCGCCAGACCCAAAAAAATCTTAAATTCGATTCGCTGTGACACAAGCAGCCGATTTGAATATTGAAATTTGCTGAATAAATGTTCATTTACAATACCGACGACAGGAAATTCATGACAGCGCTTTCTGAATGCGATTTTATCTATATGCCACTCGCTCTCTGCCAAAGCGGCTTCTACCCTGAAGCATGCATTCATATGCATTAAGGTTGACTATGGTAACGCCGTTTATGGAGCTTGCCTCGTTTTCGGACTATTCAACTTCAATCGGTTTAAATGCTGTAGCTCTGATAACTGGTGGGAATTCCAATGTTTGGTCATATATCTAGCTCCATGCGGGATGAGCTGCATTGGTTGCACTGTTATGACGCATTGCGTTCAAGACCCTTACGCTGAAGCTTGAGTGTCCCATGCTATTTTACTTGAGAGTGAGTGATGTGTTTCAGTGTCATCATTACTTTGCCGCAGATCCCTTCGCTCTGTAACACAGGATGATGTTTTTGTTCTAGCGTCCCGAACTACCACATGCAATAGGGAAGCTTCGCTCTAGTCCGCCCATGATTCTGCCGGAAAAGCTTCCTCCTTGCAATCTGCGAATTGAGCTTCTTCTCATTTCTATGCACCTATTTCGCCATTCTATTCTATCGTAGTCTTGTGCTGTCATGTTGGATGCATCTCGGACGAGTTTCTCTAGTTGGGCACTATTTAAATATGCATTTACAAATAATAAAAAATAACTAAAAGCAATAGCTCTGGCTTAACTAAAATAACTAAAATAACAAAAAGCAATAGTTCTGTAGAATAATGATCGTAGATGCCGTAAAACGTGTGACAGTATTATCCTGATACATTATTAACTGAGCCACCTGCCTTAATATTCAATTTCAGTTTTTACCTTTTAATTACTTCCTTCGCAAACAACACTAAACAGTATCAACAAAGAATTAAAAAGCATGGGCTTAATTAATCAGGAATATTTTTCCAGAACTCACGAAAAGAGTTCTCAGTCTTGGATGGCATACGATGAATTCTTTGTGAACACAATTAAATTCGAATTACTTTCGAGACAGCTGCAAAAATTTGACTATTTTTAATTCTGTTCAATTGTTGAATGCACCGAGTCAATGGTCAGTTGAATACCACCGTGCCCTTTTCAGAGTACGGAGTCTAACGTTTTGATTTAAATCAGCTCAGTTTCACTTATATGGAGCACGCAGAATTACATCGACGTCGACCTGCTATTTCAATTGGAAAGCCTTTGTTTCTAGTCGACTTGACTGTTGACCCATTTCCTGCACGTGTCATAAAAGCAAAACTTGCAAAGGCTCCAGAAGTCTCTGGTTAGACCCACGTGTTGAAAACTCTAAACTGTCAAAACTTCCGTGTGTATTTAGTCACTGCATTGGCCATCTTTCGAGTTTAGTTTAAAGTCTATCTCGTAGATTGCTAAATATTCGAATCAATCAGTCAGCTACTTGTCTTTTCTAAATGCTGTCACCCAGGCTCATAAAGACTTGATCGTCGAACCAGGATTGTATTGAGCTATTAGGGTTCCGCACCTGCTAAGGCGTAAGATTACTGCGCTCTTTCCTGTCCCGTTAGCCAGTTATCTGGTGTCATTCTTTTTCGAACTCAAGCTGTCTCGCTGGAGTGAGATGATATCACGCACCAAGTGGGTTGGAAAGTTGAAGCAAGCCGCTCTTTTAATGACACCTGAATACGACAAATGTTCTATACGCTGGTAATCCGACCAGCAGAATGTTGTATCACTTGATTCTGGTTAAATTCAAGCTATCAACGAGCGATATTAGCGTAACCATAGTCAGAGATCGGTAGATGCCCCGAATCCGTGGCATGTGAAAGAACGTTGTTCGCAGCAGGTCACTGGTTTGCTGCAGATATAAGGTCAGCTGCTGATTTACAACCATCCCCAGGATTCGAGCATGACACGAAAACACGTCAGTATTATCCTCAAAATGAAGCAGAAGCATCGATATGAGAGAGCTGTGAGGTTATAAAGACAACCATAGAAGCTCAGTCTTCGAGAGATCCACTTTGAGGCTACAACAGGCCATCCACTGTTGTACATAGGCTATGAAGTCCACCATCTGGCAAAGAAGTAATTCGATTTGTTGCTGTCGATAAGAACCACGTATTTCACTGTCGACGACGTAGCCATGGAAAATGTAGCCCTGGCTGAAGACTCGGTTTGGAAGGTCGAAGACTTAAAGCAGGAACCTAAGTGTATAGGGTGTTGGATGGCTGACACTCTACAGACCACAAAAATGGAGTAAATAACTAAGTAAAAGGTCATAAGAAATTGTGGTTTAAATGACGATATGAGAGAAAGCACAGAAGCGGAATATAGAATGAACAGTAAAGGACCTAGAAAGGGACCTTGAGAAACACCGCGTTTCAATGGTGCAGGAGAAGATAGGCTACGAAATTTAACACTATGTTGTCGACGTGACATGTGGTATGTGTATGTGGTCAACCAGACATAAAGTTGACCTTTCAGTCCTTAGCTAGTGGCTAATCTTTCAAAAAGAATAAAATGACTGTAATAATTTTAATTCAGATATGTATAAGCTACAGTGTTCCTAGCTGGTCATTTAAAAGTGAATAATATCTTCAAATACATCTAATATTATTCGTTTTAATACAACTTTTATTAATCAAACATAGATTAGAGACAAAAATTAAGAAGAAATGCCTCCTTGCAGCTTGTAAGAAGAAACGCTGACACGAATCAAGGAGACTGTTTGTCTTTAAGCAAAGTCAATGAACGAAGCCCCATTGATATTGCCGACTGAAGGATTGCAGCCCTGAACATCCTTTTATCGGTAGAATCATCCCACGGATGATGATCTGATGGACAGATCTTCTTAAAATGCACCGAAAAGCCTTTGAGAGCTTTGTTCAACGACTTCCGATCGCCTCCCTGGTGTATTTCACACTGCACGTTGATGTAGTGAAGAAAAAGAACCGGACATAATTTAGCTACATCGAACTTGCAATCGCAATCTTTCGCAAAAAGTCCGTAGAGCGTTAGAAAGCCGTAAACTGTCTGGATATTCTCATCAAACAGGTCTAACCATTCTCTTGATAATAGCACGGGAAAAGACAATTCACTTATCGCTATGTTGCAAAAAGACAGTTGTGCAGTTTTTGTCATGTTCCAAATGTACAGACTTTCAAAGACTTTGCGGCATAGGCTTCGAGATCTTTCGTAGTCTCTTTTGACAACATAGTTAAAGTTTGCAAGATAAGCAACACAGATGAACATAGACTTCTCACTGCTTAAGGCACTCAGCAGATGTAAACTATTTGAGCGAAGAGACAGTATGCTGTCTACCTGCGATCGTAGCAAATCCAAAGACGTAAAAGAAGTGGGTGTCCGATGGTCACGCACTATCGCCCTCAACAGGTTTTCCTCTATTCTATTTTCAGATTCTTTTGTCGTCTTTGAAATTCCTATACTTCTGGCTGATCTCTGTACGTCTACCTGAGATTCTAATGCCATGTGTAAGAATTCAAACTCTTGTATATCTTCTTCAACTTCAGTTTGATCAGGTGGTTTTTCAATTTCTATTGGTAAGAAACGCCTCAAATACATTAAATTGAAAAATAGACCAAAGGGGGATACAAAGCTCCTTCTGTTGAGGCTTTTTGTGAACGTCATTAAACGTTCCTCGTCTAAATAATCTGACAAAAAATCAATTTCCTTACTAAAGCTGTGATCAAGAGGTAGATGGTCCAACATGTTGTTTTTAGGAATGAAGTAGTTTGGACACACCATGTCGATAAGCCATTCTATCATTTCGCATATGATCTCCGAGACGGCTGCAACCATGTTGTCAGACATCCAGAACTCTTTGGGTCGTTTTTCGCATTGCCAGAGCATGATGGTTTTGAAGTGGTATGTACTGAGGACCGTCTGGCTGTCTCCTCCACACGCCCTGACAACATTCTGCTTTATCAGCCGAAGAATATGATAGACATATTTCTGTTCTGGGGCCCAGTTTTCAATCAGAAGAACTTCCGCTTTCGAAAACGAAATTCTCCAGAGAATTTCATCTCCACTATGAAGTGGATGTGACTTTTCGACTAAATGGTAACCGCCACTGACGACTAATTCAATAACATCACTGGTTGGCCAGCCGCTTGGGCGAAAACGTGTTTTCCATTCTGACGCTGCTTTTGGCCAACCATGACAATTAAGACTATAAACCGCATCAACATCTGGATTTCTTTCGTAACCGTCGAGATGCAATCGAATATTGTGAGAAAATTTTCGGGAAGGTCCACTTCCTACTGTAAAGATATCGTATTGCGAAGTTCGCGATATAAGAAAGTCTCTGTCTTTTTGTTGAATTTTGCCATATCCCAGGCGAATGTCCGGATCAAACTCTATAATACGTCCTTGGAATCTTCTCGGAGGGTCATCAGAATAGGCAACTCCGATTTCGTCCGTATAGTAAAACATTATGTCAATGTCCGATTCAAAATCATTTATGAGTGAGGTCAACTCAGCAGTGCTACCTGTTATTATTGTTCGATAGTTCGTCTGATTCTTAGACAGGTGCTGATAAAAAGTTTTCCAGTCGTCCTTCTCTGACATCATATCGACCGTTCTCGGTTCTAGACTAGTTCTGCTCTGTAGATTTGTAGGTTCCAATTAACCGATGCTTCTTTGCTGGATTAAGTTTCGTGCTCTTTCAGGGTGAGTGTGGCCCTTGTGGACCTACTTTAGCGCCAGACCTAATAAATATCTAGATTCTATTAGTTTCTGTTTCGCTGAAATGATAAGTGAACCAGAGTTATCCATTTGTCCCGTAAAATATCAAGAAAGCAAAGTTATGAACTGATCGTGTGCCATACTCACGAGGTCCATATTGTAAGAAACATGCGCGCGATGTAGCACAAATGTTGACTACACCCTGATAACTCTACAGGTTGATAACCAGAGAACATTGAACGAGCCAAGATCTGCTTAGGCCCGCTCTATTCATAGCCTATTTAGCATTTTATGTTAGCACCTCATCGTGTAAGAATTTGGGCTGTCACGCTGAAAAGCAAGTTACCCAGCCGTATCGACACAACTATAAAATCTCCTATTAAGCCGAGCTGAAAGTAGCTCAATAGTTTTCATCAAGTCTCAAGGACTAAGTCTATATACCTTTAGGTTTACCCAAAAGTACACAATAGCCATTCAAGAGTTAGTGGTATGCTGAGTGAGAACACGGTGTTAACTACTATAAAAATTTTGCAGAACTAATACAAGACAGTTTGCTTTGAAATATGCACACCCGTTCTTATGGAACTTAATTCCCAAGTATTCACGTTCTTTACCTAATTTCAATTTATTTAAGAAGCAGATTATTCGGTATTTTAGTGTTTTGTGCGGCTGAACATTGTATAATTTATTTTAATTTTGGTTTTGCCACAATAGTAGGCTATTTCTTTTCTTTGTGGACAGATGTTGTTCTCATTTTAGTTAAGAATTGATTAACTGCTCGTATATATGACATTAGCCATCGATATTATTGTGTTATAGGCTGCCCTAAATTAACGGGACCTTGGCCCCTTTTGGGTAGACCTTTGCTTCCAAATAAGTTATTTTGTTATTTACATTTGCAATATTTTATTATGTTTTTGGAGCAATAAACTTACTACTTCCACAAGTTAAAAGCTCCAGTAAGTATAGATTTTTGTGCAGAGCGGAAACCAAGGAATCGCATAGCGCAACAACCCCACAAACCGGGGAACCACGGAAATCGGGGAGGTCCTAGTTTCGGAATTTCATTAATTTCGCATTTCTGGCATGCAAAATGGGTACCTAAGGTTGAAGGTTTGATTTTTTAACTGTCTCCGTTTTCCGCCCAACGGTTGCAGTTTCTGATCTCAGAATGTTCCAAAACGGGGAACTGATGTAGCCCGTTGCTCGTGATTCAGACGGCATGTGATCGATGATCTACAACCGTGCGGTTGTAGATGTAGCCTAAGTAGGCAAGTAGGCAGGCATTACATATCCATTAAATAAGTAAAGAACAGTCTAAAGGATAAATTATTGGCAAAATTTGCTTATAATTTTTATAACGTGGAATTTTTCTCTGTATTTTTCATAAATTTAGAGTTATTATTATTATTAATTAGAAATTCTAGAGCGCCGGTGTTTAATGCACAAGGCATCAACCGATGGAGCTTCAAATTTAAGCTGCATTCATGTGAATATCCAGAAGATCAGTCCAATAAGACAGAGAGGCAGAGTACGGCGGAAGAGCCAACTGAAAAGGGTAAGTCTTAAGTCGAGAACGAAATGACGTAAGAGACTGGGCATAATGCACTGATGCAGGAAGAGAATTCCAAAATTTCGGTCCAGCAACCGAAAAAGCTCGCTTACCACTTGAGAACAGTTCTAGTTTCTGGCACAACAAGAAAATGGCATTCAGATGATCTGGTTGAATAATGATGAGTTTGAGGAAAGAGGACTGATTTTAAGTATTTTGGTTGTCCAGAGTTCAATGTTTTGTTAACTATAAGCCCAGGTTTAAAAGAAAATCTTTGCTGAATAGGAAGCCAATGCAAGGATTTAAGTACAGGGGTTATATGCTCATATTCTGATGTAACAGTTATGGCTCTGGCCAAAGAGTTCTGTATTCTTTGAAGTTTCTGCATGTTCGACTTTGTGATACCAGTAAGAAGCGAGTTACAGTAATCAAGGTGACTGGAGACCAATGCGTTTGCTAGATATATCCTTGAAGACATAGGGACATATCGCCGAATTTTGCATATATCACTAAAATACGATGACTTACAATTTCAATTTAAATAACGCCCTAGTTACGACCAGCATCAACCAACTCCACAAGTGAATCACCCAGTTTTAAAGATTGAAGCCATTCATACGTCTTAAGCTGCTGTGGAGTACCCAGGAGCATAATTTCAGTTTTTGATGGGTTAAGTTGGGTTTATTAGCCGCCATACAAGACTCCATCTCTTCAAAGGCAATGGATAACAGCTGCACAGATGAATGACAAGACAAACTGTCAAAAGAAATGTACATTTGGTTATCATCAGCAGAGAAGTGATTTCCTAGTGAATGACTGTCTAGTAATGTACCTAGTGGTGTGGTGCAGAGTGAAAACAGCAGAGAACCAAGCACAGAACCCTGTGGAACACCACATGTCAACAAAGCACTAGACGAATAATTACCATTTATATATACTGCTTGAGTGCGTGGACTAAGATAAGTATCATATCAATTCAGGGCAGGACCAGAAACTCAAAACCAATGCTGAAGACGATGCAACAGGAGAGAATGATTCACTGTATCAAATGCAGCAGATAAGTCAAGAATAGCTACTGCTGTCATCCTACCCTTATCCATAGAGCACATGATGTCATCGTGAACAGCAAGAAGTGCGGATTCTGTTGAATGAAACTTACGATATGCAGACCAAAAGGGGATAAAGTGAGTTGGCAGATAGATGAGTTTGCAAACTATTCAAAACTATTCGTTCAAGAATTTTAGATACAAAATTCAAATCTGAGATGGGTCTGTAATTAGACAGCTCACTTGGGTTAAGAGAGGGTTTCTTTAGCAGAGGATGAACCATGGCATGAGCAAAAACAGATGGGAAGGAGCCATCATGCAAAGAGAAATTGATAATTGATGTAGTGGTTGGACCCAGAACATCGAAGCATTCCTTCAACAGAGATGTGGGGATGGAATCAAGGAGACAACTTTTGTTCGGAGAATGTCTCAGTCTCAAGAAAACTAACTTTACGACTACAATTGAAAGATCCCATAACTATTGCATTTAATCGTAATCGTAAACTCAAGCTTTCTACAGCGCCCAACGAAAGCTAAGTCGCGGGAACCAGCTTATTCACAGGCGCTCAGTCAAGATAAAATCGATAGACAAGAAGGTTTCCGTTTCAGGTCAAGATTCGCAGGCAGGCAGGCAGGCAGGCAGGCAGGCAGGCAGGCAGGCAGGCAGGCAGGCAGGCAGGCAGGCAGGCAGGCAGGCAGGCAGGCAGGCAGGCAGGCAGGCAGGCAGGCAGGCAGGCAGCTATGGTGGGTGGTGTTTGGAATTGGATCTGAAGGATAGATAAGGGGAGAAGAGGAATCAGGATAGGGTGAGATATTGCAAGTTCGCCACCAGAAGTATCAAATTAATAGCTCCACACACATCGTGTACCCCATCCATACGACTAGGCCTTACCAAAACTAGAATAAGTATTTTCTTGACACAAACTAACGTCTCTGCATCAACCCTTGAAACTTCCCATTTCATTGCAATGCATTTCAAGGTGAGAAATATTGGAAATTCACTGCCAAAAAATTACACACTCATACACAACAAAACCAAACACACTATACATTCTAACCATACTACTACCTAAAACACCAATAATCATGTTTGTTAGACAAACTAACGTCTCAGTGATAACCATTGAAATTGCCTTCAGTGAATTGTAATATAATCGTAAACTCGAGTTTTATATAGTACCCAACGAAAGTTAATTCGCGGGAACGAGCTTATTCACAGTCGCTCAGTCAAAACAAAATCGATAGACAGGAAGGGTTTAGTTCCAGGTCAAGATCCAGTAGTCAGGCAGGCATTCAGACGGCTACTGTGGATGTTGTGTGAAACTGGATCTGCAGGATAGACGAGGGAAAGAAGAATCAGGTATCTAGAATCTGCGGATGTGGAACGTTTTCAGTTTTGAGTGGAAGACCTGTGCAGAGATTGCACGGGGTGAAGTGATGGGTAGCACTGTACTTCATGGTAAGAAATATTGCCAAAAGAATGACACAGTCATTGCAAGTATAAACCAAAACACTCTGCACCAAATTAAAACTCATTCCAATATTTGCAATTATATTTGTATTGATTTCGTTTATTCATTGTATTAAATTTTTCAAATATTTATCATGAATTTGTTGGATTTCAGTCAGGTCAGTCATGAAGGATCGGATGCAAAAGAGTACAAAATGATGATCAGCAGCATTAAAGCAGAAAGGAGTAAACAATTTCTGGTGCAAGTGGTGGCCAGACATGTTGATCGCCAAATTGACTATTTATTTTTTGACTATTAATTTAAGAATGGGTTGATGTTGAGACGAGTTCCCAAAGTCAAGGCTTGTAGTGCTTCTTCACCAGTTGAAGTTGTCTATAACCAAACTTGAAGCCAAACATCAACATAAAAATTTCCTCTTTTATCAGAAATCATTTCTCTGCATTTTATGGTATGTCTGAATAGTCTTATAGTTAGCACATCCATAGTTGGCATCATAATCAGTTTGTAAATTTTGCATTGAAGCATATTGTAATTCACAACAGAGCTTTAATTTAGTTTAGGCCTCTGCTGTTATCTACTTACAAGTGGAAAGGCTATATTGTTCTGCTATTTGTAAGTTTATATAAAGTGAAAGTATGGTTGGTTCGTCTTTGGAAGAAGCTATACTCGTCCAGTCCATGGTTTTATATGTAAAGCAAATAACACGTGTAGTAGTGACATAACATATACAAGTACTGGTAATCCTTTTGGCAACAGGTTTTATTTAATATCTAGCATCATCATAAATGAATCCGACAAGGACAGGACAGCCAAAACCTTAAGAAACACAGTTAGCTATACTTCAGCTCCTAGTCAAAGCTACAACATTTGTTGGGTTTAACTACTAGTCATCCAGGAAACTTATTCCTGAAACTCTTTTGGGCTTTCAACATGAAAACCTATAAAGCTACTGATTAGGATTAGAGCAAATGAAAGAAATTGTTAAAATTTTGCTCTAAGACCAGTCAGGCAAACCCATCTTCGACCAAAATAGAAATTCAAAACAAAGTAAGGTTTTCATATTTCCAGTATTTTTACGGCTCCTAAATGAAATTCATTATTAGTTGTGCATCATGACAGACAGAGAAAGAGTGGTAACACATATAGAATTTTTGCACTGTTCACAATGCATAAAGCCACTTTTGGATAGCAATTTGTGCTACTAGGTGAGGTAGGTTTTGACTGAAAACCAATGCCAAAACACACTGTAATCACATCAGCTCATCAAGATACCTGTTCATTTTATTTCTGGCTCGTAGTAGCCGATTGGATAGAGCGATTGGTTTGTAGTGCATTGAGTACGGGTTCGAGCCTCCCTGAGGCGCTTACTGTGTAGGGACCCCGAGCAAGTCCTTCACTCGCAACTGATCAGTGAGATCAATCAATGCTTAGTTATTATATAGCAGCGTTTAATATATGCAGAAATAATATTCAAACCATAGGTTGAAAATACAAAGGCAGACAATTATTTACAGACAGATGTACAATTTGTAGACATAACATGACCATTTCTGTGTTGATAGACATGTCAGTACCATAACTCCAGAAAGAGCAATAATAATTCAGCATTTTAACTAAGCCCTTTATAGCAGTGATTAAGGATATTTTATAGAACATTTTATAATATACCTGTTCATTTTAGTTGTGGGGCCTAGCCGATTGGTTACAGCTCGTGTTTTGCAACGCGTTGAGTACGGGTTCAAGCCTCCCTGAGATGCTTACTGTGTAGGGACCTTGAGCAAGTTCTTCACTCACAACTGATCAGTGCCATCAATCAATGCTTAGTTATTAAGACATCCAGAACTCTTTGGGTCGTTTTTCGCATTGCCAGAGCATGATGGTTTTGAAGTGGTATGTACTGAGGACCGTCTGGCTGTCTCCTCCACACGCCCTAACAACATTCTGCTTTATCAGCCGAAGAATATGATAGACATATTTCTGTTCTGGGGCCCAGTTTTCAATCAGACGTACTTCCGCTGTCGAAAACGAAATTCTCCAGAGAATTTCATCTCCACTATGAAGTGGATGTGACTTTTCGACTAAATGGTAACCGCCACTGACGACTAATTCAATAACATCACTGGTTGGCCAGCCGCTTGGGCGAAAACGTGTTTTCCATTCTGTCGCTGCCTTTGACCAACCAAGACAATTAATACTATAAACCGCATTAACATCTGGATTTCTTTTGGAATCGTTGAAATGTAATCGAACATCGTGAGAAAATTTCGGGAAGGTCCACTTCCTACTGTAAAGATTTCGTATTGCGAAGTTCGCGATATAAGGAAGTCTCTGTCTTTTTGCTGAATTTTGCCATATCCCAGGCGAATGTCCGGATCAAACTCTATAATACGCCCTTGGAATCTTCTCGGAGGGTCATCAGAATAGGCAACTCCGATTTCGTCCGTATAGCAAAACATTATGTCAATGTCCGATTCAAAACCATTTATGAGTGAGGTCAACTCAGCAGTGCTACCTGTTATTATCATTTGGTAGTTCGTCTGATTCTTTGAGGTGCTGAGAAAAAGTTTTCCAGTCGTCCTTCTCTGAAATCATATCGACCGTGCTCGGTTGTAAAGTAGTTCTGCTCTGTAGGTTTGTTGGTTAAATCAGCGATTAAGTCAGAGTTTTTTGCTGGGGTCCACACTTGAGCAACAACAGAGTTTTGGAAATGTTCATGCTGACAATAAGAGCACGGTTTCCCCGACCCTTTTTGACTGTAGTTCTTTGAAGCGTAGTCCGAAGGTTAAATGAAACTTAATCTGAAGTGCAAACACAGTGACAGCAACGAGTAAATGCCGGTATGTGCTTGTTATAGCAATGAAAATTGAAGTTAATCCCATGTATGTGGAGTCGTAACAACCGGCAAATCGCCTCTCCAGTTTTTGGAGTAGTACAGCGTGTATCATAAAAAAGAAAGACCCTCACACTTGGGCGAACTCCGGCCATTTGAGTATTCTGCAGAGCAATGATTTTC